>CM052715.1:68566897-68590284 GCA_028551405.1 Uromys caudimaculatus
CGGCCATCGAGGTGATTCTTCTGCCTCATATGTAGTCCAAACCATGGGTCAATAGATGTGTATTCTTTGGTTAGTGGTCTGAACTCACCTGTGATGTCCATTTAGGTTTTGTTATCAGGATCTTATTTTCATTATGGAACCAATAATTTACCTAAAGGAAAACATCATTCTATTTTCACAAAAGATCATCTTATGACTATTATCATGAGTTGCCCTCATTCAAATATATTTTTAATTAATAAATCCTGATGGCAGATTTGCTACCCACCTCAATTCTTTACATTCCTGAATGAAACACACACACACACACACACACACACACACACACACACACACACACACACACACACACACACCCTTTAAATTTTGATATGCCTTAAATAGCCCAATCGCTGGGCCACTTGCTAACTTCCATGTTCAGTTAATCCACCTCACGCTGATAACCCAGAGTTTATCACTTACTAAATTCTGTATTCTAATTTGGCTATCTTGGACCCAGTTGAGCAGCTCTTTGGGGCACTTTCTCCCGGCTCTTCATATGGCTGCTATTCCTCCTTCTCCTCCATTCTTCTCAGGCATGGCATCGGCACTCCTCCATACTCTCCTGTCATGACAGCAGGGTGGATGGATCTTCTTCTTCCTAGTCCTCTTTCTTCCGAGCCAGGGAATCCTAAAGTCATGCCTCTGTGCGCCCTGCCCAACCACTGGCTGCTGGCATCTTTATTGACCAATCAGAATGAACTGGGGATAGGGTCCCTCAGTGTATTACCTGTGGACACTCGTGTAAGCAGTTTTGGGGACCCACATTAACATTAGGATACAAGCAGCATTAGACCAAACCCACTACTTAGTCTCACCATAATAACTTCAGCTTCACAGAGGAGACTACTAGGTGAATAATTGTGAGCTACCTTTCACACATATCAGCACCTTGCAGCATGCTGGCATAATACACAAAACATAGGTTTTTACAGGCAGATTTACCTCTTTGAAAACACCTTCTCAACATAACCAGAATGAAAAAGTTTATGGACAAATACATATAATATAGCTTCTCTAGAGCACATTAAAAACCTGAAGACATTGGAAATTATCTGTAAGTTGAGGTACCAGAAGATATCATTCTACTGAAATAAAATTTGTAAGAAGTGATCTTATTTGTTTATACAACTTATTTACATTTTATGATCTTAGATTATTCATAGCCTTCAATATATCTCCTTCATGGTGTTGGAAATATAGCTCAGGGGTTAACAGCACCTGCATGTTCAATTCCAAAATTGTGTCTATGAGTAAAACACAATGAAGATAACAAAACTTATTAATGAATATCTAAGAGTTATTTTCTAGTACTAAAGGTTTAAAGGGTTTTTAATGACTTGATATCAAAATAGTTGAAATAGATAAAATAAACTACCAGTAATCTCACAAGGTGGTCAAATAACCACTACAGAAGGGCAAGCGATTCCACGTCCATCATGAAAGAACTATTCAGAAAAAATCAAAACCCTGCAATTCTAAAACTGCTCATAGGCTATGGGTAAGAACTCAGAGTAAAGGCAAGTATTTGAACTCCCAGCAAGAGATGGAGAGCTATGGGCACATCAGCAGGGTAAAGAAGAGACCAATCTTATCTGTGCCATTGAGGCCTAATTGATAAAGAAGACCATAGGCGAAGATGAAGGCAGGACTGATTTAGGTCAGGGTGGGCAGGAGAGCAGGGTCTTGAAGAAAGAATATCTGAGTTTTTTTTTTTTTTTTAATAAGAGATGTGTGAAGGCAGGAGAAAGGCAGGTGTTACTGTGATATGCAAGATTAACTGGGACTTTACTGATCTACTTCCTTGATAAAAGACAACACTCAGAGTGGCAGAAAATAAAAGGGTTGGAGGCTTTCTACACCTGGGTTGTTGTCCTGAAACTCTACAATTAAGGACATTTCAACACTATTAGGCACAATCATGTTAAAAAGAGTGAAAACTAAAAGCATAATTCCTCTAGAAAATTCATATAAGTTTCCTCACATCAAGTTTTTATGACTAGAATATAGGTCATGATAAGGGAGAAAGAATAAGAAGCACAGTAGGATTTATTTTCTCAGAATATTTAAGATCTAACATACATGGGTCTCACATCTTTGTGGAAATTAGATAAAATTAACTGGGCTAGAGAGCTGGACACTGTCTCTTAATGACTTTCCAGAATGCTAAGCTGGACTGAATTATTTGCTGCCCTGCAAACATTCATTTGATATCATGAGATATATAAGATTGTTCTTCTGGTTACTTTTTTACAGATAGCCATGAAGAAGAAAGTAAAACAAAGTTAAATCATGGAAAAATTATGTGATACAAAGATGTGTTTCAGCCTTTAATAAATCACAGCTTTGGGTAACAAGAAGTTCTATGTCATCTAACCAACATTTTAAGTATTTGATCTCCTTGAGTTGGTAACTGAAGAAGCCTGCCTGTTTTGCATATCTAGTCAAAATATCAAGATCCAGGTTTAGAGATGAATGCATTATACTTACTGCAAGATAAATATTCTTGTAATCCATGTCTATGATAATTTGAAGGAAGTCAATATTTGCAGAAAGCTCTCCAAAACCCAGAATAGATATATTTTCTATAACAATGTGTTAGCTGTGAATATATATTCAAATATCAAGAAAATTCCCTAACTCTACAAGAAAGAATGAATGTCATAACATATATTCAGCATATAGTAAGCTATCAAAACCTCATATACTCTTACATTTAGTCTCTGATAAAATCAAAGTTTGTTTTTATTTCTTTAATTGACAACTATATATATATTTGGTTTTTCATGACAGGGTTTCTCTCTGTGTAGCCCTGACTGTCCTGGAACTCACTCTGTAGACCAGGCTGGCCTCGAAATCAGAAATCCACCTGCCTCTGCCTCCCAAGTGCTGGGATTAAAGGCATGCGCTACCACTGCCTGGGGACAACTTCATATTTTTGTTTTTGTTTTGTTTTGCATTTTAGACGAGGTTTCTCTGTGTAGTCCTGGCTGTCCTGACTCACTCTGTAGACCAGGCTGGCCTCGAACTCACAGAGATTCACCTGCCTCTGCTTCCTGGGTGCTGGGATTAAAGGGGTATGGTACCACTACCTGCTAACAACTTCAAAGTTTTACACAGGCTAATTTGTAATGCCAATTACTGAATTGTTATGAACATGATATATGAATATTTTACATGTAAAAATAATTGTTTGGCTGTCCAACTTATGTACCCTATTAAATAACCAAAACAAGAACAATTAAAGTGTTCTCTAGGACAGGCCTAAGCATTTTTTTTGTCATTTTAAAGCATTAAATGTAAGAAGAAATTTGGGGAAATAAGAATTACACTATCTGCTGACTCAGTGTTTCTTTTTTAAAATATATTTTTCTATAGTTTTGGCAATTTCGTATATGTGAATAATGAATTTTGATCAGATTCACACTCAAGTCCTTGGCTCCTTACACTCCAAGAACCTGCTCCCCAACACATTTCTTTTCAAGATTTCTGTACCCTCTTTTCAAACCATTAAATCTGTTATCCCCATCATGTGATTGGGTGTACAGCCATCCATTTCAGTGTGGACAACAAACTAGGACGCTATACTTAAAGCAAAGTGACATTTGGCATATCTGTGATTCAATAACATTGATTATTGTGTGATAGCATTATTAAAAATAGAACGAGAGGATGGGTCAATCAGTACTAAATGTATATGTCTTCTACAGATTCTCCCTGAGCATTACAGGGATCATTTCAGCTGCAAGGGATTTAAGGAGGAAAAGTGGGGATAATTTGAAAAAGGATTGAATAAATACGTGTCAGGTGCTATTGAGAAAGAGAATTGAGAAACTGTTAGAAAAATACAACACCTTGTGCATAGAAAGCAAAATTTAGAACATAAGTTGTCCTGTTTCTATAATGTGCAGTTCTGAGTTAGAGACACCTGCATAAGCTTGATCTTCTCCCCATTACTTGGTATACTTAAAAGATTATATATATATATGTATATATATATATATACACATATATATACATATAATATACATATTATACATATAATATATATAATATCTTTTATATTTATCATATATATGTTTTGTTTGTTTTTTGTTGTTTTTTATGTTTTTGTAATCTTATGAATCGATGCCAGAGCTTATTGGTCAAGAATTGTGCCTCTGAATACATTCTGGGCTTTTATTTAGACTTTAAGCTTTGACTTATTTCAATTAATTTAATCTTGTATACTTCCATTTGTCTAAATGATTTTGTTCATTTTTAAGAAGCAAGGGTCTCACCTTTTTTGAAAGTTTACTGCAGTCAGGAATCTGGTGGTTATCCACACCAGGAAGGTGAGGGATTGAGGGTTTTAAAGTGGACCACCAACCAAAGAATACACATCTATGGACCCATGGTTCGGACCACATATGTGGCAGAGGAGGGCCTCGATGGCCATCAGGGAGAGAGGAGAGGCCATTGGGCCTGAGGGCGTTAGAGGCCCCAGTAAAGGGGAATGTCAAGGTGGGAATAAGGGAATGGGTGGGCAAGTGGATGGGAGGTGGAATACCCTCATAGAGGCAAGGATGAGGAGGGGATAGGGGGTTTCCAAAGAGGAGACCTGGAAAAGGGGAAGCATGGAAATGTAAATAAAGTATCAAAAAAAAAAAAGTGAACAGCAGTGCATGGGGCTCAAGGAAGAAGGGGGATGGCAGGGGAGTTGGAGTGCTAGAGGAGAGGAGAGAAGGGAGGGGAGGGAAGGATGAGGGACTGGAGAGCAGAAGGAGGGGAGGAGGGAGAGAAAAGTGTGGGAAGAGG
The DNA here is from genome assembly GCA_028551405.1 of Uromys caudimaculatus. Taxonomy (NCBI): domain Eukaryota; kingdom Metazoa; phylum Chordata; class Mammalia; order Rodentia; family Muridae; genus Uromys; species Uromys caudimaculatus. The sequence goes on from CM052715.1 coordinate 68,571,734, forward strand.
AACTTGCTACCACCTTCAGCTTTTATTTTCTTTCATTCAGTTCCTCAGGAGAGGAAAAGTCAGAGGTTAAAATGGAGACTCTCGTACTGTATTTTAGAAACTTGAAGACGGGAGACAGAGTTCTTAGGGAGTATTTCTTCACCCAGGAATTGTTTATGAGGAATAAAGCAGCTGCCAAATATAACTATTGTGGGATCTGTTATTATAAATTCCCCAAGAATAAGTTGAAGGTATTTTTTTCAGTCATAAACCTCAGAGAGAATGAAAATTACAAATGTAAGGATAGATTATTTTTATGAAAATAGGTAAGGAATTGTGAGCCTGTTGGGAGAGTTCAGAGAGCAAAGCTTCAAATGTGTGTCTGCCTTAAATGTGATTCTCTCTGGAAATGAAAAGGCTGCCAGAAAGCTATTGATTAAACTTCTACTAGACATGGTTAGAAATACGAACTGTAATATGTTTAATGCTCCCAATAAAGGGGGGAATGGTTAAGGGAATGGAAAGGTGATTAGGGAAGAAAGTAGCAGAAGGTAGATCTTGAAACCAAATTGAAAGGGAGGGACGGGACTTGTTCCCCTAACCAGACTTCTAATTTTAGGATAAAATAATAGGTCTACTTAGCTTCTGTAAAAGCCATTTGACTAACATATTATTTTGATGATATAGTTAAGTCACATGTTACAGAATAAAGTTACTAGCATAATATATATGAGAAAGCAAGCTATCAAGTGTATACAATGGAAGGAGTTCTGGAAGCAATGACAAAAACACTTTACATTCTCATTTGCTTGAAAATTGCATAGGTAGTCATAATTTCCCCTACAGGAAAAAAAAAAGGATAACTGTGGTATATTGTCTTTAGTAATGATACCAATAATCTATTAGATGAGAAACAAGTGCAGGTATGTCACATTTCCAGGTGAAATGGCATTGTCTTTAGGTCTGAACTTAAGCCATAGCTAGACACTTGTTAGTTGTTTACTTTGTGCAGAACAATGTACCATGAACTGTAAAGACTTAGGCACACACATGCACATGCACGCACATACACAAATTTTTTCAGTTTTAAAGTCTGTGTCTTCAGTGTTGCTTCATGTCTCGGATTGCTTTTTGTTACTATGATAAAAACACTGACCAAAACTAACTTGGAGAGGAAAGAATTAACTTTTGCTTACACATTATACAGTCCATCAACAAGGAAATCCAAGACAGAAACCCAAGGCAGGAACTTAAAGCAGAAACCATGGAGGAAAACATCTTGCTCCCAACCTCATTTTCAGGTAGCATTTTTGTATAGCTCAGGCCCACACTACTGGTGACAGTACCACCCCCAGTAGGCTGTGCTTTCCTAAATCAATTAGCAATCAAGAAAAAGTTACACAGACATTCCAATAGGCTAATCTGAGGGGGGAAATTCTCCAACTAGGGTAACTTCTTCCCATGTGTCTTTAGGTTTAGGTCAAGTTGTGAGCTGAAGCTAACTATGATAGTCCCTTACGGGATGGTGAGAAACATCTGCTTTAGCCCTAATTTTGGAAATACATAATGTGAAATATGTTTCTGCTTCCAGGATCTTCTCACATGCAAGCCTCTGTGCAGACTCTGCCCTCCATGAAAGACAATCTTACTGCACTGTGAGATCTCCATCCTCATTATATCTATTATATTTGTGAAGACTATTTCTACAGTAGCTCATATACTGGGATACTTAAGATCAGGACTTCAGTATGAACATGAAGCAACACAATTCAAATAAAATGAGAGATGTGTGCAGGTAAAGGCAGGCTTCTTTGTCTCTAGAATGTAGCATGTCCCACCACTTTTGACTCTTTTCTTGATGTGTTTTGAAAAGTATTCTAGCCTCCAGTCCTTATGGAGGATGTGGCTTTTTGTTATGTCATCACTGATGTCTTGGCACAGACTCTTCAATGTCTGCCTGAGCTGATGTCTTTTCCAGCCCAGATGTTCACTACTATGGTTTAAATCACCAGTTGCTTAATTGGAAACTTGCAGTTTTCACTTAAAACATATCTTTGCAATGTTAAATTTAAACTTGTACTTAGATCCGAGCTAAATGAATATCTCATTGTTCTCAGAATCATCACTTGTAAAACATTATTCAGAATTCTGGCTGTATGCATCCTTAAGTGTTTTTGCCATGCAAAATTGAATTGGCAAATGGTAACTACATTCCCTCTGCTGAAAAATCATGCAGAGTGATATAGAGTGATATAGGATAATTTTATCTTGATGTTGATTAATATTGCACCAATCTATAATTTATACATTCTCTATTAGTAAGTAAGAAAACATGTGACTCTGGCAATAGTTGGGCGTGGCTATCACACTAAAGTGATGTAGTCATAAAAATGATATATTTGAACTGTGTTGAGATTCTTAACTATAAAAATGTAACAGAGAAAGGTAAAGAAAAATTTTCTATATGAAACTGTATAAAAGTATCTTAAGATCTTACAATTTTTTTTTTTTTACTCTGTGAATATTCTCAAGGACATAGTAACAAAAAGGACATACAGTCTCACTCCTGAGGTAGCATTGTGAAGTCTGAGCAAGTAACTCCTGACATGCTAGGGTAATCCAATGCTAACACACACTGCCAGAGATTGAGTCCATAGTAATCTCAAATACACATAGCCAACAGCTGCATCTAATAGAAGTCACTGAGGTCTTTAGTTATATAATATCTTAGTCTAAATGACTGAGATGGAAGTCACACTCCAAAGCTGAGTTAGTAGTAACTCTCGGGCTGTGAAGTAACCCCTTAAAAGGATCTGTTTCATAGTGGAGCATGTGTCTTTATTACATTTTGGAGCATCTTCTGGGTATATGTCCAGGAGTGGTATAGCTGGGTCCTCAGGTAGTATTATTTCCATTTTTCTGAAGGTCCGCCAAACTGATTTCCAGAGTGGTTGTACCAGCTTGCAGTCCCACCAACAATGGAGGAGTGTTCCTCTTTCTCCACATCCTCGCCAGCATCTGTTGTCACCTGAGTTTTTGATCTTAGCCATTCTGACTGGTGTGAGGTCGATTCTCAGACTTGTTTTGATTTGCATTTCCATGATGACTAAGGATGTTGAGCATTTCTTTAGGTGCTTCTCAGCCCTGCGAATTTCCTCAGTTGAGAATTCTCTGTTTAGCTCTGTTCCCCATTTTTGATGGGGTTATTTGGTTTTCTGGAGTCTAACTTCTTGAGTTCTTTGTATATATTGGATATTAGCCCTCTATCGGACTTAGGATTGGTAAAGATCTTTTCCCAATCTGTTGGTTGCCGTTTTGTCCTATTGACAGTGTCCTTTGGCTTACAGAAGCTTTGCAATTTCATGAGGTCCCATTTGTCAATTCTTGATCTTAGAGCATAAGCCATTGGTGTTCTGTACAGGAACTCAGCCATATTTATAATAGCCAGAAGCTGGAAACAACCCAGATGTCCCTCAGCAGAGGAATGGATACAGAAAATGTGGTACATTTATACAATGGAGTACTACTCAGCTATTAAAAACAAAGACTTAATGAAATTTGCAGGCAAATGAATGGAACTTGAAAATATCATCCTGAGGGAGGTAACTCAGTCACAAAAGAACGAACATGGTATGTACTCACTGAGAAGTGGATATTAGCCCAACAGTTCGGAATGCCAAAGTTTCACTTTACAGTAACCACTGGACTGAGAGTGAGGTCCCAAATGGAGGAGTTAGAGAAGGGACTGAAGGAGTTGAGGGAGTCTGCAGCCCCATGGAGGGAGCAACAGTGTCAACTGGCCTGACCCCTCCCCCGTCCTCCTGGAGGCTGGACCACCAACCGAAGAATACACATCGAGGGACCCATGGTTCGGAACACATATGTGGCAGAGGAGGGCCTTGTTGGGCGAGGAGAGGCCCCAGTAAAGGGGAATGCCAAGGTGGGAATATGAGAGTGGGTGGGCGGGTGGGTGGGAGGTGGAATTCCCTCATAGAGGTGGGGAAGTGTTAGGGATAGGTGGTTTCCAAAGAGGAGACCTAGAAAGGGGGAAACATTGGAAATGTAAATAAAGTATCAAAAATAATGAGAATAGTGGAACAATATATTTAAAAAAAAAAAAAAGGATCTGTTTCCTGGTTTTCTGATCATGACTCTGAATAGGGGGCACAGTTTAAAGTTAGAAAATGCTTATGTTCATCTGCTCTATCTATTTGAATGTGAATTTTGAGAATCTCTAGACATAAAAGCCTACTATTGTCTCTAAAAGACTTGTGTAAAACAGCCTCAACATTGCTGAATCTAACTTTTCTTCTTTGTCACTGACCATGTAACATGAAATGCAATTGTTTAATTGAAGGGAAAAAAATCTTGACTAAAGTAAAAAGGAGAGTTAGTGAAATTTTTTTAAGTTATTTATTGTATTATATGCACTTTTAAAGAAAGGAGTGGGAACGTTTTAGTGTAAGCCAAATGGGATCAGAGTCAAAACATATTTTTGTTTTTAAAAAGAGGTCAATAATTAGCTTTTGTATTTTTTAATGGTCATTACAAATCTTCACCAAGAAGTGGAAGAGTAAAAGTGAAGAATGTGTAAAGTCACACATTAAACACTGCATGCCTCCATCTCCATGCTATATTTTAATGCCATTTTATACCACAAGAAAAGATGTACTTGTGTTAAGTAGGTAAAGCAATCATATTTTGCTTGACTGTGAATTAATTTCAATTAGAAACTCCTTTTGAGAAAAGAAGGAAGAGGTGTTAATTCTTTATGAAAGGTAGGGTCAAGTATTTAGACATGACAAGGATCTAATTGAATGCAAAACCAGGTGACAGAACTGTGAAAAATGTTCTCTAATCTGCCAAATTCCTTTTTACTACAGCAGGCTGAGGCCTAAGGAAGTACCATTTTTGCCTTGTATTATAATTAAATTCATGCCATTCTTCCTGGTCTAGTCAGACTGAAAGAAAACTCCAAGGACAAAATATACCTAATTAACTGTTTGTTCCCTAAAACCTACAGTATTCTGCCTTACAAAGCTAGCTGTTTAGATAGGATAATGGATGATTGGTAATAAGTAGATGACAGATGAACATAAATAATGTGAAAATTGTGATAGATAAGCTTAGAAGAGACAATGATCTCAGGATATTGCTGATATCATTAAAGACACAGTGACTCATTATCTGCCAGTCTGTATTAAGTAATATACAAGTGGAGAAGTCTAGTAGAGTTTTCATTAGAGCAAGGAGCCATTCATGAATGGTGTGCAATAAGACTCCACTATACAGTTCCACAAAACTAGGAAGAAACCCATATTCCTGTGCATTTCACAAGGCCCCCAAGGAGCATTGTTGAGCATTGAACTACACGAGAAATATAAGGAGCTCAGAGTGGTTCACAGATTCTCAAATGTGGCCTTGAATTTCAATATTTGATCACCCTGACCAACTCTTAAATTTTTTTATGTAACTGGATATTCTTTGAAATCAAGGTGTGTGTGTGTGCGTGTGTGTGTGTGTGTGTGTGTTAGTTTTTTGGTTGGTATTTTGTTGTGTGTATGTTGGTATATGTATTTGTTACTGAGCTTGTGTCTCCTTACATGTGGAGGCCATAGATTAAAGTCAGGTCTCTTTCCTGACTCACTCTATTTTAATACTTTGAGAGAAGGTCTCTGCTGAAACTGCTGTTTTGATTGGTAGGATTTGAGAAAGAAATATACTCTATCTGTGGCATAATTCAACATAATTTTTATGCTTGTAATTTCTCATTAACTTGTACAGTCTCAACTCAAGAGTATAAGTTATATATCTTAAATCATCTTCAAATCCTAGAGTTCTATTATTTCCTGAACCAGTGGCCTGGGTTAGTAGACCTAGGCTAGGTTCTGCATATTTCTTTGGGAGCTGGTTTTCTTTATAAGCTAATTCTGAAGCCTGTACCCTGGATCTTGTGGACCTCATTCTACCCTGTTTTCTCACCTCAATATAGTCTGAAAAGCTTTACATTGGCTGCTTATCTTAAACTGGCGTGGACCTCCACAAGACCGTCCACTGTTCTCTGCTGTAATTTGCCCAAGAGGTTTAAAACTGTCCCAGGGAAGTGTGTCACCAGACTTTTCTGTGAGTTTCAGGGAACACAGAAGTATTGTGTCCAGCCTTGCGTTAGAGCAGTGAGCTGAACACGGCCAAAGGACAACAGGACTTACAGGTGGGAGGAGTTGGAAGTACAGCCTAGAGAAGATGCAGATTGTAGACAAAGGGCTTGCTGGAAGATGGTTATGTGCTATATTAATTCCCTTCAATTATAGAAAAAGAGAAAAATGCATCTAACTACATCATCAAAATATTTAAATCCAGCGTGTGAGTAAGCCCAAATTTAGAAAAAAAAAGTCTTCAAACATGTTGGATGTAATGTTAACTGCCTGATATTGGATTGTTGCTGAATACACACTAAGACCTAGCACTTGTTTGAATTTCTAGACACTGTTGAGAACAGCTCACTCAAAGCTTTATCTCTGAGTCAGTGACAGAATGGAATATAAAATTTGTCTAGGATGAGACAACATAGCAAATGACTAAGCCACTAATTTGCTTATAGATGAGGGATCCAACTGTTATAGCAACAAGTAGAAACTTGAACACTTGACAGAATAACATGCAATCCATATGATTATTATGGGTGAAGCGCAATTATATTCTTTAACCTGTAAATTTTACTAGCAATTTATGTGCTTGCAGGAAATTTCTCTCTGTTTGGAAGAGCTCCACATAGCCTTGTATCCTGAGTAGAGCAGGGAAAATGCAGGATATAGCAAAGGAGATGCGGTCTACATCAGAGAAAATGATTCCTATAGCGGAGGAAATGCACCCTGCAGCAAAGAAGATGTAGCCTATATCATAGGAGATGCAGCCTGCAGACTTAGCTGAGAGTCTGAGGAAGATTCTTATACCTGCTCCATTCAGAGTTATTATCAGTTTCACATATGTGAATTTGCTTTCTAAAATGTGAAACACTATTCAACCATGAACACAAAATAAAATGTACATACAACATAAAAGCAAAGATTATAAGATTTTAAATAATAACAAATAGAGTCTAGAAATAAAAAGAAAGCAATCTAATGTTTTAGCTTCGTTTTATTTGATATATTACTAGATAAATAATCTCAACTAACTTCAGAAGGTTACAAATAATTTCAGGAGCTATATGAAAAGGATAAAATATAACTGCAATATTTATACTTTTAAAAGTACTTTATTGTAAAAATTTAACTCATTTCCTCAATGAACAAAGAACAACAAAGCACAAAAAGATGCTTATTAATGTCCAACTTATCCGTAGAAGGACTAACATCACAAATATTGCATTTATTTTATATTATAAACTCATGTTGAAATATAATATCCTGTCAAGTAAATTGCAGAGGATCCTCTATAAGGTTTTAATTAGAGAAATAAATGACAACCTTCAGTCTTTTATAATTTGTATGCATTTGTTTCTGCCTTGTTACTGTGACATATTCCCCACAATAGCAATGGAACATTGGTCAGTATTGTTTTTGTTTGGTAGCTTGATTAAATTCTTGCTCACAGTTTGAGGGTACATTCCATCATAGTAGAGAAAGCAAGGGCAGAAACCAGCCAGCCGATGGTGGCCACAGTCAGGGTGACACAGATGAATATTCATGATCAGCTTTCTGTCTGTGTTTTATTCAGTCTTGAAACTTCCACGCATGGAAAGATGCTGTGCAATTTCCACGTGAGTCTTCTCATCACAATTAATAAGTCAGGATAATCAGATGAATAATATCTGGTGAATTATCACCATGATAATTCCAAATCCCATCAAATTGACAATCAAGATTAAGCACTGCAGTACAAAATGAAGCATTCCTAATGCATATGTGTGCTGTCTAGGTCCCTGCCCTGTTTGAGTTCACTGCCCTGGCTTCCCTCAGTTTTGGAATATCATATGGAACTATAAGCTGAAATAAACCTTTACCTCCCCAAGTTGTTTTGGTCATGCTGGTTAATCACAACAAAAGAAACCCTAAGAAAGAAATTTGTGCTAGGTTGTGGAGTATTGTGATAAACTTCATCATTTGTCTTCTGAAAGATATGGTGACCTTTAAATATTGAGCTAGAAAAACTCAGAGCTCAGTAGACTTTTCAGTGGGCTCCTGAAAGATAAGAGTGTTGAAGGGAATGCACATGATAGAGGTCTGGCTTGTGAAGTTTCAGAGGGAAGTTTGAAAGACCTTCAAAGAACCACTAAAGTGAAGCCTTTATTTGACTCAGATAAGGAATTCTGGTCATCTGGGAATGGAAAATTAGTTAAGATAAGAAGAGTCTAGCATCACGGAGGTGGAATCCTCTGAGAAGTGTTTCCCTAGGGTCAGCATAGAAAGCTTTGTCCCAGAAGCTGCTAAGACTATACATTGTGCTAGCAGCTGATCTTAATCTAATAGTCTCCCAGGTGTTCCCAGTTTTAAAGGCATACAGGGATCAAGGAGGTCAGCTAAGGCTTGGCAGTGTGAGGGGCTGGAAGAGGCCATAGCTAAAGATACTGCCTCATTAGCAGTAAAATCCTCAGGTTTTGGAGAGGCCATAGAGAGGGACTGAGACTTTTCACAGTGTATCAGGACCAGAGTCTATTCAAGGCCAGGTGATGCTAGCAAGTGAAGATGCAGTCCAGTTTCAGTGAAGATAAGAACATTTGAAGATTCCAGTACCATGGGATGACCACCAAGGAGAACCATGCAGTGTACATGGCCTGAGCCTAGGAAAAAATCTGAATGTGCTTTGAAAGGGAGAGGCAGAAACATGTAACTGTCTAAGCCCTTTGGGGCCAAGAAGATTGGGAGGGAGTCCCAAATATTGGATACTGAGTTATTTACAGTTAGAATATAATTTTACTTTGTTGAGTTTATGACTGTACCCTAGTTCTTCCTTCCTGGGCTAAAAATTATTTAACATATCTTTGATTTTACAGGAGCCCACAGTTAAGAGACTGAAATTTTGGAGAAACACTGAAATTTTAAAGAAATTTTGGATTCATTAGAGAAAGTTTGAACTTAAAGGAGATTTTTTTTTTTAGGACTGAACTTTTAAAGTTTTTGAATTTTAAAGACTGGGAGTTTTAAAGGTTGATATATTCTCTATATTATAATATTTATATTCTTATGAGATAAAAAGAAGAAAGGCAAGGTTATAACCAAACATATATGTGTTTGTTTGCCCTGCTGAGGAGAGGTCCATTGTACTGGCTAGACTTATGTCAGCTTGATGTAAACAAGAGTTACTTTGGAAGAGAGAACCTCAGTTGAGAAAATGTCTCCACCAGATTGTCTTAGTGGCAAGCTTGTGGTGTATTTTTGTGATCATTATTGACATAACAGGACCCAGCTCACTGTGGGCAGTGTCATGGCCAGGTGGTCCTGGATGTGATAGGAAACAAGTTGAGCCATCTGTGAGCTGTATGTAATTCAATGACCAGAAATCCTCCATCATCCCCTGCCTCTAGGTCCTTGCTCTGTCTGAGTCCCTGTTCTGATTTCCCTCAGTGGTGAATTGTAACGTGGAACTATAAGATGACTGAAATAAACCCATCTGTGTTGCTTTGGTTCTGATGTTTTGTCACAGCAACAGATACTCTAAGACAATTTATGGTGTTAGCTTGGTGTGCAGGATAAACTCTTTTAGTTTTCACACTAAAATTGGATAGTATTTTTCCACCAGAAATTTCTTAGGACATTCCAGAGCTGTGGTATGGACATCTGAGAATTCTAAGCTCTCGTTTAGGATTTTCTTCCTCAGCAAGTGAAAGAAAATATCAGAGTCAAAAAACATTTCAACTTGAAGTCTCAGAAATAACACCCCAAAAGATCAGTTTCACTAATTTTATGTGGAGGAGCCTTTTAGATTGTTAATGTCCATTTATATGGTAATTGCTCCACAATATATGGCTATTTTTCTCCTTTCAGCTAGATTCTATTTTCACCTAATAATGCCAGTCACTAGCATACCATGTGAGTATAAATGATCATCGTGAATAGTGCTGAACAAATCAATATGATGTTCAAGTTGAGCTTAAGCTGAATCCTTAATAGTCCCTGAATTAAAATGAGACTGGAGAATATCTGTGAAGAGAAAGGTATTACTTCTTTTTCTTTTGGTGATTCTTTGGGAGTACCAGTCCTCAGGTGGCAGCCACATTTTCCCCCAATAGCATATCTATGCTGTTTTTAGACCCAGTTGGCCTGTTTCCATCTGAAAAGTTAGTGAAATAATTTTTTGGTGAAGAAATTCATGACCAGGCTTCTAACCTTTAGTATATTAAATTTATATATTTCACCTGTTTCTTATATGTTAAATCAGATAAATGAAGAATAATGCAGTCCTTGTTACCTTATGAATGAATAATGTGAAAAGGAAAAGAGGTGAAAAATAAGAATTATACAAAGTTTATGTATTCGGTACCTATTTGTCCATTTTCACCTCTGGATACACTAAGGTTTCCCACAATTATTTATTGAACATTCATGTCTTAGTTGCTTTTCTCATTTATGTGATCAAATAACTAACAAACCAGGAACTTAAGAAAGAAAGGATTTGAGATAAGGGCATGCTCTGCTACATATGTATCTGGAGCCAAGGAATATATACATATTCCTCCTTGTATACATACCCTTTGGTTGGTGGTTTAGTTACTGGGAGCTCTGGGTGGTCAAGTTAGTTGACATTGTATGGAGTTGCAATCCCCTTCAGTTCCTTCAGTCCTTTCCTTAGCTCTTCCATTGGGATGGGGGATTTGTGGAGGGGTAACCAGCAAGGGGGATATCATTTGAAATGTAAATGAATAAAAAGATTAATAAAATAAAAAAAAGGATTTATTGTGGCTCTTAGTTTAAGGGGAGGAGCCTTAAGAAGCAGAAATAAACAGGGAGTGAGCTATAAAATCTCAAGACCATTTTCCCCAAGAGACCTTTCAACTTGATGAGGTTTCCTTGTGGGGGGCTTTTGCAGTCACATTACACAATGACAGTGACTGTTCCCATTTCCTACTAGGACCTTAGAAGCAATCAAGATGTGGAATGTTTGTTGTCCCATTAGAATGTACAGACACAATTCCTATATGAACAAGCCATGTGGAGTTCACAAAGTGGTGATTATTTTAAAGGCACTCAAAGGTGTGAAGAGAGAAAGGTGGAGCAAGGGAAGTAGGGAGTGAAGGAGTTCTACTGCCAGAGGAAGTGTTTGATCTGAGATCTGAGTAAGAAGAAACAGGTTCTCCGAATTCATGTAAGTAAAGTGCAGGATACACATGGCTTCCAGTATGAAGGGTGACATGGGTAAACAAATAGATGGCTGGAATGTCTGAGGAGAGCACTGTGAGAACCAGTGATTGAAAAACCCTGCTGAGGAAATAATGAAGAAAGGGTGGGAGCTACATCTTTCATCCCATATTACATGGCGATGGCATGTTGTCACTGAACACCAAGAAAGCATATTGAAAGTTTTTAGGCACTTAGACATGTGTTTGGCATGAACTCTTGCTCATTATCTTGTGTGCATAATATTTTGAGTACACTGTATAAATGTTGACTTTGTATTTTTGGTATTTTGTAAATATCTTCTCCATCACCTTCTGATTGGTTTAATAAAGAGCTGAACAGCCTACAGCAAGGCAGGAGAGAAAATGCAGAACTTCCCAGAGAGTAAGGTACTCTTGGAAAGAATCAGAGGGATTCACCAGCCAGACTGAGATGGAGAAACAGGTGCTGGTACTGAGAAGAGCTAACAGCCCACATGGCAGAGCGTAGATTAGAACAAATGAGTTAATATAAGTCACAAGAGTGAGATGTAAATAAGCAAGCTAAGGCTAAACACTCATAATTAATAAACAAACCTCTGTGTTATTACTTGGGCAGCTGGAAGATTGAGAAGATCCAGAGGTAGAAATGAAACATAAAACCAGAAGTTTCCAGTTCTGACTCTGTAATTGGATGCTATGACCTCACATCTGGTTGGGTACAAAGCCAAAATAAGCATAGCCATAAAATAAGAATAGGGAAATATTTATTACTGTTAGTGGTAAGAACATGATCCTTATCTCTGATGCCTCTTGATGACATCAAGCTGTTATGTTTTGAACAGTGACATGAGGATTTTACTTACAGAAACTTCATCAGCCCCTGTAGCAAAGTTCTTGGGAGTGGTTTTATCACCTTTCTTAGCAAACTCAATTAAATTCATTATCTCTGTTCATGTTCAGGATAAGTTCATAGTTCAAGAAGAAAATATGGAGTTCCTATTTTGGGGCATGTTAGCTCAAGGTCATGGAGCATAGGTCTGAAAAATCTGTAATGTATTGGAACATGTGTGGGTGTGTTAAACTTGCACCATGAAATCTTAGCTAAAAAAGAAAAACAGACATTTTAAAGTACCTTAATCTAATAGATTTCATTTAACACTGCCTGCCTTAAGTAATAGCTAATAGTTGTAAAATGGCATGGTCAGGGAGACTTTGTAAACTGCCTTAGTCCCAGAGATGAAACTGACAGGAATGAGTTGGTCTAGGCAAGAGGTCTTTTGTTCAGTTAAGGCTTATGAAGAAAATTGCTCTGCAAAGTACTGTTTTTTAAACAAAAATTCATTTTAAGAATGTTACTAGACTATTTCTTATCCAGACTTTCTCAGAGATGAATGACATTTTGGACTACATGCATTGTTTTTGAATCTGCTTCATGGAAAGTTGATATCTATAGAGATAAGTAAATATTGGTAAATATTATGAAATTAATGATCTTAGGTTGATAAGTATGCCATGACTTAAACTTTAAAGATCCTTCTAATTCCCAGGGACAAAAGATGAGATTATATCTGGTGAGATAAAGATGCAGTTTCAACACTCTAGGATCAGATCTGAGTGCCTCACATTGAACCATGACGGATCATAGATGCATGACAGTGTTTGCAAGAAGACCCAGGGAGGAAAAGAACATTCTCTACTCTAAAAATCCCAGAATATCTTTCAAACACCATCTCCATTAATCCCTTCATGTATGTATAGGGTGACCAGGATCTCAGAAAGTTGCATGTACTCCTTAAGTTTTCACTGCTCTGTCTGGTGTTTAGAAGCAAGCAGGGAAATTTGGAATAGACCTTATGTAGCATGGAGAAGAAGCTACCTGCCCAGTTCTCTGGGTTCTTGATATGATGAGAATACTAACTGCCTGCCTTGGAGGGTTCAGCTCACACCCTTAAGTGTAGGACAGTTGCTGCTGTGCATTATGCACAGTGAGTCTGCAAAACTCAGTTCGTACACCAGAAAATACAGAGAAGCTTGATTCAGTGAGCAGAGTAAACCGCTGGCAAGGTTACAAAGCTATAGTATCTCTGAAAGTTTTAAATATTTAGATACAGCATGTTGATTCTTATGGTAGCTATAAAATAGAAACTCAAATTTCAAGGAAAGTTGTGGCTTTAATTCTAGATGATGACTTTTATTTTAGTTTGGGTGGTATTTAAAGGAAGGATGAATGTTGTTTTCCACTCTATACAAGTACATCAGCTACAGACTGGGTGCATGCGAGCCTGATCTTTAGAGTTATGCATCTCGCAAATGCATGTCTCATCTCATATATTTATTAAGGCACAAGGGACAAATACTTAACTTGTATATCAGTGCTCATCACGGGCACAGCCCAGCCCATATGTATCCTTCCCTATAAACCTCACCCCAGGAGAAAACCTCCTCACAGCTCTTGCTTCAGGTCTGAAGAGAAGAACTTCTGCTCTTCGTTGCCATGAAGGCTAGTGGCTAAGTCCCATCTGCTGCCATCTGAGTAAATGTCTCCCTCAACACTGGGAAGCTTCAGTAATTCACAAAACCCATCGGAAGTGATGTCACCTTCCTCTCTGCTCTTCCTTGACTCTCCACTGCTCTAGACAGTAACAACTAGGAAATGCTGAACAACTTCTGCCTGCAAATAAAATTGCTCAATCACACTGCTCTGTTCCTCCCTTTAAAAGGCTCTCTGATGTTCTCTGTGGTCTGTGTTTTGTGCTTTCTTAAAAATGCATTCATTATACTGATATTTTAATGATCCTACAAATTCAGGAATATTTGTATTAAGGTATTTGTCTAATGAGTTTATTAATTTAGTCAAGTCCATTAGAAACAAACTTCTGGTGTTTTAAAATAATTTCTATTTTTGTTCCATGTCTGACTTCATATCTGAAACATTTTATCTATCAATTGCTTTAAGGTTTTGAAAGGAGAGAAATGTGTCTTAAAACAAACTTTGAAATAACAAAGTGATTTTAAAGCATGGTAATGTTAAATTGAATGATACCAATCATCTTCAGTCTTCTGTGCAGTAAAAAAAATTCAGATTTATTTCGCTTAAAATACTTCAAACTTCATGTAAGATGAAGCCACAACAGAATTTCTAGTATTTGCTAAGTAACAATGTGATAGTCTCTGTTAATTTCTAACTTTAACCATCTTACTCAACCAATCAGGAAGTCTTGGTAAGATATTTTCAGATTTATTTGACTTGTATGTATGTCCATAGGGGATTATCTCATTTAGTGACACACCCAGTATGGGAAGTATAGTACCATTCCCTAAAATAAGAGTTCTAAAAGTGAGTTAAACACTAGGATGCATGCATTAGTTTATGGTCCTCTGCTCTTGCTCTTGACTACTGCTGTAACGGAGCTGCTTCAGTTCCTATTGCCCCACTTTTCATTCAGTGATGAAATAAACCATTGCATTGAGGGTCAAATCTATTCTTTATCTGTCAAATTTATTTTTTCACAGCATTTGATCACAGCAACAGAAAAAAACTAAGACACCTATGTAACACTCTTGTTGATCTTATTCATCAGGATATGAATTTAGTATGTTTAAACTCCCAAGTATGGGCTGCTCTGCATTGCTTTTTTTTGAAATAAGAAAATGCTCTTTACATCTACTCTAAGATGTGAGATGGATGAATAACAGAACGAAATCCTGAATTTGTTGGCAGAGCTAAATCAATATAATCTTTATAATGAGTAATAGCCGCTGATTGCCAAGAATAACATAGACACGGTAATATTCATCAAAAATGCAACTAAATCTGGCAGAATATAACAGTGTTTGAGAGGCCTTCAAATTATTTTCTAATAGGTAAATACAATTTTTTTCTAACAAACTGTATTTTCTATTCTATCCATAACTGGGTATCTTTCAGAAAACTCTGGACTACTATGTATTCCAACAGCATACTTTCTTCTTTTGTTCTTTCTACCAGTCCCTGATCCACTTAGCTTCACATACAGCTTCTTCAGAGAATGAAGCGCTCTGTAACATACTAGCATAGTCTATTTGCTACATCTTTTCCTCCTTTCTTTTATTCTCCTTTGTTTGTATCTCTAAATCATTTTTTTAATTTTTTTCTGTTTTATTGAGAATAAACAATTTTCTCATAACAGTTTTCTCTCTGTATATTGCTCCCAGTACCCCCCAATTGCTCCCAGCCCCTCCCCCATCTTCTCACCGTTTTGGCTCCACTCCTTTTCTGTCTTTAATTAGGAAAATAATAAAAACAAACAAATAAAAACTAGGCTTCAGGGCAACATTGATATCCATGGCCCATGTTAACACTGAAGGCCATGCAGATGTCCTGGGCTTGCTGCTGCCAAGAGCTCTGCTGGTGTTCATGGCCCATACTGTTTCCAGAAAACATGTTAGGGATTGTGTCATGGGCCAACTCTGGAGACCACATGAATATCCGTGGTCTGTTCTGTAGTCAAAAACCATGTGTAAGGCCATGGTCTGTGCTCCTACTGAATGTAATGGGTGACGATCGTCTTCTTGCCGTGATATTGATGACTGTCTGCAGACTCACAGTTAAGAAACTAAGACATAGAAGTGACCCCTATAAAGTAACAGCTGACAGAAATTCAGGTATGCTATCTTCATTCTCCAGGATAAAACCCTTTAGTTTCTGCCAAGTGTCTGAGCTACTAGTTGTATAATTTTCTGAAAGTCCACTGGTATTTCTTTGGTCAACTAGAGAACATGAATGAAGAACATGGATAGCCTAGAGTGCCTTGTCTTCACTTTCATTCCTAAGTTCACTCATGCTAGGACACAGCCTCACAGATAACCAGTATACAATGTCCTGATACTCCAGCTAATTAATATTTAGTAAATGAATTTTAAAATGTGACTGTTTATGTTCACAACATATTTTTAAAATCAGTTGTATTTTAATCACCTAGGAAACGAAATAAGCATAAATCATGTAAAATGATCCAAAGTATCAAATAATATTTATTTCATTATTTACAGATTGCATATTAATTTATTTATTTGATAATAAAAATTAAATTCATGTAGTTATTTTGTGAGGCATCTGTGGATGTGTTCAGAATGGTGCATCTTCTCCCATGAGGCCAAGCAATGGCCTTCACACTCCTGGTTCAGTTCTCTCAACACAGGTCATGTTTGTCCTGCATTCTGCACAGTGCCTGCTTCTGTTTTCCATTTTAGACACTTCTTAGTGACTTTGTGATTTAATGTAGCCCTAAGTAATGATGAAAATATCTGTACAGTATTCATAAACAAAAAAGTTATTTGCTATTCCTGATGGAGAGAATACTGGGTTCAGCTGTTTTATGCTTTGTAAGTGACAGTAAGATAACCTGTGAGTTCAATATTAAGTAATCAATAGTATATTAAACAAAGTTATACACAGAACAGGTAATAAATGCATGTCCAGAGACTCACAGGAGCCTCACCATCTTTTCACTGTATTGGAGGAAAATGTATAGTGCATAATCACCAGAAATAATGATTTTTAGTGTGGATTCATAAATATTCAACAAAAATTGCACATATTGACAGATACTTTTAAAACAATACTGGGAAATTAAAAATAGGTTTACTGATTTGTCATCTATACCACTGTTAAGTTGTCTGATTCCACATTACACAAATGACACAATGTCAAAATTCATCTACTTACTTAGTGGGGTGGTAATAAGGATAGCAATGCTTCATATGGAATCTGGCAGGATATTCTGAAAATTTATATAGAAATTCAAAAATTAAAAATAGACAAAGTTCCCTTGAAGGGGATGTGGGAAGACTTCCACTGCATATAAAAGCCAAATTCCAAAGCATATGGTCCAGATGCAAGGGTAGGTGAGAAAATACTGAAAAATAGAGAGCCTACAAATAGTCCCATCTATGTATGGACACTTGATTTGTGAGATAAGTAGCTCATAAGAGTAGTGGAGTAAAGGCACTTCCAAAATGGACCAGAGGCAGGAGAACCTCCTCGCAAAAAATAAAGGGACCCTAGTGTTATAATATGTACACTATTCAGTAAAAAATTCTCTAAAATTGGAAATGTAGGCATGAAACACACATACACACACACGCACATACATACACATACACACACAGAGAGATATATAAGAGCAAATAAATTTTATAGAATGTGACATGAAGGTAGAAAATGTTTGATGTAATATTTTATGCTTACTTACAAATACATATATACTGCATATGAATTATATGAATAATATATAATTTATGAAAATGTAAAAGTAGTAGTTTTGAAAACATTAAAAATCAATGCACATGAAACTATATATGGGAAGATGAGCTTTATTCCATTGTTTTCTTTTTTATTTATTTATTTATTTTTTGATACTTTACTTACAATTCCAATGTTTCCCGCTTTCTAGGTTTCCACTTTGGAAACCACCTAACCCCTCCCCCTCCCCACCTCTATGAGGGAATTCCACTTCCTACCCACCTGCCCACCCACTCCCATATTCCCACCTTGACATTCCCCTTTACTGGGACCTCTCCTCCCCCTGATGGCCAACAAGGCCCTCCTCTGCCAAATATGTGGTCCGAACCATGGGTCCCTCGATGTGTATTCTTTGGTGGTGGTCCAGCCTCCAGGAGGACCAGGAGGATCAGGCCAGTTGACACTGTTGTTCCTTCCATGGGGCTGCAGACTCCCTCAACTCCTTCAGTCCCTTCTCCAACTCCTCCATCAGGGACCTCACTCTCAGTCCAGTGGTTACTGTAAAGTGAAAGTTGGGTATTCCGAACTTCTGGGCTAATATTCACTTATCACTGAGTACATACCATGTTCGTTCTTTTGTGACTGAATTACCTCGCTTAGGATGATATTTTCAAGTTCCATTCATTTGCCTTCAAATTTCATTAAGTCATTGTTTTTAGTAGCTGAGTAGTAATCCATTGTGTAAATGTACCACATTTTCTGTATCCATTCCTCTGATGAGGGACATCTGGGTTGTTTCCAGCTTCTGGCTATTGTAAATATGGCTGCTATGAACATAGTGGAGCATGTGTCTTTATTACATGTTGGAGGATCTTCTGGGTATATGCCCAGAAGTGGAATAGCTGGGTACTCAGGTAGTATTATGTCCATTTTTCTGAGGGTCCGCCAAACTGATTTCCAGAGTAGTTGTACCAGCTTGCAATCCCACCAACAATGGAGGAGTGTTCCTCTTTCTCCACATCCTTGCCAACA
>CM052715.1:68590784-68616256 GCA_028551405.1 Uromys caudimaculatus
TTAGCTCTGTTCCCCATTTTTTGATGGGGTTATTTGGTTTTTTGGAGTCTAATTTCTTGAGTTCTTTGTATATATTGGATATTAGTTCTCTATCGGACATAGGATTGGTTAAGATCTTTTCCCCATCTGTTGGTTGCCATTTTGTCCTTTCATAATCTCTGGTGAGAAGTCAGGTGTAATTCTGATAGGCCTGCCATTATATGTTACTTGATATTTTTCCCTTACTGCTTTTAATATTCTTTCCTTGTTTTGTGTATTTGTTGTTTTCACCATAATGTGATGGGATGAATTTCTTTTCTGGTCCAATCTGTTTGGACTTCTGTAAGCTTCTTGTATATTTATGTTCATCTCTTTCTTTAGGTTAGGGAAGTTTTCTTCTATAATTTTGTTGAAGATATTTACTGGTCCTTTAAGTTGGGAATCTTCACTCTCTTCTATTCCTATTCTTAGTTTCTCTCTTCTCATTGTGTCCTGGATTTCATGGATGTTTTGGGTTAGAACCTTTTTGAATTTTGCATTTTCTTTTACTGTTGTGTCGATGTTATCTATGGTATATTCTGCTCCAGAGATTCTCTCTTCTATCTCTTATATTCTGTTGGTGATGCTTACATCAATGACTCCTGATCTCTTTCCTAGGTTTTCTAACTCTAGGATTGTCTCCCTTTGTGATTTCTTTATTGTTTCTATTTCTATTTTTAGCTCCTGGATAGTTTTGTGCATTTCCTTTGTCTGTTTGATTGTGTTTTCTTGTAATTCTGCCTGTTTGATTGTGTTTTCCTGTAATTCTTTAATGGATTTTTGTGTTTCCTCTTTCAAGGCTTCTAGTTGTTTATCTCTCTTCTCTTGTATTCCTTTAAGGATGTTAATTTCTTTCTTAAAGTCTTCTATCATCAACATGAGAAATGATTTCAAATCTGAGTCTTGCTTTTCTGGTGTGTTGGGGTATCCAGGGCTTGCTGTTGTGGGAGAGCTCGTTTCTGATGATGCTAAGTAGCCTTGGTTTCTGTTCCTTATGTTCTTAACCTTGCCTTTCGCCATCTTGTTAACTCTGATGTTAGCTAGTCTTACTCTGTCTGGTTGTGGCTTGCTCCTCCTGCAAGCCTCTTTGTCAATACTCCTTGAAGACCAGTTCTCTCTGAGAGGTGTTTGGGTTTGGAGAGCTGTGGCACACTGTCAGACAGAAAACAGAAGGATCTTGTCACCAGCACCCTTGGTTTCTATGTCCTGATGGCTCTGCAAGGGTCCCTCTTGATCCAGTGAGTTTGAACAGAAGTGGTGGTTTTGCCTGTGCTCAAATGTGTGTCAGCACTCCTGGGATACCAGCTCTCTCCTGGAGCCCTGTGGCCCAGGCTAAGGTCCCCAGGCACAGATGGAAACCGGAAAGTTCCTGTCCCGACTTTACCTCAATCCCTGTGTCCTGAGGGTTCCGGGCGTGTCCTGTTGAGCAGTGTTGCTCCCCTTAATCCCACTCACGGCTTTTCCACACTCCTGGGAGGGTAGCTTTCTCCTGGCGCTCACTGGCTATGGACCCCTGGTGGCCCAGGTAGAGGTCTCCACCCCTATTCCATTGTTTTCTAACAAAGAACATAATCTTACTTTAGTATTATATCTATTCCATGTATGCTGGTATATGCTGTTATAGCAGCTGCTTGAAAGTGTCAGTCAGGGGCACTATATTTCCATAATTTCCACACAACCATCTGCATTTCAACTCCTCTCCTATCATTTCACTTTCTCTCGAATTTGAGACATGTTCTACTTTAATTATATGTATAAATACATACATACATACTTACTCGTATACATGCATTCAAGCACACACACACACACACACATACACACACCTACAATCTGTTAAGCTTATTTTAGTATTGCTAATATGAATATAATTTTACTGGTGAGCATTGAGGATGAGATAATCTATCAGGGGGTTTGTTCCTGGAGAAGAGTGACTCTCCTTCCCTCAGCTGCCATTATTTTCTTGTAGCTGTCACCCATGGGTGGAGATTTTTCTCCTTCTACTTTTTTTCATTTTAGGTCTTTGAAATTTTTGTACAGTGTACTTTGAACATATTCTACCTACTCTTCTATTTCCTCCCAGGTCAGTGTCCTCTTTTCCCCTACTCACCCAACATTGTTGTTTCCCCTCAAATCCTTCAAGTACATTGTGTGCTGCTCATAGATTCTAGAATGTGTTTTCTTCGCCAGAGGGTAGTTAATCTGCTAAAGGTTATATCTTTAAATAAAAGATCTCTCCTTTTCCAGAAGCTATCAACTGCCAATGGTTACTTAGATAAGGATGGGACATTATGCCAATCTCCCTGTTCCATGCTGGAATTTTGTTACTCTTACCCAGCTGCGAGCCTTGAGAACTACTCCAGTGACCAACATGGCAAAACATGTCCACTGCTGTAATAGCCACCCATTGGAAAGTAATGTCAGGAGAGTAACCAACCAATTTCTGGTTGGCATTAAAGCATACTCTACAAGTTGAAACACATACTTGGCACCATTATTGAGTGAAAAACCTGTAGATAGATAGAGCATAGGCCCTTGGAGAGAGTCTACTACTATTACTAGTATTAAATGAAACTAGTGCACTATAATTATTCACAGACATTAGTGCATCTTTCAACTTTTAGAGAAACTTCTTTAAATAGTTTGAGATTAATATAAACCCATAACTTGTCTGGTTGCAGAGAATAAGATACTTTGGAAAATGGTACATCTATTTTATATTCCTCTTTCAAGGCTTAGAGGGATAGAGAGGGCAAAAAAACTTGTAAGAGGCAGAGGCAGGGGCTGACTACATGAAAACTATTTCCCTGAGACAAGAGAGGGCAAAAAAACTTGTAAGAGGCAGAGGCAGGGGCTGACTACATGAAAACTATTTCCCTGAGACAACAGGGAAGTTGCATATATAAAAAACTCATGGCTTTTTATGATAACTATTTAAGACCCATGCATTCTTTTCCAGCTTCTTAAAGAGCTGTTCTAATAGAAGCAGGCCACAACTGCCTCAATTATTTTTATGAGTATACATTGTACTGTGATTGAATGTTTTATTTCTGTTTTTGAGATGGAATTTCTTGAAAGAACTTCTCCTTTACTTCCTAAAATTCTCCAACCCAAGAATACAACATTCATTTCTCAACTATGAGGTAATCATAATATGCTGAGAAATCATCATATTGATCAATTTGGTTATTATGGGAAAGCTTTAAGAAAATATTTAATGATGTCATCTCTTAGTATTTGTTTCTAAGAGATGTCTGAATTCACCCAGTTCTGATAACTTCTGATTTTAAAATTGGAATTTGCATGACTATTCATACTGATTTAGTGACATCAATTTTTTTCTGAGAGCTTAAAAATATTCATTAGCATGGCTTGTACATTCATTAAATTTGGGGGAATTTGTAACTCATTACTCATATTAGAGTGACTTATATTTCAATGTAAGTTTTTATACCATTTATAATATTTCATAAAGGACATAAATTTGTTCTACTTCTCTTCAGTTTTGTTCTTATTATGATATCATTCACAAACTATAACTTGGTGCTAATAATGAACAAGCATTGTGTTAAAAGACAATGTATCTATTATTCCTGGAATTAGCTGGAAGTACAGCAAGTGATCAGAGAAGAAATTCACATCAGTGAGATGATTTCATGGGTAGACAGAGGTCACCTCTACAATGTTCAGAACATTTGAAAGGTGAAGGATGCTTTAAGAAAGAAGATAATTTTCATTCACTTTCTCACACAGAATAGGTGAATACTAAGAATATAAAATTTTCGTTAAATAGCATCCTGTGTTTTACAAAGAGATAGAGCACTTAATAACTTGCATGGTGGTCATAATGGCTCACGTCTAAAATTCTTAAGTTCAGAAGGTTTCAGGAGAATCACCTTAAGGCCCAGACAAGTTTGTGCTATGGTATATGAACAGCACAGTAACTAGCTCCATCATACAGCAGCAACAATAGTGTTTGGGGAGAGGACAGAGAGTAATAGACCATGAGTTACTTTTCTAGAACAGATAAAACACAAGATAAACTGCCATAGTTTGATAAGTATTTTCATAATTAAAAACCAAAATATTAGGAAAGGTTACAAAAATGTAATGTTTATCACAAAAATCCCAGAAAACTAGTTTTACAAGCACCAATAATAGAAATATAAAAATTATCCCTGTCGGGCTGGAGAGATGACTCAGTGGTTAAGAGCACTGGCTGCTCTTCCCAAGGTCATGAGTTCAAATCCCAGCAACCACATGATGGCTCACAACCATCTGAAATGAGTTCTGATGTGCTCTTCTGGGGTGTCTGAAGATAGCTACAGTGTACTTACATATAATAAATAAATAAATCTTTTAAAAAAAATTATCCCTGTCAATATAAAAGGGGACCTCCACATTGGTTTGCTTTCAATGTGGACAGTTGGTCTTTCTCTTACTCTGTTCATGGAATGGTTTCAAACCACAAAGTTCACTTCTGTTCCTCAGTGTTTCACTAATCCAATATAGTTAGAGCATACTTGTGTACATGTACAATGTTGGCATTGAATAATAATTAAGTGTATGAGAACACCTATCAGTAATCCCCATGAGACTCCTCAGAAGGTCAATATTAGTGGCTCAGTAGAGCTACAGGATTTTTTCACATGATGACACAATACCAAAATTTTCACTTTTGTAAGATTACATGTGTTATTTATTGAATTCTTTTAATACATCAGTTTCTTGTCCCTCTCACAGTACTGTGAGGTAATAAACCTCATTTTACCAATGACTGTATTTAATTACCCAAGGCTCAGACACTAAGCAAGTATTATTGAAAGCTATACAGCAGCCCTCTTGTGACTGATAGTAGTAATCTCTTCATACCACATGTTATAGACCAGGTTAAAATGTTTTTCTCAAAAGGCTCATGGATTGGAATGTGGTTCTCTAGTACAAGCATTGTGCTGAGGTGGGACCTTTATGATGAATGGATCACCACAGCTTTGACTTAATGAATGAAGTAATCTCTTGATTCATTCTAAATTAAACAGACTTTTGGCTAATGCTGAAAATGGAAAGATAAGGTCAGGTTGGAGGAAGTAAATTACTTAAAAAATGTTCTTGAAGGTGAAATTAGAAAATGTGCCTACTGGTGGTCTGGCTACTGATGTCTACATCATCACAAATCCCACAGATCCATAGCAACAGAGCAAAGTGACCATGGACAGAAAGTTATGAAACGGTGAGCCCAGATAAATAAACCTATATAAGCTGCTTTGTCCAAATATTTTGTCACCATAAAGAGAAACTACTTACTATACTATTAAAATTGTGATGCATACTTTTGAAGCCTAAGACATAATTATTAGTGATCAGAAATATGATTGATAAATATATAAACATCTTATCTTGCCTTCTTCACTTTCTAGTACAACACTATGGACTGTACTGATACTTCAGTTGGCAAAAATTATTACTTCCCAAGTGTATCTCATACTCTAAACACAAGAGGTGTCCTGTGTTCTTTAAACATGCTACTCTTGAGATAGAAATGGAATCAGTCACGATACATCTGTCTGTATCATTGTGTCAAATTATATCAAAAATAAAAAGAAGCCAGGAAGTAACAAACCAAAAAGGTACCTGGGAACATTATAGGTTATTTATTACTCATGGAGCCTTTCTACAGACTAATGGTCTTAATATCGTCAAAGTGCTAATCTAATAAAAGATGATGATGTTCTTTAGAGGATGAGTATTGCTGAAATTATTCACTATTGCTGATGCATGCATTCAAATAAGAGGTTTTCTGCAGGAAACAGGGTAGGTATGGACTTATTAATGACTCAGACTTCACTTATCCTCAGATATCATTAAAGATATGAACTGATTATAGTGATACAGAAGGATGCCTTACATCAATATCATGAGGACTAAGTTAGTATGAAATGACAGAAAAGGAGAAAGATAGACCTTCATCTATAGGTTTTAATAAATATGATATATAAAATATACATTGTGTTTTTATTATATGTGTGTGTGTGCAAATGTTCACGTGAGAGAGTATACTCATGTGTGTCACGGTACCTGTGCAGAGTAAGAAGATAGTGTTGGTTCTAATGAATACCCTAGTTTTCAAGAAGGTATATTGCTGTTAATCATTATATAGGCCAGAACAAGCTAGCCCTTGAACTTTATCTGCCTTCCTCCTCACCATAAGAGCATTGAGGCCCATTGCACTTCCAGTCCACATCTCCACTTGCACGCTGCTCCTGTGACAGATCAGCATGTGTGCTTCCTACACTAACAGTCCTGCCTGTTTCCCAGGAAAATTGCTCTAAACAGGGACACAGAAGGCCTGCTCTAACCAGGGCAAAGGAGGTCTGTGCTAATCCAGGACAGATAGCCACATGTACCTCAAGGGATGCCTGCTCTAATCCAAGCCACCTAGGCCAGTTAACATTAGAGAAAACCAGATAGCAAAAGCAAGTACAAGAACATAATCAACAGAAGGCAATGCAATTTGACACCATCAGAATCCAGCTTTCCTACTACAGCAATCCCTGGATACTCTATCACACTAGAAGAACAAGATTCTGACTTTAAATCCCATCTCATGGAGATGATAGAGGGCTAAAAAAGGATATAAATAATTCCCTTAAAGATATGTAGGAAAATATAATCAAACAGGTAATGGAAATGAACAAAACAGTCCAAGACCTAAACATGGAAATAGAAGCAATAAAGAAAACACAAATTGAGGCAACCCTGGAAATGGATGACCTAGGAAGGAGAACAGGAACTACAAATGCAAGAATCAACAACAGAATACAAGAAATAGAAGAGAGAATCTCAGGCATAGAAGATAACATAGAATATACTGACATTGGTCCAAGAAAATGCCAAGTATAAAAAGTTCCTAATCCCAAATAACCAGGAAATTATAATAACCAGGAATAATAGAAATAGAAGAGGGTGAAGATTCTCAATTCAAAGGACCAAAAGACATCTTCAACAAAATTCAACAAAAGAAGAAAACTTCCCTAACCTAAAGACAGACGGCCTTAAATGTACAGGAAACCTACAGAACACCAAAAAGATTGGGCCAGCAAAGAAAATCCTCCTGCCACAATAATCAAAACACTAAATGTACAGAACAAAGAAAGAATATTAATAGTGTAATGGGAAAAGGACAAGTAAGGTATAAAGGCAGGCCTATAAGAATTATATCAGACTTCTCAAAAGAGACACTAAAAGCCAAAAGATCAATCCTAGACTAATGTCTTACAGACACTTAGAGACCACAGATGCCAGCCCAGACTATTATACCTAACAAAGCTCTCAATCACAACAGACGCTGAAAACAAGATATTTCATGACAAAACCAAATTTAAACATCTTTCTACTAATCCAGCCCTACAGAGAATTCTAGAAGGAAAACTCTAATACAAGGAAGGTAACTACACCCAATAAAACACAAGAAATTGATCATTTCACAACAAAGTCCAAAGAAGAGAAACACACACACACACACACACACACACACACACACACACACACACACACAGTACCACTTCAAACAGCAGAATAGCAGGAACTAACAACAGTTGGTGATTAATATCTTTCAACATCAAAGGACTCAAATTCCCAATAAAAAGACACAGGCTAGCACACCCCTCAGCAGTGAAGATAGACATTACCTCAGATAAATGGGTTGGGAAAGAAGTTTTCCAAGCAAAAGGTCTCAAAAAACAAGCTGGAGTAGACATTCTAATATCCAATAAAATAGACTTTCAACAAAAAGTAATCAAAGGAGATGGGGAAGGACACTTCATACTTGTCAAAGGAAAGATCCACCAAGATGAAGTCTCAATTCTGAACATTTATGCCTCAGGCACTAGGGCACTTCTATTCATAAAATAAAATTTACTAAAGTTCAAAACACACATTGAAACTCACACAATAATAGTGAGATACTTCAACATCCCACTCTTACCAACAGGCAGGTCATTGAAACAGAAACTAAACAGAGACATGCTGAAAACTGTGCTAAGAGGAAAATTTATAGCACTAAGTGCCCTCATAAAGAAATTGGAGCTATCCCATACAAGCAATATAACAGTACACCTGAAAACTTGAGAATACAAAACGTAAACATATCCAAGAGAAATAGAAGAGAGGAAATAGTCAAACTCATAGCTGAAATCAACCAATTAGAAACAAAGAGAACAATACAAAGGATCAATAAAACTATGAACTGGTTCTTTGAGAAACTCAATAAGATAGATAAATCTTTAGCCAAACTAACTAAAATGCTCAGAGACAGTATCCAAATTAACAAAATCAGAAATGAAAAGGGAAACATAACAACAGAAACCAAGAAAATTTAAAAAACAAAACAAAACATCAGGTCTAACTATAAGAGCTTATAGTCAACAAAACTGGAAAATCTAGATGAAACAGGTGATTTTCTAGAGAGCTACCATGTACCAAATTTAAATAAGGATCAAATAAAATAACTAAACAGTTCCATAACACCTAAGGAAATAGAAGCAGTCAATAAAACACTCCCATCCAAAAAAGCCCAGGGCCAGATGGTTTTAATGCAGAATTCTACAAGATATTCAAAAAAGAGCTAATTCCAATACTCCTTGAGCTATTCCACAAAATAGAAATAGAAGGATCACTAATTCATTCTATGAGGCCACAGTTACCCTGACACCTAAACCATACAAAGATCGAACGTGGAAAGAGAACTTCAAACCAATTTTTCTATGAACATCAATGCAAAAATACTAAATAGAATTCACACAAAACCGATCCAGGGATGGTTCAATATACCAAAATCCGTCAAAAAAAAAATCAACTATATAAACAAACTCAAAGAAAAAAAATCACAAGATAATCTCACTAGATTCTGAAAATGCCTTAGACAAAACACAACACCCCTTCGTGTTAAAAGTGTCAGAGATATCAGGGATACAAGGCACATACTGAAACATTATCAGAGCAATATATAGCAATACAGTAGTCAACATTAATATAATGGTAAGAAACTTGAAGCAATCCCACTAAAATCAGGGACAAGAGAAAGCTGCCTCCCCCCCCTTTCTCTCTCTTCTCTTCTCTTCTCTTCTCTTCTCTTCTCTTCTCTTCTCTTCTCTTCTCTTCTCTTCTCTTCTCTTCTCTTCTCTTCTCTTCTCTCTCCCTCTCTCCCTCTCTCCCTCTCTCCCTCTCTCTCTCTCTCTCTCTCTCTCTCTCTCTCTCTCTCTCTTTCTTCGATCTTTTTTGAAGTACTAGCTAGAGCAATAAGAAAACGAAAGGATATCAAGAGGATACAATGTTGGGAAGGAAGAAGTCAAGCTATCACTATTCATGGATGATATGATAGGATACTTAAGTGACCCACAGAATTCTATCAGAGAACTCCTACAACTGATAAATAACTTTAGCAAAGTGGCTGGATATAAAATTTACTCACAGAACCAAATGAGAAGTGAACAGAGAAAGAAATTAGGGAAACAGCACCCTTCACAATAGATACAAATAATATAAAATATCTTGGTGTAAATCTAACCAAGCAAATAAAAGATCTATATGATAAGAACTTCAAGTTCATGAACAAACAAATTGAAGAAGACCTCAGAAGATGGAAAGATCTCCCATGCTCATGGATCTGTAAGATTAACATAGTTAATTTGGCCTTCTTTCCAAAAGCAATCTATAGATTGAATGAAATTACCACCAAAACTCCAAAACAATTATTTCAGACATTGAAAAAGCAATCGTCAACTTCATATGGAAAAACAAAAAACCAAGAAAGCCAAAGAATGAAAAAACTTCTGAAATCACAATCACTGATATCAATCTGTACTACAGAGCAATACTGATAAAATACTACATGGTCTTGGTACAGACAGGTTGATCAATGTAATCAAATCAAAGAATAAGAAATAAATCCACACACCTATGAACACTTAATTTTTGACAAAGAAGCCAAAACCATAACCATGGAAAAATGAAAGCACCTTCAAGCAATGATGCTAGTCTAACTGGTGGTCTGGAAATACAAATTGATCCATATTTATCACCTTACACAAAGCTCAAGTACATGTGTATCAGTAACCTCAACATAAAACCAGATACACTGACTCTAAGAGAAGAGAAAGTGTGAGGTAGCCTTGAATGAATTGGCACAGGAAAAAAATTTCCTGAACATAATACCAATGTTTCAGGCTCTAAGAACAACAATTGATAAATGGGATCTCTTGAAACTGTAAAGCATCTGTAAGGGAAAGGAAGGACACTGTCAATAGGACAAAACAGCAATCTTTACTAACCCTACATCAGATAAAGAACTAATACCTAAAATATATAAAGAACTCAAGAAGTTAGACTCCAGAAGACCAAATACCCAATTAAAAAATGGGGTACAAAACTAAACAGAAAATTCTCAGCAGAGGAATCTCAAATGGTTGAGAAGTACTTAAAGAAATGTTAAAAGTCCTTAGTTATCAGGAAAATTACAAATCAAAATGACCCTGAGATTCTACCTTATACCAATCAGAATGGCTAAGATCAAAAACTCAGGTGATAGCACATACTGGTGAGAATGTGCAAAAATGGGAACACTCCTCCATTACTGGTGGAATTGCAAATTTGTACAACTACTCTGGAAATTAATCTGGCAGTTCTTCAGAAAATTAGAAATAGATCTACCTGAAGACCTAGTTATACCACTCTTGGGCATATACCCAAAAGATACTCCACCATATCACAAAGACAATTGTTCCACTATGTTCATAGCAACTTTATTTTTATAGTCGGAAACTGGAAGCAACCCAGAATTTGAGTTTCAACCAAGAATGGATATAGAAAATGTGGTTCGTTTATACAATGGAATACTATTCAGATATTAAAAAGGACATCATGAATTTTGCAAGCAAATGAGTGGAATTGGAAAATATCCTGAATGAGACTACCCAGACCCCAAATGACATGCCTGGTATGTACTCACTGAGAGCTGGATAGTAACCAAAAGGTACAGAATACCCATAATGCACCGCACAGACTCTAAGCAGTTAAAGAAGAAAGGCCCAAATGAGGATGCTTAAATTCCACTTAGAAGGGGGAACAAAGTATTCATGAGAGGCAGAGGAAGGGAGGGACCTGATTGGGAGAGGGAAGGTAAAGGGGAAAGGGAGGACAGGACCAGGTATGGGGGAGACAGTAGAGAGGTCTAGAGGGCCAGGATTTAATGGTAATATGCAGCTGCCAGGGGTGGAACATGGGAGGATCCTCTAGAAAGTCCCAGAGACCTGGGATGGGGGAGGCTCCCAGGACTCAATGTGGGTGTCCTCAGCTGAAATGCCCAACAGAGGGTATATGGAACCTGAAGAGATCAGCTCTAATAGACAGGACCACCAGTATAGGGATGGGGACACCAACACACCTACAAAACGTTCAACCCAAAATTGCCCTGTCTAAAAGAAATGCAGGAAGAAAAATGGAGCAGAAGCTGACCAAATGGCTTACCAGTGGACTAGCCTAATGTGAGATCCATCCCATGGAAAGGCACCAATCACTGACATTATTACTGTTGCTATGTTGTGCTTGCAGACACGATCCTAGCTCGGCTGTCCTCTGGGAAAGTCTACCAGCAGTTGACTGAAACATATTTAGATATTGAAGAGTTAAAGAAAGAGCTGAAGGAACTTAAGTGGATGGCAATACCATAGGAAGGCCAACTTGGACACCTGGAATCTCCCAGAGACTGAGCCACTAATCAAAGGGCAAACAGGGACTGGTCAGTGGCCCCAGGTGCATATGTAGCAGAGGGCTGCCATGTATGGCCTTAGTGAGAAAGGGTGCACCTAATCCTGAAGATTAGTTGACTAGATGCCCCAAGGTGGAGGGACTGGGTATGAGGGGAAGACTCTCTCAGAGGCAAAGGGGAGCAAGCATGGGGCAAAGAACTCTGCCTGGGGGTCAGGGAGGGGGGAATATTTGGAATGTAAATAAAAATAAATGTAATAATAATAATAATAATAATAAATTTAAAAAGAATATTAGTAGTAGTTCCTCATCCAAATTTAAGAAATAGAATAATTTAATTATGTGGTAGAACTGTGAGTGGATAGCAAATTATCATCAATAAAGAATTTATCTGTGTAAAATAAAATAACATTGGGAATATGTATGTGTGCTACATAAGTTCTTATATAACATATATAAGTTCTGAGATCTCAAGGACTCATTAGTTTATGGCCAGAAGTTTATACACCAAGCTGTTTTTCCAAATATATATGCATTTTACAATTATATAGCTATTTATAATGCATATTTACAATAAATTTTGCCTATTTATAATAAATATTACTTGTTTTTAAATTTTTCATACATATGTTAATATATATGTATATATACATGTACACATACACATATAATATATATTTATATTTTTTTAGCAAATATCACCACAAAAATCTACAACCAGTCAAAATTCATAGAACAAATGACTCTGTGTGTGTGTGTGTGTGTGTGTGTGTGTGTGTGTGTGTGTGTGTGTTTGTGTGTGTGTGTGTGTGTGTGTGTGTGTGTGTGTGTGTGTGATTCTATTTAATGTTGCCCACATACAAATATGTTCATAGCTTGTACTGGCTAGTTTTGTGTGTCAACTTGACACAAGCTGTAGTTATCACAGAGAAAGGAGCTTCAGTTGATAAAATGCCTCTATGAGATACAAGTATAAGGCATTTTCTCAATTAGTGATCAAGGGCGGAGGGTCCCTTGTGGGTGGTACCATCTGTGGGCTGGTAGTCCTGGGTTCTATAAGAAAGCAGGCTGAGCAAGCCAGGAGAAGCAAGCCAGTAAGCAGCATTCCTCCATGGCCTCTGCATCAGCTCCTACTTCCTGACCTGCTTGAGTTCCAGTCCTGACTTCCTTTCATGATGAACAGCAATTGGAAGTGTAAGCCGAATAACCCTTTCCTCCCCAACTTGCATCTTGGTCATGATGTTTGTGCAGGAATAGAATCCCTGACTAAGACATAGCTGTTGGTTGAAATTTCATAATCCAACAGGGAGCTTGTCCTTAGAGAAGACTGCTATTTCCAGTCTCAGAAGCATTAATTGCCTGTAGCTTTTCTTCTGGGGCCCTGCAAGAAGTCCTCCATCTATTTTGACCTGCTAATTGGTATTGTCATTTCATAAGCTTTGTTTAGGTGACCATAATTTTATATCTTATGTGGAGGTTTTCATTATCAATCATATAGAAGACATTTTATGGCATATGTTTTCTGGTTCTATAAATACTTCTTCCAAAACTTTCTGGATCCCTAGATATAGGGGTTGTGTCATAGGTCTTTAAATTGAGACTGTACATAACAGTCATTTGTTCTATGCTTTTTGACCAGTTGTGAATTTTTGTGATGGCCTTTGTATGGTGAAAATTTACTTCTTTTATGATGGTCGAGAGATAAAATTATCTGTAGGTATAAGGACAAATGTTTCATTACATACATTGATATTTAAAATTTTTATCATACAATATATTCTGAACATGTTTCCCCTCCTCCCATTCATCCCAGATCCTACCTACCTCCTCCCTCCTTTTTGATAAAACTCCATACAAATCTCTCTCTCTCTCTCTCTCTCTCTCTCTCTCTCTCTCTCTCTCTCTCTCAAGTTGGCCATAAGTTGAATTACAATGCTATTTTTCATACCCATGGTATGTGTCTCTATTGCACTATTAAGACTATCTTGCCACACTCGTCAATATTATCATTAATAGGCTTCACAGCTGAGGATATTGGGTACTCTTCTCCCTTGGCAGCTGGCACAGCACCTTCAGACCCTATGAGAGCTAGGCCTCAGAGAAGAGGCCTCTAGGTCAGTTATAGCTCCATTCCTCCATTCCCTGTATCTGACTTGAGTGTGCTTGCAGCAATAGAATATTATGTATTACTGGAGAGGCAACCAAAGGCGATGCCAGTAACCTGTATTTTTTTGGAAGTCCCTTTAATTCCCCTGACCAACAACTTGAAGGGAAGATTCTCATTCCTGACACATAGATTATATTTTTAGATTGTCTATGGCTCTTAAGGTAAGTATATCCTCAAATGACATAAATTCATGTAAACTATATCTATATCTATCTATCTATCTATATATATATATACACAGATCTGTGTATAGTATGTATATATATATAGATAGATATATATATCTATCTATATATATATAGTATGTTTTTTACATAAATTTAAAATGTTCTCTATGGCTATGGTTTATTAAAAATTCCTTAGTTTAATTATTACACTTCTTTCACTAAACCTCTGCATTTATTATCTTCTCCCCTTCCCAGATAAATTACTGCTCCCTGATGTTCCCATTTTAACCTTCATAGCACCTGTGTCCTATTATGCCCCTCTTTAGAGCTCCTTTGCCCCAACTTCAAATGTTCCTTTTTTGTTTTTCTGATATCTGCAGTGACTCCAAATTACTTACAGTAAAAGATTCAGATATAGGACTCAGACATGAGAAAGTAGCAAATGTCTCTCTGGGTTACTGAATTCAGTATGATATTTTTGTAGTTACACCCATTTCACTGTGTATTTTATTTTTCTTTATAGTTGAATGCAATTACATTATACCTATGCTCCATATTTTCATTTCCTATTTAACAATCAAAGGATATTTCGGTTGTCTCCATTCTTAACTCTTGTGAATACAGCAACAATGAACATGGCTGTCCAAAGCTGAAATATCAAAGAGGTTTTATTATATATTCCATGATAGCCAAAAATTGAATTCTTTAATAAAAGTCATTTCTTAGCCATTTATTCTTGTTTTGAGACTTCTCCATTCACATCAGTAGAAGAATTTTAAATTGGGCCACTTCTTTACTTTGTTCCTTTTTTAATATTTCTCTCTCTCTCTCTCTCTCTCTCTCTCTCTCTCTCTCTCTCTCTTTCTCTCTCTCTCTCTCTCCTATATATATATATAGGAAGGGGAGAAGGAAATAAACACAAAGGTTTAGTGAAGGAAGTGTAATAAGTAAAAAAAAAAATTTCCTTTTTCATATATATATCC
The DNA here is from genome assembly GCA_028551405.1 of Uromys caudimaculatus. Taxonomy (NCBI): domain Eukaryota; kingdom Metazoa; phylum Chordata; class Mammalia; order Rodentia; family Muridae; genus Uromys; species Uromys caudimaculatus. The sequence continues at coordinate 68,605,883 of CM052715.1, forward strand.
CACTCTGGATTTCCTCTTCATTTGCCTGTTTTGTTAGCTGTGTAAAGCTGTTTTTGTCTTCTGAAGTTCCATTTGTCCATTGTGGGTCTTAAGTCCTGAGCAGTGTCCTATCCACGAAGGCCATTCCTGTGCCCATTACACAGAGGGTTGTGTCTGTTTTCTTCTGTCCCTTTCAGTAACTAAGGTTTCATATTAAGGTATTTGATCCATCTGAAATTGTTTCTGTGTACAGAGTGAAAGCTATGAGCCTAATTTCATCCTTCTACATGCAGACATACTGATGTTCCACCATCAACTGTTGAAGATTCTGTCTTTCCTCCCTCATGTATTTTTGATGATTTTCATCAAATATCAGATGGCCATAGTTGCATGCATTCATTTCGGGTCTTCTGTTTTATCTCATTGATTTAAATGTCTGAGTCTATGTCTGTATTATGATTGCTATTTTTATAACTATAGTTCTGTAGTATAGTTTGCAATATGGCATGGTAATCCCTGCAACATTGATCTATTATGTTTAAAACTGTTTTGGCTATCTGGGACATTTGTGGTTCCAAATGAATTTGAGGATTTCTTAAAATATTAATCAGGAAATACTGTAGGTATTTCATTGTGATTGCACTTAATTTGCCATTTTCTCTTGGTAGGATGGTCATTTTAACAGTATTATTAGTATTGGTCTATGAGCTTGGGAGGTCTTTCCGTCTTCTTTTGTCTCCTTCAATCTCTTTTTGCACGTATTTAATTTTCATTTACCTGGATTTTTTTTCTATGTTTATGGCTATTGTGAATCGGAATTATCATTATCTCTTTGTCAGCATTTTTAATCAGAAAATGAAAAGGCTAATGATTTTTTTCAGCAAATTTTGTATCCTGTCATCCTGCTGAAAGTTTTGATGATTTCCAGAAGTATTCTAGTGGAACCTCTGATATCTTTTGTGTACCATATCATATCATAAGTAAATATAGATCATTCAAGTTCTTATTTTCCTATTGGTATCACTTTAATCTTCCACTATATCTTATTGTGCAGGTACTTTTCCAAGCACTATATTAAAAAGGACTGGGAATATTAAATAACACTCTGTTGTTCCTGACTTTACCAAAATTGTTTTGGGTATTTCCCCATTCAAGATTATGCTTATTGTGTTTTATTATGTTGAATTTCTTTCCTGCAGCGATATTCAGTGATATTCATTTCAGGACTTTTATAATAATGGTATGTTGTATACAAAAGTTATGTCTACATCTACATTAAAAACCTTGTAATTTTTATCTTTAAGTCTATGTGATTTACTAAATTCATGACTTACGTTGAAATATTTATGCCTCTCTGGAATAAATGTGACTTGAATATGGTATGTGATATTTGGATAAGTGCCTATATTCAGTTTGAAAGTAGTTTAATGAGAAATTTTGCATGTGTGTTCATCAGGGATCTTGGTTCATACATTTCTTCTTTTCTTTATTTATTATTAGTATTTCATCATCACCACTACCATTAATATTATCACCACATTGTTTACTATTATTATTACTATTGTTTGTTTGTTTATTTTGTTATATCTACACTTAGTTCACACACTGGAATAATTTGATTATTCTGATTTCATAGACAGATTATGAAGTCTCTTTTTCTTTATGTTTTAAGGAATAATTTGGGGATCATTGGTTGTAGATATTCTTTGACACTGTGGTAAAATTCTGCTATGAATCCATCTGTATATGAATACTTCTTATTTGTAAGTTATTTTATTATTGTTTCTATCTCCATGTATGTTATGGGTCTATTTAAATTGGTAGTATTTTTCCTGGTTTAATTTTGCTGGATTGGCTGAATCCACAAATTTATTTATTTTCATTTTGCTGTTTATATTTTCAGCCACATTTTGTGTTTCTATAATTGTAGCTGCTCTTGTTTTCTTTCTTGTTTCAAGGCTATACTTGTTCTTCTTTTTTTCAAAATATGGTTTGCAGCATTCTCTGCAGGGATGGTCTGGCGAATATGAATCCTTTTAGGTTGTTTGCGTATTACATTTTTTTCTTTCTGCTTCAACTATGGCAGAGAATTTTGCTTGAAGCAGTAGTCTTGGTTGGCATTTATGGTCTTTTATCACTTGTCATGCATTGGTCTTCTGGTTTTTAAAAATTCCATTGAGAAATCAGCCATTGTTCTGAAAGTATTTCCTTTATGCTATTTTTGATCATCATTTTCTTCCAGCTTTTCTTATAAAATCATATTTTTATTGATTATTTGGGAATTTCACATAATGCACCATGAACACACACAATGAACACATTCAAGTGTGAGACTTCCCCAGTCTATTCCCCACCCTTGTCACCTATGCAAAATTAAAAAGAAAGAACAAACAAACAAATGAACAAACAAACCCACGAGTTTAATTTGTGTTACCCATATACTCATTGAAGCATGGTCAAACTCCCAGTGGCCAGCCCCTTACAGAAAACTGAGTCTTCCCCCACCCACACCCCTGCCAGAAGTCATCAAATGTGGAGAACTACAGATCAGAATCCTTATCACAATTTTTAAGAGTTGGGTTTTTTTTTTTTTTTTATGGCTTCCTCTCTAGGCTGGTTCTTTATTTTTTAGCAGATGGGGGGCAGATCTTTCAGTTTTCAAAAACCTTCAATTGTTCTATATATTTAATATTTTAATCATAATAAGTTATGGGGAGTTTCTTTTGTGCTCCTTTCTTTATGTACTTCTTGAATCTCTAAGGATATATCTTTCAGAGATATTTTCTTTTATGATCTTGTTGAAAGTATGATCTATGCCATTGACGTGGGATTCTTCACTTTAATCTCTATATATAATGTGATGGTTTGGTCTTTTCATGGTATCCCATGGTTCTTGAATGCTCCTTTCTGCTTAGTTTTAAAATCTTTTCATCATCTTGCTTGAGTGGTCCAAATCCTCTATGTTTCCTTCAAGTCCTGACAGTCTGTCTTCTACTTGATCCATTTTATTTGTAAGGCTTTCTGCTGAAGTTTCTAATTGGGTGTTGAATTATTCAATTCTGTTTCATTTCGGCTTGTGTTCTCTTCAGTAGTCTTAATGCTGTATTGAATTCGGTTTTCAAATCCTGCATTTCTTTGCTGTTTTATTCGCTGTGTATTTGACTTTACTCGGAAATCCCTTGGTTAGCTATCGCTACCCTCTTTAAATGCATTGAGATGTTTGCTCTTCTTTTCTTGAAACTATTTGAATTTTTGATGAGATTTATGACTGTTATTTAAAATTCATATCCTTGGATTAATCTAAATGATACTTCCTGAAAAAAACTTTTCCTGGATTCATAGAAAAGGAAACGTACTGTCGTGGTCATTTATGTTGTTTATGTGGTTATGATATTGCTGGGTATGTGGACTTATTCCCTTGCTTGTATATCTATGTGGGATTCAAAACTGCTTCAGTCTTGGCTTGTGTAGAAGTTGTGCCAGCCAGATAGGTTGGAGAAGATGGAAATGCCATTACTGGCTTGTTTCTGGAAAGACTCACAAGAGAAAGCTAGTGTATGAGAATCAAGATATACGCATGATAGAATATGAAAGACACAGGAAAAATGGTTATACCTGAGAAAGTTCATGTGAGAGATATATCTCCAAGGTATGCTTAATTTTATAGCAATAATAAAGCTATAATTTTGTTGTTGATTTAATAGACAGAAATATTAGAAAATTTTAAAAAAACTCAAAAGAATAATTAATAATATAATAGTTACTTTTTCTTTTTATCTTTCAATCATCTATAAATATATCCATTCTTGGGATTAAAGAATTTTTCCACATGCTATTTCAATATACAGATTTCTATTTTATTACCATTTCTGGTAAGTAAAGCTTTTTCACATTTTTAAACATTTAGCATAATGTGATGGAACAACTTCTATAATATTCCAAATTTTCAAAACACACACACACACACACACACACATGCATACACACAGTTTTAGGATAAAAATAACTATACATACCTATTATACTCATTTACCAAAATATAATGCCAATATAACTTTCTAGATATAGAGTTTTGAGTCAGAAAAAAAAATGTATTTTTTAAATTTTTTTTTAATATCCAAGGAATTTCCCAAAATACTGAGTGTTCCTGTGGGAAAAATATTGTCTAGCATTGTCTCTCTTTATTTGAATCTTCCAACACTGAAACTGGCAAAATATTTTCCAAACACTTTAGACCTGAATTAACTGGCACTGTTGTGGTAAATAGAAAAAATTTATGGTCCTTCCAGCAGCATATGAAAATACTGTCACAAATGCAGTGAGGATGCCACATATATATATATTTTGATGTGATCTGCTATTTCACTTCCTTCCCAGCTTCTACCTGGATCCTTCCACATGATCTTCCCCATTTTATGTCTTTAATTTTTTATAACCCACCAAGTATGATTAGTGCTACACTCAATTAATGGGTGTATTCTAACCAACGGAATGTGTGAGACCTACCAGAAGATACAGTCCTGTAAAATTAACTTCCTCCTTTTGTGGTCATTATATTCGAATAGCACCTCAAGTAGTTGTGGCTTCATGCTTCTTTTCTTTTTATTAAAAGTTTGATGTTCCTGTTCTGTGTGCTTTTTCATAGACATATTGCTCAGCATATTACATGTTGAAATGCACTTTAAATACTGGCAGAAGTTCAAGGCAAGCTGTGACTATTGTTTCCCACAATGTCATGATTTCTATGGTAAATTTTATGAACTTGGTTTGGAACTGTGTGATGTAGATAAGGCAAAACATTCATGACTCTTTTGTCCATTTATCTCCTTCATGATCTGTTCTATATCAGAGGCTCACAATCTGAATATAAAGAACTGAAACAAAAATAATAAGCAATGTACCATCAACACATGTTAAATATGAAAAGCATCTAATGCAGACTAGATCATGAAGACACAAAAGTATCATGAATACAGGCAAGAATGATTGCAACGATTGCATATAAAACCATGTGTTCATCTAGCCAGTACACATTCCTAATTCTCTTTAGATATGAATTTAAGAGAATATTTTGTTGTAATATACCAATTTCTTCTACACTCTGACATATTTCCAGCGTCTGGCTTTTCTTTTCTTCTTTTTAAAAATGTATTTGTTTAGTCACGTTACATCTTGATTGCAGTGTCCCCCTCTCCTCTCAGACCCCATCACTCAGCCCCTCCCCCATTTCTCCTTCTCCTCCTCTGAGAAGGGGAGACCCCCCCAGGTATCAACCCACCATGGCACATCAACTCAATGACTGGCTTATAACATACTGTTAATAATTATTCCTGAATGAATTGTATGCTATCTGATGGTGGAGTGGACCAGATGGCTCACTTTCAGTTTAGAGTTTTGCAGATGAATGGGTGCTTTAACCAAAGGAAAGACAGGTTTCTTATCAACTTGCATCACTCGTTTTTATTTCAATTGTCTGATTAAAAATCTAGTGGTTCAACTCCATCAACTAGAAAATAAAATTAACCTTGTAGAAATTATGAGTAGGTATGCTAATTACTTTTCTATTGCTGCAATAAAGCAACATGTACAAAAACAAATTATAGGAGGATTATTTATTTGGACCTAAAGTTCTGGGTCTCTAAGAGTCCATTATTGTGGGTAAACATGACAACAAGCTACAGGCAGGCCAGCAGGAGCAAGAAGCTGAGAACTACATCTCAATCCTGAGTACAAAACAGAGGTTGTGTCAGACCATAAAGAGTTAAAGCTTGCCCCCAATTATATAATATTTCCAACAAGATTATCTCCTGAGCCTTCCCAAACATACACACCAAGTGGTTGCAGCAGTCAAATATCTGAGACTATAAGAGGCATTCTCATTCAAATCACTACACTAGATATTAGGTCATCACATCTCTCCCCATTCCTTCCCTTTTCACATCCCTCCAAAACCTCCAGTAATACCTCTGATCCTCTAAAGATCCAGTTCCACCATTTGCAAAGTAATTAATCTCAAGGTCCCTCCAGCCTCAGTCCTTTAACTACTCATCTTCATTGCCTCCTCTAACCACTTTCCTGAAGAGTGCTGCTGGCCTCTGAAGTTACAGCTGTTCTGCCCATAGCCATTTTACTACTGGGTTACTGGAAGGGAATTTGCTTTATCATAGTGGGTTCTGGACACATTCGTTTCTTTTTAAAGCTCTACATCTTTGAGTCATATCTCAGCAGAGAACTATCAAGCACTACCCATCACTGTTAGTGTCACATCCCCAGCATCTAAAGACTCCTCCTCACTTTGTGATGGTTTTAGCTCCTGACTCATTGCCGCTAGTCCTAAAATAATCCTGTCGTACATTTGTAGTGGTGACTGTTCATATAGTTGGTCCTTCCAGCAACCTGTACAGAAGCAACTTGAAGTAATCTCCACAACACATTTATTTTCTCTCATGCTCTTGCATGGTCACTCCTTGACTCTGCCAGCATCAATGTCAGTCCCTGATTTGCACTAGTCATGTGCATCTTATTTCCCATCCAACTTTCACTTCTTGTTCCTCCAGCTCACTTCATTAGACACCCAGATTCCACAACCTTACAAATTTCAGGTTCTCCATTCTCAGTAATAAGCCTTCTTAACTGCTGCCATCAGATGTAATGGCTAATTTTGTTCCCCGGGTAACACTCCTGGGAAGAGGGAACCTCAACTGAAGAACCGTTTCCATCAGTTTGGCATGAGATTATTTTTAATTGATGTTGGGCTGTCCAGACCATTGCAGGTGGTAACGACTGTAACCTGATGTTCCTGGGCTGTATAATAAAGGTAACTGAATATTAGCATGGAAGCAAAACAGAAAATAGTTTTCTTTAAGGTTTCCAAATCTGTTCCTTCTTGAGTTCCTGCCCTGACTTCTCTCAGTGATAGATTGTTACCTGGAAGTGTAAGTCAAAATCAAACCTTTTTCCCAAGTTTATTTGTTCATGGTGCATATCAACACAACAGAAAGAAAACTGGGACAGCAGAATGTCAGCTAATACATTGGGCCATAGGACTACTTCCTCGTGTACATAGTCAACTCTCATGCTCTTACTGACTGTGCTTTTTGAAAACCTCACAACAGGAGATTATGGGTATCCTCTTTACTTACCTATCTACAGTGAAGACAACTAAAGAAGTGACATCAGTCGTGAAGACAGAACAGACCCTCTAAATTCACCAATGACCATGTCAGCTTCAGCCCCGAAAGACTCACAACAACCATGTTGCATTTCCCTGGACTTTGTAGTCCTCCATTTTATGATTTTCCTTTCCAGTTTATCAGTACCACTTCCCCATTTCTGTTCTCCATTTTTTATTCACTGAGAAAATCAGCTTCAGAATAGAACGCTGCAGACTCCCACGGTCACATCCATTCAGCTTTCATCTTCTGCACCCACACACTCTGTGTTCCTGCAGTTCACATATGAGCAAACCCTGAGCTGTGATCCCATCAAAGGCCATCTCTCCATCTGGGCATAGACTCTTCCACTTCCTACCCACACAGGATCTACTTCAGTAAGCCCCTGCCTCTGACATAATCACTTCAATCAGTTTTCTTAGCCTTACTCTTTCAGCTTCTGCTCTATTTCTTTGTCCCCTTGGCATCAAGAATGTCCATAAAAGAAGTCTAATTATTTTTTTAAAACTCCAAAAGTTGACATAAGGAGAAATATTAGCAATCTTATATGTAAGTTTGATTTTCAAAAATATAGCATGGAATTTATAATCTATAAACTTAATTAAAATAACTGTCTCATGAGGTCACTATCAAGAATAAAATATGACAAACCACAAATTGGAAGGCACTACTTTTAAAAGACTTATCTGATAACATCCTGTTGCCTTTAACACATGAAAATTTATAAAATTCAACACAGAAACAGGATCCTAATCAATAAGGAAGCAAACGCCCCTGTTTTATATACTTTTGTATTGCTCTTAAGAGACACCATGATCAAGGCAACTTATAAAACAAAGTATTTAATTGGGGGTATGCTTGCAGTATCAGGTCATAGCTTTATGACATCATGGTAGAAAGCCTGGTTATAGGCAGGCAGACATGGTGCTGGACAAGTAGCAGAGAATTTATATCAATTCTACAAACACAAGGCACACACACACACACACACACACACACACACACACACACCAAGAGAGGGGGGGTGAGCTAACTGGGAATCATATGGGCTTTTTAAACTTCAATATCCACCCACACTAACACTCCTCCTCCAATAAGACCATGACTCCTAACCCTTCCCAAACAGTTCTACCAACTGATGAACAAGAACACAAATATATGAGCCTACAGAGGCCATTTTCCAAAGACCCAAATACATACTTTATGCAGGGGGATGTACAGGATTCCAGCATGACTGTGACAAATTAAAAGGAGTTGCTACTACTTAGGTCTTAGGATGGTCAAAACCCTAAACAGTGGCAACATTAAATCTCAATTTAGCAGAGCTAAGAACACATACTCATTGTTGGTGGGTACTTACAGAATAATTTCTTTGAGGACACTTAGCTTTCTACGAAATAAAAACCATTGTTACTCTCAGTTATAGTAAAGATGGTTTTTGGTGTTTACATGAGAGAATTCAAAACAGTTCCCCACAAAACTCTAAACATATATGCTTATAACTGTTATCCCAAAAGCTAATACATGGAACCAGTCATTTCAGTAAGCAAATTAATGAATAACCTGAAGTAAAGCAGATTATAAAATGCTATTTTATTCAATGGTTTAAAATGTTAATTCCCTGAAAACATATAAATACATATTATTAAATGAAAGAAGAACATATGAAAAGACTAGAAACTGTGACATTCAAAACTATATGACACGTGGAAGGAAAAACTGAGTGGCGACAGTCTAAAATGAATGGTTCCTGGTATAGGGGCATAAGAAGAGATGAACTGGCCGCCAGGAGTCCGTAGCCAAAGAGCACCAGAGAGGGGTGGCCTCCCAGGAGCTTGGAAAGGCCGTGAGTGGGGTTAAGGGGAGCAACACCTCTCACCCAGGGATCCAGGGCCTGAGAACCCGGGGACAGAAAAACTGTGAACCTTCCGGTTTTCACCTGTGGGTCGAGACCTCTGCCTGGGCCACCAAGAGTCCATAGCTAACAAGCGCCTGAGAAAGATAACCTCCCAGGAGCTTGGAAGGGCCGTGAGTGGGGTTGAGGGGAGCAGCACTTCTCACCCAGACCTGCCCGGATCTGCCGGGATCCGGGACCTGAGAACCTGGGGGCCGGAAAAACCCCAAAACTTCTGGTTTTCACCAGTGGGTGGAGACCTCTGCCTGGGCCATCAGGGGCCTGTGCCTGAGGACCTCAGCCTGGGCTACAAGGCTCCACGAGAGATCGGGGAATCCCAGGAGTGCTGACACATCTTTGAGCACAGTCAAAACCACCATTTCTGTTCAAACTCACTGGATCAAGACGGACCATTACAGAGCCTTCAGGGCATAGGAACCAAGGGACAGCTGGGGACGAGATCCTTCTGATTCCATTCTGCATCCTAGAGCTGACCCTGTGCGACAGCTCTGCAAACCCAAACACCTCTCAGAGAGAGCTGGTCTTCAAGGAGTACTGACACAGAGGCCTGCAGGAGGGCCAAGCCACAACCAGACAGAGTAAGATCAGCTAACATCAGAGTCAACAAGATGGCAAAAGGCAAGGGAAAGAACATAAAGAACAGAAACCAAGAGTACTCCGCACCATCAGAACCCAGCTCCCCCAACACAGCAAGTCCTGGATACCCCAACACACCAGAAAAAAAAGACTCAGATCTTAAATCATTTCTCATGATGATGATAGAAGACGTGAAGAAAGAAATGAATAACACCCTTAAAGAAATACAAGAGAACAGAGATAAACAACTAGAAGCCTTTCAAGAGGAAATACAAAAATCCATTAAAGAATTACAGGAAAACTCAAACAGGAAGAATTTCAAGAAAACACAATCAAACAGACAAAGCAAATGCAAAAAACTATCCAGGAGATAAAAATAGAAATAGAAACAATAAGGAAATCACAAAGGGAGACAACCCTGGAGTTAGAAAACCGAGGAAAGAGATCAGGAACCATTGATGTAAGCATCACCAATAGAATACAAGAAATAGAAGAGAGAATCTCAAGAGCAGAAGATAACATAGATAACATCTACACAACAGTAAAAGAAAATGCAAAATGCAAAAAGCTTCTAACCCAAAACATCCATGAAATCCAGGACACAATGAGAAGACAGAACCTAAGGATAATAGGTATAGAAGAGAGTGAAGATTCCCAACTTAAAGGACCAGCAAATATCTTCGTCAAAATTATAGAGGAAAACTTCCCCAACCTAAAGAAAGAGATGAACAT
>CM052715.1:68616756-68720785 GCA_028551405.1 Uromys caudimaculatus
GGGAATGTCAAGGCGGGAATATGGGGATGGGTGGGCGGGTGGGTGGGAGGTGGAATTCCCTCATAGAGGCGGGTTGGGGAAGGGATAGGGGTTTCCAAAGAGGAGACCCAGAAAAGGGGAAACATTGGAAATGTAAATAAGGAATCAAAAAAAAATTAAAAAAAAAAAAATAAGAAATGAACTGACAGAACACATGTAGCCTTGAAGCCTATCAGTGTGGTATGCATATTTTTTCCCTTAACACTTCAACCATCTTTTCTAAATTTAATTGATATTTAAAATACTATATAGTATGTTATTCAGATATACATTAAATGCATGTATCAACAAAGAAATATTTATTTATTCTGAATATGTACTAAGTTATGTCTAGATTTTTGAATCCTATAGTGAATTATGCCTACCTTCGGTCACTTCTGCTCGCATATCAATGTCAGTTAGCACAAATAGATGCCTTTGTTCAACTTTCTTCCACAACTCTAGTTCCCTTATTTTCACTTTGTAGTAGAAAATAAGCTTTAAATTTTTTTTTTTGTTGTTCATTTCCAATAGATATATGTCTTCTAACAAGTAAAGATAATTTTCATCGGTACCAGTTTCTTGACAGGTATCAACTATAAGCAAAGATGAAGTCCGAGTTGGTCTTGCCTCTGTGTGTGTCTTCTTAGACATCTTTCACAATGGATCTGATCAGAAGGGATGCACAGTTAGCCTGAGTGTGAGGTGTGCATGACTGTTTCTCCCGTTTTCATCTTCCAGAAAGCTTTGAGGTTGTGGCAACTTTGTTGAAGCCACAAGGTGCAGAGAATCAGAAGCTGCAGATCGCCTCTGAGAGGAAAACTCATAGACTGGTGCAGATAGTCTGTCACACTTTACAAGAAAGCAGAATAATATTGCCCTCTTCATGGTGAGTTCATTAAACATTGGTGACGGTGTTGTTGTTGCTGTTGTTAGAAAAGTATTATGTAAATGAGTGCTGTGCTCACCAATAACATCAGCCATCTGTGAATCTCGTATTCCAAAGGGATTCTTACATATAATCTTTGTGATTTTCCCCATAACTGTGTGAGTGGAAATCCTACCAGAATAAGTTAAAAATACCCATCTATTGTCTTTAAAATTAGTTGTATAATTTCAATTTTTCTGAAACAAAAAACAAACACAAAACAAAACAAAAAATTCAAAAAAACACCAAAAAAGACATTGCTTTCTATTCCTTGTCATTCCTAAATTCTGAAAGTTTATTTCACCTTTGTTTTCTACTTGTAATGAAAAATAACATTCCATGTTTGTTTAATAATATAAATATAATTAGCTGAACTCATAAAATATGATTATGATATTCTAATAGCAATAGAAGTTTCAAAATGATATTCATATTACAACTGGTTTAATGCATAGTACAATTCATTCACAGAATTCTCCATGAACAAGTCGGGAACTCACTCAGAAAGCAGGGGGAAAATCTGAGTCTTGAGAACTCTTCAAGATTCATGTTACAACCAGAGATTCTTTTTTAAAAAACAGTCCTAAATTATTTTTTAATGTGAAAAAATGTACTTATATGCCTTCTATTGCTGCACAATGATCTTGAAATGTCAAAGCATTGTTCTGAAAATACAATTGTTTTCCTGCATAAGTCTTTAAAAATAATTCTCTTCTCTGTGATCCTACCTAATGGTGTTTCCTTTGGTCTTATCGGTGGGAACACTTCATTGAACTGTGTTTAAATGCTGGGTATAATGTAGAGTGTGAAGGATCTATCCTGCTGAAGTATTGGGACAACATAAATTAAACTGTTGGCTCAACAATAATAGAGAATTCAACAGTCCTTTGATGAGTACTGGAGAATGCTTAGCATCAAGATTAGTAGTGTGTGCTCCAGAAAGCCATGCTGCTCTGAGCATGATTAAATAAAACATGAGAGTTTAATTGAAAATGGTGCAGGAGCAGGTCCTGGGGTTTTAACCTCTTGAAATAATGCTACTTCTACATTAAATTGATCAATAGATATAACAATATTTTCAGCCCATTAAATTAAGATGTTAATATTGTTTCTATGCATTATACAGCTTTTCCATATTTATTCTTGCTCTTTGTATTTTACTAGAAATTCTACATGATTGATATTCTACTATAAGTGGATAAAGTACCAGAGTTTAAGGATAAATTTGTTGTTGCTTCTTTTCTCCAGTTTTACTTATCTTTATCTTCACAGCACATCTCCCCATAAATCCTATCAATAATCACTGTTTACTTTGAAATTAGATGCAGCATCTGAGCATACTCTTTGTTTTTGTTGAAGAGTTAGCCAGTGAATAGTGCACTTTATGTTTTGGGTAAATAATTATCACTTATTTGTAGCATTTGTATATTCAAATCACTGATTAAGAATTATGCTTAAAAGATTTCTGAAGTATTAATGTTGAAGACTTTGAAATTTATATTGAAAATTCAATATGATATGTAGAGTATATGATATGATTATAATATGTAATGTCTTTCTCTTAAGAAATTTAATTGTGCTAGGTGATGAAAAGTGGTAGAAAACTTCTATAGTTTGCACAAGGCCCAGAGTATCATCCAGTAACACACACATACAGATACTAGAAGCATCTGTGTGCATGCATCATATTATTTGTGTAATGCATATATGTGTATGTATGTGTATGCATGTATATATATATATATGTGTGTGTATATATATGCATATATATGTGTGTGTTTTGTATGTATGTATATATGCATGTATATATGTGTGTGTATTGTGTGTATATATGCATGTATACATGCTTATGTGTGTGTTGTGTGTATATATGCATATATATATATGCATGTGTGTCAGTGTGCATGTGTGTTTTGTGAATGCATATATGTGTGTATGCATATATACATGTGTGTTATATGTATGTGTGCACACACACATATGTCTATATATATATATATATATATATATATACATGTGTGTTGTGTTGTGTATATATGCATGCATATATGTGTGTGTTGTGGGTATATATGTTTGTGTGCATATGTACATATGCATATATACCTGTCTGTTGTGTATATGTGCATATATATGTGTGTGTCTGTGTATATTTGTATGTGTGGGTGTGAACATGTGTATGTGTATGTGTGTGTGTGTTGTGCCTATGTATAGATGATTTGCATGTAGGAATTATATACCCATAATCATAAATGCATCTACCAAAATGGAGATGAAACACTTTTATCATTGACATGTCCTATGAAGAAGGATTTCATTGATGGTAAGAAATAGAGAGTGAGAGAAAGATCACATACTCTACAACTTCAAGTTCCAATAACCTAAAACGTTCAGGCCTCACCTCAGTATAGTACTAGCTGAGACCAAGTCAATCCATAGTGTAAGCTCTAGCAATTGTGTTCATAATTTTGTTAAAATGGTCTTCATATTAATATTTGAAGGATTTAAGTTGGTTATTCATAGAAAAAATTGCCCAGTGTGTAAAGGGCCTAGCCAGTAAGCAGGGTGATGATAAACCCACTTGAGTTCAAGGATGCAATGGTCAATTCTTATCAACTAATTTTCTGAATGAAGTTCAAGCATGAGTGTCCGCATTGCCAGATGAGAGACTTGAAAGACATATTCCATTGTGAGCATCTCACTCCTTCTGATGAACTTAGAATTGAATCAGACATCTGTGAATAGTTGAAGGATATTGGTCCATTATGTTTTTATATTTTCAGGATATAACCACTAGATAATCAGTACATATCAAATTAGCTGAATAGTAACAAAGTCTTGTGTATTTAAGGCTATCTTCCTGCCTCAATAGCTGAGGATGACCATGAGTTCCCAATCTTCCTTCCTGTACATCCTAAGAGCTGATATTCTAGGTGTGCATCATCTAGGGTTCCAAACAAAGGAATTGCCTGACTGTCATCCAAGAAATCTACCAAGACACTTTATCCCTATTATCTTAGTAAGGGTTTTACTGCTGTAAACAGGCACCCTGACCAAGACCACTCTTATAAGAACAACATTTAATTGGGGCTGGCTTACAGGTTCAGAGGTTTACTCCATTATCATCAAGGTGGGAGCATGGCAACATCCAGGCAGGCGTGATGCAGGCAGAGTTGAGAGTTCTACATCTTCATCTAAAGTCTTCTAGCAGAATACTGGCTTCCAGGTGGTTAGGAAAAGAGTCTTAAATCCATGCCCACAGTGACATACCTACTCCAACAAGGCCACACCTCCAAATAGTGCCACTCCCTGGGCCAAGCATATACAAACCAATACACCTATTCCTTAACTTACTTTAAAGTCAACAAGACAATAAGTGAGGCCTTGCTTTGTAATTCTTGACATTTTCTCCAATTTTTTTCTGTGGCCTCTCTCAAAAGACTAACGTGATAAAGAGGTAGTGTGTCATAATTATGCAGAGTAACATGTCACTAATGCACATTTCTACCATATACACATAATATTCTCAACCTCAAAACAATAGTCAAGAGTGATATAATTTGTAAAGTCGTGAGTTTTGAGAATAATTTTCACTTTCAATGTAAGCATTTTAGCTGTTATGATTTTTTTTTACCAATAGGTCATTTTAAAGACTAGCTTGGGAATTTGAAAATTTTTGAAGTTATTGTGGCTTGTAGCTCCATCCTGCCACAGAATTACCTCTGCTTTGGACACTCTAACAATACCAACAGAAAAACACAGTGAGTACAGATAGGGGTGGATCCTGAGAGTCTGTGTCTGCAGTACAAAATGAAGCTCCCTGAAAACTCCACCCTCAAGTACTCAAATAGCAGAGTCTGCAGCTGGCTGGTTGTTCACAACTTCTGTGATGGAACAGAGTCACATATCATGATCTGAAATGAGCCTACTTTATCATTACCCCTTTGATAGCCATTTGTCACTAGCCTCGGGGTCTGGCCTATCATCATTCTGACTAACAGGTAAACCATTTGGATTATATTTCATTCCTAGCTTCCAGGAGAATAAAGGTAAGAATGCCTGATAGTAGCTGTAGCCTTTAGCAGTTTACAATAACCTGCCTACCCACTGCCTCCACCAGTGTGTCTGGTAAATTCACTGACTTGTGAGTGTCTTTCTTAGGTTATAAAAGTTCTTGTTTCAAAGGTGAAATAAATCAATGTGTACATGCATCATGAAAGCAGAGGGGAAAATAGTTGTGGATGAAAGAGAATAGTTGGGAGTGTACCAGGTGCTGGCTGAGGGGCATGGGCGAAAGGAACAGTAAAAAAAAAAATTTTTCTGAAAATCTTATCATGATACACATTACTTCATGAACTATCTTATCAGAAACAATAACTATTAACCAGGTTGAGAGAAGAATCATATAATTATTCTCACAGTGCACTATGTAATATTGTCCAACCTGAATTCATGTTCTAGGAGCATAGTCTGTCATATTTGGTGGAGAATAAATTCTCGCACTACATTTGGAATGAGAACTGTATTTGTATCAACAACTGTCCGTGCTTGTCAGCTGTTACACATTACTGGAAACAACCTCCAAAAAATACAAAGTATTTGAGGGCCTCAGATTATTAAAACACAGAAGGCTTTGAGTTCAATGTTTCAGAATTGTAGGGCTAGGAGAAAGTGCATTTGTGAATTATAGCTCTGGTGTCAGTAAAAAGGGTAACTGATTCCACACAGGACACCACACTTACAAAATGAAGAATCTAAGATTGGAACTAAGTATAAATGGAGAAAAGATTGATTCAAAATAAAAGATTTCTCTATCAAGAAATTGGGTGTAAAAAATTTGTAAAATATAGAAAAACAAAAGAAAGTGGAACTCACCCTAACAACTTAATTCTAGCCAACAACTTACTCTGGCTTTTCATATCTAAGGGAAAACACTTGTTATGTTGGAACCAACTTGTGCAGTGCATAACCATAAAGGCAGTGGATAATTGCAATTGATTTCTAAGATCTTAGTACAAGGGAAATTTTTTGATCTGCTAAACATCTTGAGAGGTTTGAAATTTAAAATAGGTCTAAGCTAAGCCTTGAGGCATAGGGAACTTATGTGCAAAGAAAGGTTTGAGTTCTAAAAGTAATCCAGGAGGACAGGAAAAGAAGACAAAAGCAGAAGTCAGGGCTGGGAGTGTGGGACACAGAGTACAGGCTTTGGGGAGGTGAATACACTGCTTGAAATCTCATTCATGTTGCCCTAGTTTACTCCATTTCACAGTTTCATGCTTCTAGTGCACTGTGTGTGCAGTTTGTAAGTGTGTGCCTTGTGCATACTGGTATGTGAATTTGGATATTCCTTAGAAAGAGAATTTCAATTATATCAAGGAGATTATTTATTAATTTCAAACCAATAATTATTCTGTAGACAGAGATGAAAAATAAGGAATGAATGCCAGGATGTACATTGCCAAACAGTGCTTAGAAATGTCAGAAGCACTTTGAGCCACTACACGAGACAAAGAGAGGTATTTAGGAAGAAAATTTACATTCTAACTTCCATAAGTAAAGATTTCTTATTCTAAAGAAAGCTATATTACTATCCTTAAATACTGTATTAACGTATATTAATTCTAAAGCTCACGGTATTCACGATGACATATGCATACATGTATATACTATTCTGCTATTGCAATCTTTCTTTTCCTGCTTTCTGACCCCCTCCACTCATCCCCTCTTCCCTTTCTTTTGCATGGTACAAAACATTTCTTTTCTTTTTTTGTTATAGATTTATCATTTTAGCCTTATTTCATGTGTATAAGTTTTTGTGCCTTCATGTATGTATGTGTTCACATATGTAAAGTGAGCTTAGAGGACAGAAGATGGTGTTTGATCCCCTGGAACCAGAGTTACAGTCAGTTGTGAAAAGCTGTGTGAGTGATGGGAACTGAACCCTAGTCTTCTTCAAGAGTGCTTTGAACCACACAACCATCTCTTCAGTCCCCATTCACACATCTTCCAAGGCTTATAAGAGAAACAAAATAAAAATTAATAACTCATTAAATTGGCCTGATTTGATGTAATTGGCCATTTAGTAGGTTTTCTTTAATAGCAAAGATATAACCTGAGTTTATTAACGATTTTGGTTTTCTTTCTCAATGCAAATCCAGTTTCATTTCACTTTGATTTATTTTGGAACCACAGCACACATATTATTTTCTAGAGTGTGTGTGCACATTCACGTGTGCAGGTTTAGATCTATGTATGTCCATGTCAATATCTTAATTTATGCACCAGTTTAAGAGTTCTGAATTTAATGCATAGCATTTCTAAATATTAAGCCAAAATCCTGCCAATGAACTTATGTACATTCTCAGGGCACCTTTCCCAAATAGAAAGAAAATTTCTAAGTTCGGTATTCTGCTTTCTCTTGTCTCCTTACTTACTTATGTCTTGAAGCCAAAGAGATAGTCCATTTGGTAAAGTTTCTATTGTGAAATCACAGGGACCTGAGACTGGGCCCCTGAACACTTACAGAAGAAGTCAGAAGTGATAGACACTTCTGTAAATAAAGTGCTATGTGGTGGACACTGGAGGAGAATGGAGGCGACTGCCAGTCTATCCAAAATAGCAAGGTTGAGGCTCAGCAAAAGACCTTGTTTTAAAAAAAGAAGATGGACAGAGAGGATGGATGATACCAGAGAACAAGGCCCTCTAAAACAATAGAGCAAATTTCACATAAACTCACAGATAAATAGCAGTTGTGCGTGCGTGTGTGTGTGTGTGTGTGTGTGTGTGTCTGTGTGTAAAAGCATAGGGCCTACAAGGGTCTGCAACAAGTCCTCTGCAAATATGGTATATATTCTAGTTTAGTAATTTTAGTAGAGTCCTGTTTGCATGAACAAGTAGGTCTCTGATTTGTGTGCCTTTTCCTGGAGCTCTTGTATTTTTCTGTTGGCTTGTCTTATCCAACTTTGATAGGATGGTATTTGTCTCATCTTATCTTTAATTTTTCTATGACTTGTTGTTAGCTTTTAGAAGCCTGTTTTGTTTTGTTTTGATTTTTTTAAATTGATGCCAAACCATAGTGGTAATTACTTTTTAAAATTAATTTGATTTATTTACATTCCAGCTGATGTCCCTTTCCTTCTCCCTACAAAGCTCCTCATCCCATTCTCCCTCCTTGTTGCCTTGGAGAGGGTGCCCCCACTACCACCCCAGGTATTCACCTTCCCTGGGGACTCAAGTTTCTTAAGGATTAGGCTCATCTTCTCCCATTGAGGCAGTCTTCTACTGTATGTGCCAGGGGCCTTGGACCAGCCCCGTGTATGCTGCCTGGATTGTGGCTCAGTCTCTGAGATCTCCAAGGGGTCTGCGTTACTTGAGAATGTTGGTCTTCATATGGAGTCTCCCTCCTCTTCAGTTCCTTCAATTTTTCCTCTAATTCAACTATAGGGGGCCCCGCCTTCACTCCAATGATTGGGTGAATGTATCTGAATCTGTCTCAGTCAGCTGCTGGTAGAGCCTCTCAGAGGACACAACCATGCTAGGCTCCTGTCTATAAACACATCATAGCTTCAGTAATAGTGTTGTCTGTCAGACCTTGGTGTCCTCCATGAGATGGATCCCAAGTTGGGTCGGTCACTGGGAAACTTTTCCTTCAGTCTGTTCTTCATTTTTGTCCCTGTAGTTCTTTTAGACAGGAACAATTCTGTGTCAGAAATTTTGACTGTGGGTTGATATCCCCTTCCCTACACTTGGGGCCCTATCTATCTACTGGAGGTGGATTCTTCCAGTTCCCTCTCCCCACTCTTGGGCATTTTGGTCACCTCCAGTGAAGTCTTTTACCTCCCAGGTCTCTGGGACTTTCTAGAGTAGCCCCTCCACCTATCAAAAACAGGAACTGCATGTTTCTATTCATTCTCCTGGCCCTCTGGGCTTCTCTCCTGTTATACCTCAATATCTGACTTTAGGGCTTAGGTCCTGACATGGTTGTACACAGTTTTAATCCCTGGAGACAAAGCCAAACAGATCTCTGAGTTTAAGTTCATCCTGGGACCGAGCAAGTTCTAGGTAAAGCTTAAGTACAGAGGTGTGGTGGTACACACCTTTAATCCCAGAGACATGCAGACCTCTGAGTTCAAGTACAGAGCAAGTTACAAGACAGCCAAGCTTAGGCAACGAGGGAGTTAGAAAACAGAAAGCTGGTAATAAAACAAGGGAACCCATGTCCTAGCAGCAGGAAGCAGCAGGATTCTGAAACTTTAGCCATGTGGCTCTGACTTTAGCATCCAGAATAGAAAAGACTACTGGGACAATTGATGCTGGTTAGCTGGAGCTAAGAAATTAGTGGTGATTAGGAAGAGACCAGAATCACTGAGGTGAAATCTTCTGGGAAGTGTTTTCTGAGAGTACAAAAAAGCTGTGTTCCAGAGATAGCAAAGTATGGGGCAGTGGTCTGTGGCAGGCAGTCTGGCACCCAGTTGAGCATAGGGCTGAAAACTCTGGGTGACCCAGCCGAGCAATTCATAAGGGACCGAAAAACGTTTTTGCCAACACTCCCGGAAGGCTCTTGTCAAACAGCTACAACCTCCACAGCTCTCTGTAGAGAGATCTGTCATGTGAGATTTGTCACATAGGAGCAACACCAAGCCCTCCCACATGCAAATATGGTGCCCCTAAGCTCTCAGACCAAGCAAATGGGAAGTACCTGTTGTCAGACCGCTGACCCATCCCAGATAGTATATTGGACCATCCCAACCTGTATAGGGGAGATTCCCCCATCCAGACTGAATAAAGATGTGAGAACTACTCGTCTGAGAGTTTCTATCATAAGAGCTGTAACACTGCTGCTTGGGAAGAGGTCCGTTTTCCGGAACGCCACCAGAAGCTTCCTGCGCTCCTTGAAGACTAGTTGGCCTCTAGTGGGCTCAGCCTGGGCCCGACTCAGCCTAGGGCAGTGGGTGCAGCATCTTGGAGCAACCAAGGCGGCAATTGTGGAGACCGAGGTGGAGGAGACTCCGTCCCTGCTCGCACTCTCCCTTTTGCCTGAACCCTCGCATTTGGCTGGGTCAGAGATCCCCGAGGAAAACTCCCAGTATGCAGGCCCACAGCCAAGGTTATACCTCATGCTGCAGCTGGACTTGGAAATGTGTAAGAGTCACACAGGTAGTATTGTTTTTGAAGGCATAAAGGTGTCATGGAGAGCAGCTGAGGCTTAAAGCTGTGAGAGGCCAGGGAAAGCCCTTGGTGAAGTTGCAGCACCAGCTGCAGTTGATGGACCAGGACTGAAAGGGACATGCAAAGAAGTTGAGGCTTGGCACCATGAAGAGAGCCTATGAGAAGCTACTGGGGAAACCTAGTTGCAGCAGAAGACCCCAGTATATTGGAGATGCAAGTACCATGGCATGAGCACCACCAACAGCAGCAGTAGTAGAATGAAGTCAACCCCACCTTGATGATATTGGACTGAACCTCTGAACATATAAACCAGTTCCAATTAAATGTTGTTCTTTATAAGAGTTGCCTTGGTCATGGTGTCTGTTCACAGCAATAAAACCTTAATTAAGACAGTAGCCAAAACAATTCTCTATAATAAAAGATCTTCTGGGCTAATTACCATGCCTGTTCTTCTCTAGTATGAAGCAGAAAGGGAGTTGATTCAGATGAGAGAGGAGGTAGAGAGAGACTGGGAGGACTAGAGGGAGGGTAGACTATATTTAGAGTTTAATAAAAGGGAAAAATAAATGCTGATAAAAGTTAAAAAATAAATCAAGAAGTATAAGTGATCAAGGAAGACAACATGGAGTCAATCACTGGCCTCCATACATAACTTCACACTTGTGCACTTACACACACACATACTCACACAGTTATGCACACACTCAAACACATACACACACAGTCACACACACATACACACACACACTCATTCACAAACATACACAGTTAGGCACACACTCACACACACATACACACAGGCACACACACACACACACACACACACACTTACATACACATACACACGCACACACTCATACATCCATATATACACACACGAAGACAACAAAACATACTTATATGTCTGTTTCCAAACACTGAAATATGCACATGTGCTGGCCTGGTTTATTTTTAAAACAAAAAAGGCAAAATAAAACAAGATAGTCTAAATCTTTCACTATTTTTATCAATACTAGCCAAAGGAAGATGTCTAAACATACCAGTCAAACAGGCCAAATGCAGTCTTGTTACTCATATAAAATAAACAATAGTATGAAAACTAGTGATTAAAATTAAAAATGTGGACTATATCTACTCCCAGGGAGAGAAAACATTGTAGCTAATTACACACCTTACTTTGTCCTTACACAGTTTCTATCCTAACTCAAGATATTCTATCTTCTTCTTCTTCTTTTAACTGGTTCTCAGTTACATTTTCCTTCCTGTACCTCATGCATTGTCAGGACCCAGCTCACAGCTTGCATCTGCTCACTTATTTGATATACACTTAGTTAGTCTGATACATTGCTTGTTTCAGACAGCCTTTACCTGTTATAGGTCAGGTCCTAGATGTGTGCCCTGGCTATTGCTCCATAATGGGTAGCAACAGGTGCATAAAGCACGGAGTGAATTTGTACAGGATTAGCTGTAAGGCATTCTTGTTTGTAGTCAGTTATGTGGGGTGAACTGTACAAGCCATGTGTCTATGGCTTATCATTGTACACCACCTGCCAAAGTTTACAAAATCGCATTGTGCCTACTTTGAGATATCTTTTTATTTCAACTGAGCTGGCATACAATAATTCATATTAGCCTCCAGAGAATTTTGTGATTAATGTTTATGCTCTCTGAAGCATTCATGCTAATGCACAAGCCATCTCTATGTGGACAGAGGGGAAATTATGAATGAAGCAAGTAATTTGTTCTACATCCCATATCCAACCATCAGGAAAGGACTCTCCCTTTGAATGGTTTTTATCTGCCCTGACTGCTGAGCAGCCATGCCCGCTGTGGTCGTGGTATGATAATTTCCTGAAGCTTTCTCAGCTTGCCAATTGCAATATTACTCCTGATGCTAGTTAATAAATAATGTATGGACTGTTAATAGATTCAAATTTTTAGGTTCCTTTTAGAGAGTGAAATTGTGCCAAATCATCAGAGAATTGCTGTATTACATTGGAAGACAGAAAGTGGGGAAGTTGCAAGAAGGAGGAGAGAGGAAAATGGCTAACTTTTATAAGTTATGGATGGAAAAACCCCTAGCTGAGGAGCTATTGGTAGCTGATGGCTCCTGTGGTAGTAGTGTCATTTTACTTGGAGATTCTCCCAGTTGGTTCCCCATATTGCAGTGGATGGGCACATATTCTTGTGTACATGAGCAATATTAATTGGACACAGTAGAACAGACAATAAACAGATAGGGAGGAAATGAGGTTTAGAGAGAATTACACTGGGCTTCATGGGGGCTTGAAAAGAAGGGATGGGGTTGGTGGATGTGATCACAATACATTGTACGCATGTGTGAAATTCTCCAATAATAAATATTTAAGTGGCTGTATATTTTATAAATCATTGACTCCTTTAATACTGACTTTCATTTCTGAATGAAATAATTTGTCACATTGTTACCTTAAGGAAAATAAAGGATAGATAGATAGATAGATAGATATAGATAGGTAGATATAAATATGTAGATTTGGAAAAATTAGCTTCAAATCTAAAATCCTTTACTTAATTGAAAATCATACCTACATATCTTCTACAAATCAAATTCTCACATATATACCTATGTGCCTATATCTATTACTGTCATTCATATTAAGTATGATTAAAATCCATCAGAAAATTGTATAAATGAATTAATATTCTTTAAAAGCACATAGAAATATGAAGTTTCAAGACATGTACGGGTGTCATTAGAATCAAGACAGGGGAACAAAACAAATCCTTTAGAGTTTGCCAGACCTTTGATCTCTGTCCTTCCAACTCCTCTCTTTTTTCAAGAAAAGTCAGGAAAAAACTAAGCATTAAAAAAAGTAGTGAAACATATAAATGCACAAAACTATATCCTTTTCTTTTTTGGAGTTCACTTTCTTTGATTTTACTTTAGGCCCTTTAAGACATGTTTAAACTGCAATGTCTCTCAATTGGTCCATTCAGTGTTCCAAAAGTACAGTGTTTATTTAAAAATTCTGTTGGAAATTGATATAAATTTGAATTCCTTTGAAGTTCTGTGAATTGTTTCATAGTAAAATTATACAACACACACACACACACACACACACACACACAAAGCAAGGGATTCACACAGGTGTAAATGGATTGTGCTTTGTTCTCTTTGTAGCAGCTTTCTATGTGGCAATTTCAAAACAGTGACCCAAGGAAAACATGATCAAATCCAAACATGTTTTATTCTTTTTTCCTCATAATTCACTAGGTTTTCATAGCATGCTTTGATGGCTTTGAGACTTCTCAATTTTAGGTTGAAAAGCAGACTGCATGTATTAGAGGCATCAAGATACCCAGGAGCCTTTCATGCTATTGTTCAGATATCATTCAGAGAAAGATCCTTTTCCCTCACTCAGAAATGGTCCATCTGGAGAAGATGTACATACAAGTGCAGGAGGGTCCCAAGTACCATGCATCTGTCCTCTTCAGGGCCAAAATGGGCAGGAACCATTTGGATCGATATACTCAACCTACTCAATTATGAGCAAGTGGCCTTATGTCTTGTCAATGAGCTGCTTATAAAATAGTGAGTAGCTGTGTCTTCAAGAACCAGTCATCTTTACTGCCTGTGATTTGTCCAGTGAGGTTTCCTGAGCTTGACGTGGACAAAGATGATTCTATTATCCCTATGGACAATAGGGGGTCAAATGATGGATATTTGATCAATGTGCACATAAAAATTTAACAAATGTCATTGGAAATGTATGGTTGGATTGACACAAAATGAAGATGCTTTGTATCTTTCTTCTGACCACTTTCCTATTCTCTTTGATTTCAGCAATCTCAAGAGGCTGCACTTCAAAATGGCTTTTTACCTCCACCACTATAAGAAGTGCCCTTTAGAAGTCTAAATAAAATAATGTCATCCGTGTTCTTATGACATTGAGCTTTGCGTTATCCAACACCCCCCCCAAATAAAATGGGTGTGCTAATATTGGATGGCATCAGAACACAGGCTAGTAATGAAATGTGTTTGCTCAAACTCTTTCTTCAAAGAACACTGCAACCCCACATGAATCCAGATATTTTATCTAATTGTATTTCATGCCACCCTTCATAGTGATTGCCAATGAGCTACTTCATTCTAATTAAATATTTGAAAATGTATCATTTTATAGAGAAATTTAAATTATCCACAAACTCAAAAACATTTAAAGGCCTGATGTGGGCCTGTGCCACCAGTGTAACAGCTGGCATTTCTCTGAAGCTGCTGGTGGGTTAGAAACCTGATGCTTCTCAGACTGACTGGATGCTCATTTCGCCTGGACCACACAGGCTTCCTGGAACTTGTCCTTTGCTCTCTCAGAAAGGGAACTTGCTAATTGACAAAGGATATTGGTTGGTGCCCTGCTATTCATCATGCTACAGCTCAGAAAACAGTGAATGCTTTGCTGCATAGACACCTAGAGCCACTACAGGAAAGACTCTTGAGTTTTACAGCCTAGAGGAAGGCATTAGAAGGCTACACTGTTTCAGGTCATGGTTTTAATCATTTTCTTGTAGGGATATTCTTAAATTTCCTATACATATATGGTAGTTAATTTCATGATGTTACCTAAGAAGTGAATTCTGGTCCTGGAAGTTTGCATATATTACCTGTGTGTCTTTTCCACTGAATTATACCCAAATCTGGACAATGTATAGCTAGTGATGTTGTAGGACTAAATCTGGACCAAGAGGCAAAATCTTCTCACATCTTCCCTGGATAGCAGCTACTGAGTTTGGAAGGACTTCAAGAGCACCCTGTGTTTCAGAGACTAACAAGGAGGATTCATGGAACTAGATCACACTGCTCTACATTTAGTTAGTTTAGCATAGTTACAAGAAAATGATTAAAGCCAAGAACAAGAAGGAGTGTGTGGGAGCAGGAGAGATGAGAGGCAGAGCTTCCGTAATCCTCCTCCAGTGAGTTACAGCTTTGGTGATGTCTGCTAGCAGTAATGTATGATAACACCCAAGGTTACTGCCAATAAAAGGCCCTCACTGAGCCATTCTAGTCCAGGCATTTTCCTGAGGTTTGCTCACAAAGTTGTGCTCTGTGTGTCCAGATTTAGACTCTGGATATTCTCTAACGCAAGCCTTATCACGGGTCCCATGACACTTTCCACCAATCACATTATTAGGCTAAGTGTAATGTGTGTGTGTGTGTGTGTGTGTGTTTACATTTAACCTTCTGACTCCAGTCCATGTTGTCTGCATTTGCATGGGTATAGGAATGACAATTTGGGCATAGTTTGTCAGGAAACTGCTCCCTGACTCTGTCCTTCAGTGGTTATGGAACACCTACAATTCTTTAAAATGTGGTGAGGTCTTGTTAGAACTTCGTTCTTCTACATTGGAATGGTTGCAAGTCTGATCTTGTACAAGTTCTGTGCAGGCAACCATGCTGTGGAGAGTTCATGGGTTCAAGCTACCTGTCGTGCCCAGAGAACACAATTTTGTAGCAGTCCTCCTGGGCCTGTTGCTCTCACTTCCTGACCTCTCTTTCTCAAATGTTCCCTGAGCCTCAGATACAAGGAATGCATCACAGATGTCTCTTTTGGGGATAAGCATTCCAAAGTCACTTTTTCTCGGCACGTTGACCAGGTATGATTACCTGTAATAATTTCTGTCTGCTGCAAAAAAGAATCTTCCTTGAGGAGGCGTGATAGCTAGCTACACTATCTATGTGCAAATATTTCTTGACTTGAAAAAGAACGAACTTTTACTAGAACTTACAGCCAAATTAATTGAGGCCACTCAAGACTATGTAACTGGACTTGTTATCCTACTGTCCACTTGACCTGCTTAAGTGAAATCTGCTTTTATTTAACCAAACCTACTCTGCCTTGGAGTTCCCATACAATTAGACTGCATGACTTAAACTAAATGTATAGTTTTAATCTTGCGATATTTACTCTTCCATACCCCTGACTCAGAATAAAGCACATGTGTATATGTACGGCGTGTATGTGTGTGTGTGTGCGTGTGTGTGTGTGTGTGTGTGTGTGTGTGTGTGTGTGTGTGTGTGTGCAAGAGAGAGAGAGAGAGAGAGACAGGCAGAGAGACAGAGAGACAGAGACAGAGAGAGAGAATATGTGTGCTAATTGTTTGCTGAAAGTAACAGATTAAAAGCAATTTTACACAAAAATATCCTAAATGTTGGAAGTAACAAATGGATATACATTGGTAACATCTGTTTATAGTTTTGAACTCTTTTGGGTCAGTTGTGTTCCATGAAGTAACTGCTTACCTTGTAAAACTATATTAAATAATTCTATAAGGAATCTTTCACTTATTTTCACAGCAAGTTTTCAATGCTGTTTTATAAACACAGAGCAAGGCCCCTTGTTAGAAACAGATACTGGTATAGTACAGATTACCACATAGGCACAGATACAGACCAAGTAAAAGAACTACAGTGGTTGGAATGAAAATGGTACCCATGGGCTCACATGTTTGAATGTTTGGTCACCAGTTGCCAGAATCTTTTGGGAAGGATTAAGATTGTTCTTGCTGATGAAGGTGTGTCACTAGGGGTGAACTTTGAGGTTTCAAACCTCCAGGTGATTCTACTTGGCTCTCTCTCTCTGCCTGATAGTTGTCTCAATGTGCATCTTTCAGATGCTGCCCCAGCACCATGTTTGCCTGCCTGCTGCCATGCTCCCCATGGCATGGTCTCAAAATGAAAGCTACACTCTCAAAATGCAAGCTCCAAATTAAATGTTTTCTTTTATAAGCTGCTTTGATTATGGCATTTCTTCACAGTAATAAAAGAGTAACTAAGCCAGGGACAGATGCATGAGACACACAAAGCAGACAGACTATAAGTAGCCAAATATCCGTACAATACAGGCAGATGGAAGACACAGAGGAAAAAGTGAAGAATTCATAGTTTGGGATTGTTCTTTGTCAAACTAGTCTTTGTCAAATTAATCTTTCCATAGTGTGACATCTACATACCCTTGATGGTGAGGGTAAGCCCTTGGTAGTGCTCGAATGCTTTTACAGTTTAATCAAATAAGTTTTCTTCTAACATCCATAATTTCTGCAACTACAGATCTTGATTAGTTTTACAGTGCCAAGTATGAGTTACCGCCTGTTAAGTAGGCCTTAGTCCATAAGACAGCTGTTGTTTATCCTCAAGGGAATACTGCTGTTAATGCAGCTTTAGATGCTCCCTGATATAGTGATGGTGGTGATGGTGGTGATGATGGTGATGATGGTGACAGTGATAATGATGGTGATGGTGATACTGATGGAGATGATGATGGTGGTGGTGATGATGATGATGATGAAGATAATGATGATAAAACAGGGCTTCACTCTATATAGCTCGAGGTGACCTTGAACTCATGGCTCCTTATCCCTGCCTTCTAAGAAAGTGATTTCAGACTTGCAGCCACTTGCCTAGATATTGTGAGGCTAAAAGTTTTCGGCCCTCTGATATCATCAGGACAGTGCTAAGTGTCCTCTTGCTTTACAGTATACTCTTCCTTTGTGTGGTCATGCAACCCTCAGGTAGCCCAGGAAATCTCAGAGTTTGTCTTCATATAGCTTCACTTCATGTCCTTAGCTTAGGTATTATTTTCCTCCAGTTACTTATAAGAAAATCAAATGTGACTTTTTTAAACAATTATTATATTTTATTGAGAATTTTCATACATGAATACTGTATAAAATCAGATTTGGTGTAAAAAAAATAGTATGTACTAAATTTGCCATACATTTATTTGTTTAAATGACAAAAGGTGGTAAATTCTGCACTAAAAATATCTTAGGAAAAAAAATGGTATATTCTATTTCAAAACACTAAAATGTTTGAGGATGGAAAAATGGCATGTTTTCTTTCTCCGGATACTATTTGGCTATCTGTATAAAAATGATGGAGACAATTTTGGCCTTTATTGTTGTGGTTTAAAAGCATACATCTGTGTATAATTTGCTTTTTATCTCAAATCCTTAACTATCACTCTCTGTGGGTTTCAGATTCCTTTCTGACCCCTGCTTGCCTCAGAAGTGTCATTATGATTCTGTACCTTTAGCTCCCGAGCTTCACAAAACACTCAGACACCACCTGTCAGTAATTTGCTATACGTTGGCTTAATTTTCACTTTTCTCCTTTTCTTTGAGATAGCTTGGTGACTCACCTTCAGTTATCACTCATCCCAGAGCCTGTGGTTCTATTGGGAAGGCCTTTTCATTACACTGTAAGTCTCCTATGTGTTTACTGCTGTGAAACAGAAATAGAGACAGAAAGAGACTATTTTATTATTCTCTGTAATTACTGCCTTTTCTGAAAGCACTCTAAAGTCATGGTAAATGGGCCTTCAAAGCAGGCATAAATGGTTCCTATTTTGATGCACAGAGTTCTTGTTTGAGATCAGATCCAGGTCCATGCACATGCAAGGCACAGGTAGCTCTACCCCTGAACTACATTTCCGTTCTCTTGCTTCCTTTATATTACCAACTGAGAGTTATATGCATGTGGCAGAACATTCACTGCTTGATAAAAAGAATGCTGATAATGATCAGGTAAGATTTAGAAAATAAATCAACCATATCATAATAAGGAAATTATTCTTTTTTTTCTAAGTATTTTCTTTTTATTTCTTACATTCTTCATTACAAATAGTATCAGAATTAAAATTTCTTTTTTTACACAATTTTCTTTTATTAATATTAATCATTCCATTTGTTTACATCTCAAATGATATCCCACTTCCTGGTTACCTCCTCCACCAATCCCCCCATCCCATGATATCCCACTTCCCAGTTACTCCTCCGCCATGCCCCCACCCCACATCCACCCTCCATCCTCCCCTTTGCCTGTATGGGAGTGCTCACCCAACTCACCCATACTCTCCCGCCCCACCACCCCAGCATCCCCCTACTCTGTGGCATCAAAACTCCCTGGGACTGGACCAAGGGCCTCTCCTCCTTTTGCTGTCTGGCAAGGCCATCATCTGCTGCATATGTATCTGGAGCCAAAGATCCCTTTAGGTACACTCCTTGGTTGGTATTCTAGTCTCTGGGAGAACTCATAAAGAACCAAATGATCAGATGTGTTCTAGTCAGTACAGATAGGGTGTGCTAGAGTACTCAGTAATCAAAAACCTTAGTAACTCACAATACAAGGCTCACTTATGTAGGTTAGATGTGCATGCAAGTCAGAAGTTCTATTCTGTACTCCCTCATCTTGGTCCTAAGATGGTGGAACACCAGCCCAATACTATGTGACAGCAAGAATGACTCAGTGGTGAGGTGAGTCTCACCAGATATGTGTCACTTATTGTTACATGCTTCCATATAGTGGCTCACATTGCCCACTCAGGCACAAGAAGGGGCTCCCAGGGATAGAGCCATCCTGTGCTCAGAGTATATATTTACTGACTATAGATACTGACTTCATAAGACACTTGTCTGAGTGCTGAACTCATAGCGCACACTGATTGAATCTTAATAAACATAGTTCTTGATGCCAGACTGTAAACAAGTCATTTCACTTGGCTTAGTTCCTGTTTCCATAGAGGTTACAATTATTTTATTTTAGATTTTTACTTGAAATTCTATTAGAAAAGCAATGAATATCAATTTCTTCAATTCATTAAGAGTAGTGCAAATATCTAATAATATTTCTTCTTAATTTAAACTCATTTTAGCTTTTCCTGTCTCCATTCCTCTCTCTCTCTCTCTCTCTCTCTCTCTTTCTCTCTCTCTCTCTCTCCACCCCCTGAAATGCTTCTTCTTATCATCAAGGCCCACTCCCCACGTTTCCTGTCTTTTTGTGTGCAGTACAGTTAGATTAATTAGAGTTCCTTACACTGGGGTAGATATGTCAAAGAATTTTTAATAGAAAAATGGCACCTAATTTTAGATGGATGCCAGCTTTCTGATAAATTTTTTTCTTATATAATCACAGTGATATCAATTTACATAAATAGATGCAATTTATATCACATACCTGTAGAAAAATTAACATCACATGTTAAGAAAAAGCAGTTACTTAAAAAAAAAGATTTATTCATTTTAGGCATATGAGTGTTTTGGTTGTATGTGTATCTGTGCAAATCATGTATGCGTGGTACCCGTGGAGGTCAGAAGAGGTCACTGGATCTATTGGAACTGTAGTTGTGGGTGGTCTGAGATGTCATGTTGGTGCTGGAAAATAAACCAAGGTCAACAAGGGAAGTTAACCACTGAGCCATCACCCTATCCCTTCCAACCTTTCAACCTTATAAAATATAAATATATTTTTAAACTTAAAAATTCAACAAACACGTGAATTGTACATAATTGTCAGACACTATGGCATGTGTGATACATGCATTCACCCTGGAATACTTACATTGTAGTGAGTAACAAAAAGTGTGCTATTTTTTAAAAACAAGCCCAGATTCCAGAACTTAATTCACATACTTGAAGGAATGGAAACAATATTCTCACATAACAAAAACTCTGAAATTTCTTTCAAACTTTTTCTTTCAGAATCAATAACTGACATTTTAGCAGGCATACTGTACTGGCTGGTTTTGTGTCAACTTGACACAACTGGAGTTATCACAGAGAATGGAGTTTCAGTTGAGAAAACGCCTCCATGAAATCCAGCAGTAAGGCATTTTCTCAGTTAGTGATCAAGGGGGGAGGGCCCCTTGTGGGTGGTACCATCTGTAGGCTGGTAGTCTTGGGTTCTATAAGGAAGCAGGCTGAGCAAGCCAGGAGAAGCAAGCAAGCCAGTAAGCAGCATTCCTCTATGGCCTCTGCATTAGCTCCAGCTTCCTGATCTGCCTGAGTTCCAGTCCTGACTTCCTTTCGTGATGAACAGCAATTGGAAGTGTAAGCCGAATAAACCCTTTCCTCCCCAACTTGCTTCTTGATCATGATGTTTTGTGCAGGAATATAAACCTTGACTAAGACACTACCAAATGTTGATGACAAATTATTTCATTTTTCTCAAAAGACAGTCATCACTTTCTTCTAGGTAAACCCGGCATAATGGATTTCAAATTTTATTGTTCATTTAAAGTGGCCTCTTTTATCACACTACAAGCAAAACTGAAGAGAGTAATGGAAACACTGAACATTAATAATCGTTACTGTACTTCCCTTTGTGTTGTCAGTCATGGTACGCTCTAAGGATTATAAAGAATAAATTATAGAAGAGATTTTGTGATTAGTTCTTAATTCTTTCCCTCCAGAATTGAGAGTCACGGGGTGTGAGACTATTTCTTCATTGCAGAGGTATGACTTTCATGCTGATA
The DNA here is from genome assembly GCA_028551405.1 of Uromys caudimaculatus. Taxonomy (NCBI): domain Eukaryota; kingdom Metazoa; phylum Chordata; class Mammalia; order Rodentia; family Muridae; genus Uromys; species Uromys caudimaculatus. The sequence goes on from CM052715.1 coordinate 68,638,156, forward strand.
TAGCTAACTTACACTCTGGTGTTTTTAGTAAGGAAGGGTGGGCACAAGGTTGAGGGATGAACCTGATGACAGTTGTCTTCCAGTCTTGTTGCAGACTTATCCCCATATGGGCCTTCATCTCACATTTATAGTGTCCATCGCAATCAGTGGTGGGGTTTTGTCTTTTGCAGTGTTTTCAGCATTCTAGAACTGAATATGACTGTAAGCTTATCTTTTCTGCACTCTATCCCAAGCTGTGGGATTGGGAATTTAGTAGTTCTCTGGGAATTAGATTACATATACTCCATGTAAAACATTAGTTGTTGTACTAAAATTATTTAAATTGAAAGTTTCTTCTGAGGTTTACACCACTGTCATTTTTTGTTAATTAATTAAAAGAAATCATAACCAATATACATGGACATAGGTAGAGTATATGAGTAAAATATATGTGTACCCATAGTCATATACATAGGTACAATATAAGTATAAAATATATGTGTAACCATAGCCACCATTAGCTTCCCGCAGCTGTGATAAAACTCCTGTGATAAATATATTTAAAGGATGCAAAGCTTATGCTGCCTTCTGATTCCACCAGTGCTGGTATGTATTTGGCCGATGCTTATAAAGACGCAGAACATCACGGATGGAAGAACATATCAGGAAAACATTGCTGACCTAATGGCAGCTGGGAAGCAAAGAGAAGAGAGACAAGGAGCAGAGCCTAATATCTCCTTGCTGAGCACATACTCAGAACCTAATTTTGTCTATTAGGTGTCACTTTCAATGGGTTTCATTGTCTCAATGATGTCATAGTGAGGTAACCAATTGGGCTTTAGAAGATAAAATGACATCTCTGTGAATCTATCATCATGGATAACAATGATCTCATGCTGAGAAAATTAGCTGGAACTGTGAATATACAGAGATGTGCTAAATTCTAAAGAGACGTTGTCTTTGGCATGAAATTCACAAGTTTTCTCTAACAAAATTAGTGTTTAGCAGGCATGATGGCATGATCTCCTAATAAATTTTTTGAATAACCTATGCCTATCAGAGGAATGGACTTAGGGCTGAAATACACCAGGCTAGGATCAGTGGAAATCTATCATCACTTCTGCATGAAACTCCTGAATCTGCTTCTGTTTCAAACATTGGTGATCTTTATTTTGGAGTATCTGCCTCATTTTTCTCAGGTTCAGATTTGAATGAACACACACAATCTCTCTCTCTCTCTCTCTCTCTCTCTCTCTCTCTCTCTCTCTCTCTCACACACACACACACACACACACAGACACACATACACACACACACACAGAGACATAGACACAGACACAGACAGACAGACAGACAGAAACACACACACAAATATACACACAAACACATCTACTACCACTACCACCATCCGGAGCTGTAGCAACTCTCTGTAGCTGAGAATGAAGAAAATATGGTGCCCAGTTGCCTCTCCTTGCAAGAAATGACTGCTTACATTACCTCAGAGTTGAGTTCAAATATCTTGCACCCTTTGTTTCACTATGTCCTATAAGCTGTTAAACCCTCTCAGCCACAGATAAGAAGACATTAGGGTCCCCACTTCTGGATTAGCAAAATTGTAAATGATTTCTTTTCCTTTACCAGTTAATTTCCTATTTTATTTTCAAGTTCAAGGTAATTACAGTGGACAAATAAACAGACCTGAGTACCTAAAAGAAATCAATGTATCTATCATTTATCTATCGATTGATCGATCGATCTATCTATCCATCTATTTACCTACCTATCATCTATCATCTATTTATCTGTCTATATATCTATCATCTATCTATCTATCTATCTATCTATCTATCTATCTATCTATCTATCTATCTATCTATCTATCTATCACCATTCATTCATCTCATTAGCATCTATGAATCTATGCTGGCGATTGTAATCTGTTTCCTAGTCTATTGCAGTCACATATTAGTTTCCCTTGACAATAATTTTTCCCCATTTTTCTTATGCCTATATAAAGTTTGTGTTTTCCTCTCTTGTTTACTTGTGTGAAGTTTAAAATTCTTGCTGACTGTGCCAAGCTGTCCAGTGTGTTCTTAACCTCTTTGTCATCACTGGCCTTGAGAACCCTCAGTTTTCTAAAGTTGAACCAATCAAATGAATGGTTCTTTTTTTAAATTTTTTGATACTTTATTTACATTTCAAATGTTTCCCCCTTTCCAGGTCTCCACTTTGGAAATCCCCTATCCCCTATCTCCCTCCCCCACCTATATGAGGGTATCCCACCCACCCACCCATCCACTCCACTCTTCCAAATAAATGGTTCTTAAAGACAGTGAACACACCCTACAATATCTCCTCTCCAGTTTGGGTGGGAGCCACCCTTTCTGCTCCAGTAAAGAGGATCTATTTTTCCCAATTCTGCTTTACACAAAGTTCCATCATGCATTCATCTCACAAGGAAACTGTGTCTCCTAATTAAGGTTATTTCCAAAGTACTGCATCCATACACCATAAAAAATCAAGAATAGAAAGCCCAGGAGATGTCTCAGCAGGTGAAGATTCTTGGCAGCAAGCAAGCCTAACAAGCCTGTGTTTGATCCTTGAAACTCATAAGGTGGAAAGAGACTCCTGCAAGATATTCTCTAACAGGCTTGCTATGGATTTCCATGCCTGCCCCCCCCACTAAACATAAAATAAATTAATTAAACATTAAAAATACAGAAACACATAGGAGTAGGTAATGTCAGTAATAGCACCTTGTCCTGTGGATGCCTAATGTCTATTTTACTATTTTTACCCGTTTTTGATTTTTTGAGACAGGGTTTCTCTGCATATCCCTGGTTGTGCTAGAACCTGCTGTGTAAACCAGCTTAGCCTCAAACTCAGAAATCCACAGGTCTCTGCATACTAGGATTAAAGTGTGGTGCACTCCCATGTCCCCATCTATTGTAAATATTTTGAAAAATAATTTTGTCATGTTTCATTTTTTCAGTCTCAAAGTCATGTGAGTAACATGATTCTGTCTAGTTGCAAATTTACCAACTTTATTCAATGTTTATTTGTTTTCTGCCAAAAAGCTGGAGATAAAACTCAAAAGTATTAGATTTATCCCACTTTTCTCTAATTAATATATAAGATAGTGTTCTTAAAATATAACTGCTATATGCAAATTATGTTATTTTCTTTACATTAGTAATATATTGTTTTGCTGAGCATTTCAATAAGCACTTCCACAACTTTAATGTTAAAGGGAATATGAGTAATTGTGGCTTTCTCTCTATGTTTCATGGGATCCATCTTTATTTTCTTGACATGAATTTTCCATATCAATTTTTTTTGTCAAAATGTTGTTTGAATTTTATGCTCAGCAGAAGCTACTTGGTTTTTTTTTTTTTGCACTTAGAAAAGATCTGTATGTTTTTATATTCGTGTATGATAGGCTAAATTAAAACTTTTCTGTCCATTAAAATTTTCAGTTTATTTTGTAGAAATGTTAATGTACCATGAAGTTGAGAAAATACTGGGAAAATAGCCAGAAGAAAATAGAAAAATGCAATAACAGAAAAATAAAATAATTGAATAATAATCAAATCAGACAAAAAAAATCAACTAGATAAACCTCAGGAAAAAACAATGAAAGCAGAGTATTTTGACATAAAGGATCCACAGAGGTGAAAATGACAACAGAGAAAGTTGCTTCTGTAAACTGAGCTTCATTGCCTACCTACACTATACTCACAGACCAGGAAACTCTATTTCTTAAATGAAATGGAGCCACACTATCAATATTAGCTCATACAGCAAAGGCAGGCTATACATAGACAATGGTACCACCCAAACTTCATCTTATTGGTGGAACTGAAAGACGTCAACAATGTTATATTATAAATGCTCTGGGATTTCTTGTTCTTCTCTTAAGCCTTTTCTCTACTTATCCATGCAAAGAGTGGTCCATCCATTCTCATCTGTGCACACAGCCACACTTCCATGACGGTGTTTCCTCGAAGGGCACCTGTTTGGAAGCCTTTGTGAAAATTCAGTTTACTCCATTATGTGATTATTTCTTCATTTTTATTTCAGACAATATTTAGACCCTTTGAAAAAAACAAAAGGTAACAAATGCAAGTACAATTTCAAAGTATCTTTAAAATGCCCAATGTCATGAAGGGGCTAGAGAATCTCAAAGATTCTACCAGACATATAGATATATTATATGCTCAAGCAGAAGATTTCCAACTTTTGTGCACTTAAAAAAGAAGCATAAGCTTCTAAATATGTTTTTGATAGGCTAAAATAGAGCAATTTTGTCTATTCAAAGTCAGTTTATTTGAATCTATGTATTCAAAATATTGTTAATCAATTTTTCTTGTTGAATTTCATCCTAGGTTCTGATTGTTGATAAATGTATTTAAATTATTTAGCTCATTTATCAAAATTAGAGTTTTCTGAAATTAACACATAATGTATATCAAAATCAGTTCATTCATTTGAATATCCAGGATTCTCAATACACTATCTTGCTACATATATTGAGATGTAGCAAAGCACAAACATGATACTACAATTTTGGAAAAATTCATCCTAAAGGGGGTTTAATATAAACACTATAAAGAAGAGAAATAAAGATAATATGAACATTAAGAATGTAATCATGTGATATTTTAGGAGATTTAAACGAGAGCATCACAAAAATCTTTGAACACAATCCTCCCATATAAAGTAAGACAATTTGTGTTATAATATTTCCCATTAGGAAAGCTTTTTTAGTTTAGTATTTTGAAAGTTATATAAAATAGTCCTGGTTGATTAAATGTTCATATTCCAAGAAAGGTAGCTGAATGTCAAGTCTCTCATGAAAATAATCTTTCACTTTCTGATGGCCCATTTCACCTTAAAGTTCTCCCCTGATTGCCGGATCCCAGACTCCCTCCACTCAGCCTCCACTCTCTGACTTATGAGTGCTGTCAGTCAGTCCTTGTGGGTTATTTAAATTTTTATTTGTTTGAGTTTTTTTGGCACTCTGATTTGTGAGTTCTTCCTTGCATCCTTATATGGCTAAATATTCCTCAGGAAAAATGATGGTGTTGGGTTTCAGATATATTAGAAATTTAACAAATGTTTACACTTATTGCAGATGATGAAAATCCTGAAGGAAAATCAATATTCTCTTGTGTAGATTATCATAAGAAATCAGCACAAGAATGTATCAGACAAAGATCCAGTCAGTCTGCCAAGCGATGTGTTCAGGCATATATTATGCTGATTCTAAAGTGCATTTTTAACTCTCTATCATTTTGGCAGTGGATAAGTAAAGCCTCAGTTTCATATGAAAGACAATATTTTAATATCAGCATCAAGAAAATATTTGTTTTTATATTTGCGTATAGTTTTCTGTTTCTACTATTTCTAGCAGATCTCAACATTGATCTTATTATCTTCTCCACCCTAGCTCACAGGGACCATAATAGTTTTACTTAGTAGTCAGGGGATTAACTCTTTATTTCACACACAGGAACACAAAAAATATTATTATAAACCATCAGCAACACATAATCAAAACTGAAACTCTTTCCATTACAGTTATAAAATGATTTTTAGTAGAACAGCCTAGGACAGGTGATGAACTGTCCCAATCTGCCCTTGATGTCTCCTGACCAAGTTTTACTCAACAGAAGTAAAAAACTCCAAGGAAAAGGGTTTGTGTCAGATTTTAAGAAGGGCATGATTTCTTTTCTCTTTGAAACAATGCCTATAAAATAACACATAGCAAACTTTAGAACAAAGCTGTAGGTATGAAGAACCTGAACAGCTGCTACCTTCGTTACCAAACACTGATGTCCACATTGATTGCACAACCACCGGGCTCTTTTCCAATGTGAGTTTGTTTTATATGAATTCACTTCCCTTACAGATGTCTTAAATAGTAAGCCTTCCAAATACCTTTCAGGTGTTGAGTGAGGGCTCCATAGAAATAGAAGCCTGGATCTCTGCAGTAGGCAAACTGGTACCCGTACATGTTGCCAGCTAGTTCCAGCCCAACATTTTAAACAAGAGTCCAGATGATTCACATACTCATTACAGTTTGGAAGCTTAAACAGCTATGAACATATCCCTCGGTTTGCCTGCCCTCCTTTCCTATCTGGAACTGGTTTCAGTTTCTTACGAACAGTCTATGATGAAGCAGGGGTGGGCGTGTATAATAGACACCCATGAAACAGACGCTGCTGATGTAACAGACCTAGATATTTTAAAGAGAACACTCTTGTCCATCTATGGACTATTAAAACAGTGGATACCAAACAAACAGGACTTTCTCTGAGAATCTCACGCTAAGGGAAGGCAAAGATTTCACCGAGAGGGAGATCGTTTCTCTTGGAAAGAGATTTCACACAACTCTAACAACTTGTTAGACCCCCTTACGGGATGAGATTTTAGTCCAGACAGTTATGGGTCACTGGTGGAAAGGGCCACACATTGGCAGGTACTGCTTAGATGTTCATATCCTTGGCCATCTATTTAAACTTTAATCTCACTTCAGAACCCTGAAAAAGGACTTGGAGTGTAGAGTTCACTAGATGTCTATGTCGCCTTGCCAATATGACATTGAATAAATCTCCTTTTTCTGGTTTTCACTATTAATTTGGCTCTTTTAATTGGGGACAGATGGCTAGAGATGGCTAAGGGCACAGACTGCGACCTTCAAGTTTGTTAATACTGCTACTCCATTGTAAAGAGAACTCAGCATTCAAGGGACCAGGCAGCACAGCTTCACTTTAGATTTCTGAGACATTTCTTAAGGAAAATTGTGCTTGAACTCTGATTTCTGTTCAGATAAATCATATTTCTCTTAAAAACTTATGATCAGTATAAAATGGCTTTTATAGTGGATTACATCAAAAGAGTGGCTCCTAAGGGAGTATACTATTCTTAGCCTTGCTCAGTATCAGCTCAGAGCATTCCTAAGAGTGGTCCTTTAATACTCCCTGAGGGTGTTTCATGTCTATCAAATACTCTCAAGATCAAGAGTTAATGTCAATCAAAAAATAATGCAGTCAAGGTTGCCAAATATCTTCTGAAAAAAAAAAAACAGCATCATAGTTTTGTTCACATCTAGGCAGTATATGATTCCACTTATTTTATATTGGTTAAGAAATGTCTGTCTTGTTGCTCCTGCTTAGCTAGCTTTCTTATAGAGCCCATGAACACCTGCTCAAGAATAATTCTATATCTACAGGTGGCTGTCTTTTCAACATTAATTAAGACAAGCAAAGCAATCCCTCAAACATGTTCACAGAACAATATTTATTACCCATACTCAAAATATTGTGGGTATTCTGAGCCTTGACAACATACTTGTAGCTTACTCTAAATAAAAGATTTAAGAAAAAATCAGGAAATGCTTTTTTAGCTATATATTAGTGATTTTCTATATTTTTCTTACCAATAACATTTATTTTTGAAGCAAAAATTTGTAGGAGATTAGCATTAACTGTTTCTTATTCATCTAGCATTAACTGTTTCTTATTGATAAAAAGATTTGACAAATGTTTACTTTGTATAAAAAATTATTAGTTTTAGGAGGTTGGAATTACTGTCATTAGATCTTTGATCCAATTTGGAAAGGCAATAGAGACACTTCCTTTCCCAAAACAGAAGGATTGTGTGAAACATCAAAACCTAAAAGAATTAAGAGAAAATATTTCTCTTCTAATCAATTCTTGCTATGTCTTCTAGTATATAACATCTCAAATATATATATATATATATATATATATATTTATATATATATATATTTATAAATATATATATATATATATATTCCCTCCTATTCAACTATCAAGACATTGTAGTCTCTTTAAGTATCACAGGAGAGCTGGCTCAGAGGCTAAGAGTGCTTGTTGCTCTTCTAGACCATCCAAGTTGCTTCCCCAGCACCTGTTAGATTACCCACAGTTACACTTAAATCCAGCTCCACAGGTTCCAACTTCCTCCTCTGACCTCCATGGGCATGTGTCCACATATGCCATATACTAATACAGATACATACATGTACATAAATTGAAATAAATAACTTTTAAAAGACTCTTGTATTATGAGACCATGAAGTACTTGCTTCATAATATCCCATACATCATCATATATCCCTAAGGAGGATAACGAAGTGCACTAAAAGAATAAAAATGTATTTTTCAAGGACAGCATGTTAGTTTTACAATATTGAGAAAGGAGCACAATTTTTAATACCATTGCTCAGGATGCAAAGGCAGAGGTAGGCAGATCTTAGCAAGCTTGATGCCAGCATGGTCTGAATAATAAGTCCATGTCTAGCCAGGGCTACATAGTGAGCCCTTGTCTTAAAGTAAACAAACAAACAAACAAGTAAAGAAGCATTCAAGAAAAAGAAAACAGTACCACTGAAACTAATTCCATGATTGTGGTGTGCTGTCTTTTGCTAACAAAAACATAGAATGGATATTAAATATTTGGCTGTGTGCCATAAAAGTCTCTGAAACATAATCTGACAAATCAAGTCTGTTCCTGGATAGCACTGATAGCTTATTTATCCCAGTGTGACTACAGAGTATAGACAATCTGAGTCCAGCCAGTCTACATTTTAACTTAGTCAATTAAATGTTTATCTAATTTGGCTGGGATAATATGATTGTGTCTTGTTTCAGTTAATAAAGGCAACCTAGTACCTCATATAAATGCATTTTCTTGGGCTTTCTATTGAGCAGAGACTGAGCTACAGTTCATTCCGATCTTAAATATTTTTACATATGTTAAGAATTCATTAAGACAAAAATGTCCATGTAGCTTGAAGTATATATTTTTTCCTGCAATCATTCATTCTTTAATATCTTTGTTTTACTGAGAAATGTGGACATATTTAAACAAATTGCCATATATAACTGAAGGTGTGTATGGTATTTATGAATGTCTGTGATATTCCATACTTTAGTAACTTTCTAGAATAGACACCATCCCACATTAAATATATATTTTCATATTTTAAGGAAAGACGCACTTTATCAGTGCATATATTTTTCTGTGAAAGTATATTTATAGGTTCTGCATCCAAGAATATGAGTGAGACCCATGAGAGATCATATTTAAAACACACCTTGAAGAAAACCACAAATATGATGTTGCATTTTAAAGATGACAAAAAAGACCAATACAGGCTGGAATTGCTTTTCAGCAGTGGGTACTCTCCAGGGAAGATCATGTTAAGCTTTACGAGAGATAACTATTTAGGGCAAATAAAATGAATAAGAGCTTAATTTCCCCAGCTAAATTGTCTTTTTAACATTACAATACTTCCCCATTAGCTATGTGTGATGCCTGTCTCTGGCTCAGGGTGCTGGTCATGGGCATTATGCTATCTGCTACATCAGAAGCAAAGGTCGTGATGCAGTCACAAACATTCAATAGATGTTTGGTGTTATTACTGTCCATGGGAATGCTGTTTCAATCAGACAACCAAATTTATTGTCCATATTCTGATAATAACAGTGATTACTAGTAATGAAAATATGGAACACGATATGTAGTCATTGAAATATGCACAGAAGTTTTCCGTTTTAATTCCATGCTCTGGATGTTTTTTTTTTTTTTCCTAAACATGCTTAAAAGCTAAACAATCTACCTCCTAACCAAGATCTGGCAGGTGAAAGTACCGATTGGTGGATTAATAAACTATCCACTTTTCTGTCAATCTGATACATTTCATAGTGTCTAATTTCCTTGTTAAAAAAATTCAAGATGAGATTCAAACATATTTTTTCATTTCGTAACATAAGGATACTTGGTTTCACACCATAACCTAGTTCAGCATGCAAAGATTTCCTTAGTATATTGTTTACATACTTCCATCATCACACATAAACGTGGTTTTATTTTGCTTTTGTTTTATTTTGTTGTTTGCTTCATAGGTGGTTAGTTGGTTCAGGTATTTATATAAGTCAATTGTCACAAAGTACTTAAGAAACTGTTTACTTAAACAATTACTTAAAGATTTTAGATGCGTGTGAGGCTTGTTTCTGCTGTGCTTGCTCTCGAGTCTGTTCTTTTATGTTGTGTTCGTTTTCGGTTTTTTTGTTTTTTGTTTTTGTTTTTGTTTTTCCTCTGTTGGCAGGTTTGACTCCAATTCTGTCTTCGTGATGGCACGGTACAATCATCCTTCCACGGCAGAGACAATCAAATTCAGACAGTATTAGAGTAAAATAACTCTAAAGTAAGATTGCACCCTTTCCGCTGAGATAAAATCACAAATGATACTTAGATACGGCTGCTGCGCCTTTTATAAGCTTCTGGACGATGCAGAGCATGACACCTGCAAGCTACAATTTCCAGTGACTGTGCTGTAGAGCTGACGGATTCTGAAGTTATTTTATAGTCTATAATGCTCTCCATGTTGTGCGAAGCAGAATGCATTTGTCTCTGATGCTCTCTTAATCACTACAATACCCTGATACCCATGGGGAACCTTTTGCCTCAACTAAACTTATGCTGTGGGTTCATTTGGGTGATTCACCCCACCCCCTTTTCTATGGAGCTGATTGGAGATGTACGGTATCTTCAGTGCTTAGGCCTTCCGTCCTAGAACAGCCATGAAAGAACCAATAATAAGGGTCTTCAAAAGCTCTTATCTAAGAAGACACGTCTCATAAGGCAGAAGCAGGATGACTGAAATATTCAAAGGGAGGAGAGATAGGTGTGCTGACTTCTGGGGGAATAAGACATGAATATGCTATGTTCTATTGAACTACACGGGCTGATTTGGATTTGTTTTTTTTTTCCACCAGACTACCAGAAAGGCATACTATCCAAGACAGAGCAAAATCATTGTAATGGTGCTTTTAAAAATCATGTTAAGTCCATATGCAAAAACTGCCCTGCCTTTGTGCAGTGTTGGTATGGAATACCTATCCTGAAGGTTTGCACAAAGGCTGTGCAGGTGGTGATACCCCAAGATAAGCTGCCACCACGGCATACATCTTCTTGGCAGAGTTACACGTTAGAGGATTAAATAGTTAAAAACACAGGCATGACTGCAGTAAATTGTGAGGTGAACGAATATTGAAAGACAATCTTGTTGTTTTGTTTTGTTTTGTTTTTTTTTTCAGGATCCAGCCCTGTTTTAGGTGGGGTGAAGGGGGGAAAAAAACCTTAAGCCTCACCTTTGTCCCTGTCCCTGGGTACCCCCCACACTGAGTAGGCTTGTTCGCAGCCTGAGGCCGGTAGGCTCCAGCACCCGTAGGTGGCGCCCCTCGTCCGTGCTTGCGCCTCTCGCGGCTCTCCAGGAGCAGCTCAGAACCCCGTGTCTCCCTGGATCTTTAGAGCCCAGAGACTGCGTTTTAATAAATACGAGTGGTACCAACGCGCTCCACCAGCCCCGGGGTTCAGAGCAGCAGACACACAAACCCAGGCAGGAAGATCCTCTTTAGTCTCTGCCAAAAGCTGACATTTCACTAACGGGAGATTTTTGGAATCACAGTTCTAAAACCATTAAATTACTGATGCTTTTCCTTTCTTTAAAAAAAAAAAATACTTTTCCTTTTTTTTTTTTTTTTAAGTACCCTCCCCCCGTTTAAAATTATGAATGTCGCAACTCCGTTCAAGATCAAGACTTGGAGGGAATTTGGAAAAGAAAAAAAATCTGGAAGAAGAAACACAGCTGGTGCTTCCGAGGGCGCCTAGTTTTAAGAAGATACCTAAGAGGACTGCGTTAAATGTCGAGGTGAGAGATGGACACCTGGGCTTGGCAAGGTGCTGGGGGAAGTCACAGGGGAATCCACAGGGCTGTGGATTCTAGGACGGAGCGAACGATGAGTTCATAGTTGGTAGATCCGAGCTGTGCTTTCTGGAGTCTGGAGCAGAGGCGGGGACCCAGGGATCCTGTTAGTGAGGTTCAGGATAGGTGCACTGGCTGGTGGACTATTTCGGACCCAGAGCAGGCAAGCTGCGCGTCTTGGTGCGGCTCCTAGCCTCGGCGCGACTCTAAGCTGAGCGGGAAGCAAGTAGGTTCCAGGCACCCCCGTGCGCGGAGCAGCGCTCTGTGCGGGTCTCTCTGGGCTCCTGGGGCCGGGGCGTGGTGTGCTTGCGGAGCAGGTTCGGACGGAGTGGAGAGGAGGCAGGGCGGGGCGGAGCAATTATTGGCCAGGCGCTGGGAGAAGGGTCGTACTCCGAGGTGTCCTCCTCCCGCTAGCTCCTGCCGGCCTCATTTTCTCTAAGCAGAACAACTTCTCCGACATCGGTACTAGCCCGTCATGGACATTCCAGGTAATCTACCCAACCCCTGAGATCCGGGATCCGCTTGCTAGTTGCCTTTTTGTAACGCTTCACCCGGACCTTGAGTAATGTGAGTGCTGGGGGTTCAAAAGAGAGAGGAGAGTCGGTGGCTGAGTGGGTGTGTGTTTGGGGGTCGGGGGTCTGTTATCCTTCGCGTGAGAGCTGTAGACAGGATATTTATCGAAACGCAACTTCTCTTTTCTTAGAAAGAACATTGGAAGAGTTTGGAGAGTGTGGGCGACGAGGGGCGGATTCTTTCTGGTTGTGTCCCTAGGTTGGGTTTTGGAATGGCCTCTCTGGTTTAGCTGAAGAAGAGGTGACAGGGTAAAAGTGCAAACCCGTGTAAGTTAACAGACAACTACAGAAGAGGGGAGTCCGGGTCCAGAGATAAGAGCCTGCAGATGTGTAAAATTCAGAGATTCTGGTGCTGGAATCAGCTCTTCTCTTTGCCAGAGAGAGGACTCCAGCAGGCTCTCCTGGGGGCTCACCAGTGGCTGCGGGGGATGTTGGAAGTGGGTGTTAGAATTTCGCTCCTCACCCACCCTCATCCTGCCTTTCCCTGTTTCCGTCCTTTCCTTTTTATTCTTAATCTCATCCACCCAAGACGCTTTCTGGGGTTTGTTCTTGAGGGGGTGGGGGTGGGGAGGAGTAGGCAGATTATTTTTGTTCGAAATGGGCTGCTTAAAAATTACTTCCTGGATAGAAGAACAGGATAAAGAGTAAGGCAAGGAAAGGAAAGGAAGGCTTTCTTCCTGTGGCTATCCAGAAAGCTGTCGAATCGAGGCTGATTAAGCATCTTTTTTTGTTCGTTTGTTTTTTCCTTGACTGCATTTAATTCCTCTAGATATCTTGGGCTGAGTAGGCAGCGGACAGTAATGATGCCCTCTTAGAGGTCCCCAATCCTGTTTACACCCTTCTGTAGAATTGCAGCCCAGAACCCAGGGCTCCAGGAGTGCATTGTTCAGGCATCTATTGGGATATGCTGACCGGTGCTCCACAGCTTTCTCGGATCCTTTATGTATCATCTGGAATGAGGATAGCTTTTCGGGAGCCAAGTGGATGGTCATCTGGAAGGGACTAGAGAGTACTAGGCACTTGTCCCCCTTCTACCTGCCTGCCTAAGTGTTGGGTTCTTTGCCCTGACAGGTCCGCAGGTGCCTTCCTTCTGAGAATCATTTGGCCTTGACCATCTGAGGCGAGCACCCAGCCAAGAGAAGGTTACTACTCTAGCCCTGCGCGTTCCTGTGCGCACCCAGGCAGCCCTCCGGCTTCTGCCGGCCTTGACGTTCACAGGGCGCCCCCCAGCCCAGATGCCGGCGCCTGGCCAGGGCCCCAAAGGGCCGCTGCTGAGCATGCCCGGGCGCCGGGGGGCGCTGCGTGAGCCGGCCGACTTTGGCTCCAGCCTAGGGGTGGCGCTGGCCCTGCTGTTGCTGCTGCTGCCCGCCTGCTGCCCGGTAAGGGCTCAGAACGACACGGAGCCCATCGTGCTAGAGGGCAAGTGCCTGGTAGTGTGCGATTCCAGCCCATCAGGGGATGGCGCCGTCACTTCTTCCCTGGGCATTTCTGTGCGCTCAGGCAGTGCCAAGGTGGCCTTCTCTGCTACTCGGAGCACCAACCACGAGCCGTCAGAGATGAGCAACCGTACCATGACCATCTACTTCGACCAGGTCAGCGGCTAAACTGCCCACCCGCCGATAAGATAACGACTGGCCAGGGTATCCGGCTGTCAAGGGCTCCCTGTATATCCAGGAGGAGCTCCAGGCTGGTTTTCCCACCTCTGCTTTGCTCTTAGGTTGCTCTTTTTACTACTATGCTTTCCTGGAGTCCCCCTTGAACACGGTGTAGAGTTTAGGTTTTAAATACCAGCTCTCCTGGCGCGAATTACTGCGAGCCCTGTAAGGCTCTCTGAGCTTTCTATGGGTTTGGTAAAGCTGAAATATTAAATACATTTCCTTGAAAGAAACCTAGTGCGCTTTCCCTTTTGCTAAGGGCGAGGCAGTGTTTGTGGTGAACAATCGTCAGACACCAGTGGTAGAGGGCTTCCTCTTAAAGATGCTACATTTAATAGGTTGCTCATTCAAAAAGGTGTCCTACAAAGGACTGGACCTCCTGCTTATATTTGGGACCCAGTGATATGAAGGTTAAAATAAGTGGGGAATGATGTGTAAGAGAGCATAAATGTTTCTCTGCTTGTACACCAGAATAAAGTGGCCACATATCTGCTATGGTCAGTAAATGAAACTTACTGCAGGGTGTCCATACAGTGTGTCCAAATATAAATGCACAGTATGACTCTGAAAATTTAACAAGACAAAGGCCTGTGATTTAAATGTATTTAAGCCATTTAATTTCTGGCCTATGAGCCAAGCAGCCAAGAATTAAGGAGATGGCTATGCAAATGTTTCTCTGGGTGGTGACTACTGTGTATTCTCCCCTTGTGGTTCCTATTAGTCTTCAGAAATTGAAAAGGTGGTAGTGGTTTTCATACTTTTCTCCAGTCAGTTAATGCTCCTGCCAGTGGGGCTTTGTGTAAAATGGAGTCCTGAAACTTCACTAGACATAGGTCGAGATTCCCTTCGGCTTTCCCTCTGTCCAGCAACCTGCTTCTAAACCCATTTACAACCAATGCACACAATTGATCTCTCTTTAGGCTGTTATATTCATTTAAAAACCCGTGCATTTGAAGGTTTAGGGAAGTTGCTCTAATACAAAAGCATTTACTTTCGTTAATTCCAAATAAGACAGTATGACATAAGCATATATAGTTCACATTCTTCTTTACTAAGTGTTATTGCACTGCTTTTATTTTTCAATATGGTTTCCAACACATATTCCTCACAGCCTTTTTAGATCCAGTGATTTGTGGAGTTGTCAGGAAAGTTTGAATACATGGTCAGTAGTAATAGGAATCTTGTTTTATAGATGAGTTAACTTTTTCTGGTTCCTGTTAGGTTGTCAGTGAGAGAGACCCTCTGCTCAGGGCCTGGTTGGGTGCCTTTTCATCTGCAATAAAGCCTTGAATAAACCTATTTCCAGAACTTAAAATCCACATTGAGTGAAGGAAATGGAGAAAGGAGTCAAGGCTGCTGAAAGGGCATGCAAGGGAGTGCTTCATTCTCCAGTGAAGCACCCTGGAGAGCAGTGGATAGAGACCTCAGGGGTGCTTTGTCCTCAAAGGTGGAGCAGAGAGTATGCACGTGAGCATCCTACTCTGGAGGGGGCTGAAGTGATGATGCTCACAGCAAGGTGAAGATGCAGTGTTCTCCAAGTCATGCCTGCTGATGTTACTGACAGCAATCCACTTTGCCCTGGGAGACTGTGTAGTTCATCCATACAACTGTGTAAAAGTAGCAGCCCAAAGTGCTGGAGCTAAAGTTTATTTTCTGATCAGGTAAAAGCCGGTCCAGAGTTTTGGTGTAGCTAGCTGTTTATTTTGTAAACATAAAACACCAGCAGGTCATTTTATTATTTTAACAGAGTTGAATTTTTTTCTGTAGGAGAGATGGAAACAGGATGCAGACAAAGTAGCCAGATTGTATTTTGAAGAGAAAGGGAGTGAGACAGGGAGTTTGATTCTTCACATTCCTGTGCTTTCTCCTCTTTATTTGAGGAAGACCACCTGCAGGGCCACACAATCCTCTGCTAGAAGCTAAGTTTGTTCTTTTTCTTTCTTGCTGTGGGTATTCCCCTACTTTGGACTAGGAGTGTGCAAGCTACCAATTCAGTGGTCTTTGTCTGTTCAAGCTTTTGCACATGATCCCCTCATTCAGCCAACACAGCAAGCACTGCTTAGTGGAGAATGAATTTTAACAGGGTAACAGCCAGTGCTTCCTAACAAAATTCATCATTGAACATTAACTATGAGGCACCTACTCTGTATTGCCAGAGGTTGGGGCGCACTGGACGGGGAAACCTTAGACAAGCCATTCTCTCCTGGAGCCTAGGGAGTTAACCCCACGTCTTACCCCTACTCAAGTGAAATCATGGAAGAGACTAGTCTGTTGCTCCATTATCTTTTCTCTCTGTGTTCCATATGATGTTTTATGCAATAAACACAACATCAGGCTGTACTCCCTAGGAGACACTACCCCCAAATAACAACAAAAAAGAAAACCCAGGATGGATTTACAAGTTTTTTCTTTACTTTATTGTCTCCTATCACTTTCTTCCTACCCTGCATAATATCATACAAAAATTGCACCTACTATTTGAATGTATACTTAAAATATACTTCCAGAATCATTATTAATTAGAAACCATGAGGATACCTTTCAAATACCTTTCTGCTATTGAATGTTATTTTTTTTAATTTGATACTAGATGCTTCTTGTATTGTTTGAGTAAAGCTGTTGACTTGGTGTTACCTATTCTCAATACCAATAAATCAGTTCCCTTGGTAGTCATCTGAAAATATGAAGAAAAATACAAGCTGAGAAAGGACATGCTGTGTGGGTACCTCATTATGCTGTTCCTTCTTCTTTTTCAGGTCTTAGTAAACATTGGCAACCACTTTGACCTTGCCTCCAGTATATTTGTAGCACCAAGAAAGGGAATTTATAGCTTCAGCTTCCACGTGGTCAAAGTATACAACAGACAAACTATCCAGGTGGGTAGGTTTGGAAGTTGAGCCCTTGAATGATTGTTAGGCAGGGGTTTGGCATCTGAGGCAGATGCAAGTCTGCTCTTTCAGGTTCCAGGTTTGTGGGTTCCAAAAGTTAAATGGCAGTGACAACCCTTAGGGAGAGAGGAGAACAGGATGTGGGGCTGAAGTGGTCTCTAATCTGCTGAGTCTTCCTCTCTGCCTTATAGGTCAGTTTAATGCAGAATGGCTACCCGGTGATCTCTGCATTTGCTGGAGACCAGGATGTTACCAGGGAAGCAGCCAGCAATGGTGTTCTGCTGCTCATGGAAAGAGAAGACAAAGTTCATCTCAAACTGGAAAGAGGCAACCTCATGGGAGGCTGGAAATATTCCACATTCTCGGGCTTTTTGGTTTTTCCTCTATAGACTCAGCCACCAGGATGGTGGAAAGGTTTTGATCAGGACCCAGGGATCTGCCCCCTGTAACACCTTGAACTTGTCTGAATAGGATGACTTGGGCCCACCTCCGTCAGATTATTGCCGTAGAAGAATGATTTTCTTCTAAAGCTCCAGTACTTTCTTTGACTATTGACAATTCCTCGGGAACCTGGCCTCTAATTAGTTTTAGAAGACAAGGTCTTAAGGAGAAATGAAATTATCGATTTGAGCAATTTGTACCTGTGATTGTAAAGTCAATATCGGATTTTATTGTTGGAACCATTGACTTATCTTCTCTTGTTTGTACGTTGTATCTTGTCCTGATGACATAGATGCTGCTGACCCTCAGATGGATTGCACGCTTCAATTGGGGCTTAAAGCAAGAGCCCAACAAAGAACCACCTACCAGACAGTCTTTGACCTGTGTTCTGTGTGTGTGTGTAGCCTTAAGAAAAAGAATGGCTTCATTTTCATTCTGTAGCTTTTCCCTAGGGTCTTGGGGGTATTGGGAGGGAGCTGGGCATTGGGAACCTGTCAAAAAGTGCTTTATCCTAAGAAGCAAATTTTGCACGATTGGACTGCAGCTTTTGTTTTGTACTGTCCGTGATTTTCTTTTTTCCTCTGGAAGCTTTGTTTTCCTTCCTCAGGTTTCACTACTCAGACCTACTTAGTTTTCATGCTGGGGTCTCGGAGAGAAAAAAAAAAAACAACAAAACTTATGTTCAGTCCTTGTATGAGATCAAACAAACAGAACAAAATCTGCATATTTTGTTTTGGATAAAGGAAACCAGGAAAAAAAGTCTTTATTTCAAAGTAAGGACAGCAAATAGACCATTCTGCATATTCTTCCCTGGAGCCTTTCTCAATGCATCTTCAAACTTGCAACGTGGATTTTATTTTATTTTTTTAATTTATACTCTGGGATCCCTTAGTAATCTGGCATTGCTCATTGCTCATGAATCCCTTAACAATGACGGAGCTAATGTGGCCTAATCCCCTCTTTGCTTTTCCTCTGGATGTCTCAGTAGTGAGTTAGATCTGCCTCTGAGTGGCCACACAATTAGGAGATGCTTCAAAGAAACAGGACCAGTGCCTCTTCCTGGAGATCTTCCTTTGATCTGTCAAGGAGAGGGTTGTGTTGACTGACTGATGCTCTGTGGATGAACATCTGGCCAGAAGCCACCTGGACTGGAAATCTCAGCAGTTAAAGGTACTGGCTGCTGTACCCCATGGGTGGCTTTTCAAACCCTGCTTCTTTTGGCATCTTGTACAACAACACTATTAAGTCGCAACTGAGAGACCTGGTACAGTATTTGTGTGCCAAGGAAATGTCATTAATCCCAAAGCAATCAAAGATGTGACCTCAAACTGGATGTTAATTTGTCCTTTGTGTAACAATGTAACCAAAATATTGATGATAAAACTCATAATTTAAGATTCAGAATAAATGGATTTGATGTCTGTCTTGTTCTGGTCCTTCCTCATTGTCTCTCAAAATGATGGGGAAGTCAAGTAACAAGGAACTAGAGATGTTAAATTTATGTTGTGATTCTTTATAAAAGACACACACAAATACTGATGCAGCTATAGGTCTCTGGGGGTGTATTGTCCAATTAGATATATTCAGCTCATATTTATGTATTTTTCAAAGAGGAAAATATTGGAAGAGAGATAAATAGACAAAACTAAGGTTTAAAAAGAGAGTCATATGCTTTTATTACATGCTGTCTTAGACATGGCACAAGCATTATCCCCACAGTTCAGAAAGTCACTAGTATTAGCAAAGACTCCAACCCTTCAGAAAGGTCATGTGTTTCCAACTTGTATATGGGGATGAACTTCACGGTCACAAGGCAAGTATAGGAAAACTGTATCATTCCAGGCAGATTAAAGGCTTTGGTTTTTCTGTCCTTAAATTAAAAAGAAAGTAGGATGGGGACTTTAATTCTGATTAAAATGATGTTGTCTTGTGAGAAGGAAAAATCAATCGAACATCATTTGGGGGTACTCTGCCTCCTATTTGGAGACATATTTCTAAGTGTGAACTGTTGTTCATTAATGCTGGGAACATAAACAGGAGGCAGATGGAGTGAGTGTCCCTTGTGTTTTGTTATTCTTAGATATTTTAATTCTCTTTCCCTCATTTCCTTAACTTCATGCTCAATTTACAATATGTAAGAAACCTCATTTAAAGACAATACTACACTGCAGAGATCAGGAGATTTAAGTGCCATTGTTATTAATATTTGCACCCTTTAATAATATATAATGCACATATTTCATTGTATTTATATCTTTATTGTGTACAGATTGCCGCTGGGTAATACTGTCTCATAAATAAGTTATTAAATTGACAAATCTAAATGTATTTTGGGAGTTTATTCTCTATTAGGAAATCAGCTTCCTCCTGATGGTTGTTCTCTTAGCTTTCTTTCTTCTCTGTCAATGTGAATGCCAGAAAGTACATTAGTACACAGCCGTCCTGGTAATGTTCTGAGGTCGCTTAACATCTATTGCAGCATCTGCCTGGGTCATACCCTTATAGAAATTTTGTAGATTTATTACTTGCTTGAGAAATAAAACTAAGCTAAATCAAATTATATTGAATATTAGAAGAGTTATAAAATACATCAAGTAAAACAAGATATTTGCTGAAAATTTCTTTTGTTTGTGATATCCTTGAGAAATATGACACTCCCGGATAGCCCAGAGGAAACATGTATATCAGATAAGAAAAGATGTGCTTTTTGTTTCTTTGTTTGTTTTTGTATTAAGAAGAATGGTCTAACATTTCTAAACTGAACTCAACATACCTGGCTGCTAGCCTCAGTGTTTGTATCTGCAGTCAGTCAATATCAGACTCCATATAGTCTGTCTACCCCATGAAGCTGTTGAAAGAACCTCTCAGAAGTGTTTGCAGAATGAACAGGAGTTCAAGATAATAGGCAGGATTTTACAATTGGGAGGGTACTTTCAAAAAAGCAGATTTTTAAATGTGCAACTGTAAAGATCACTTAAAATAAATATCTAACAGAAAGGTGATTGTGCATGAAAATGTATTTCAAAACTCTCAAAAGACCACTAAAGCTATAATGCTATGCTGACAATCCCATAAATATAATTTTTAGGGATATAATAATATAAAAATCCATATATTTGAATTTAATTTCATTCTCATGTATGGTATTTGTCTGTCCCTTACAGTTCATCTTCTCCCTCCTCTTCCAGTGTGTACTGCCAAATCTTATGAAAATATATATTAATGATAGTTTTTACTCAAGCAACATAGATAACATTATCATAGCTAACATAAACTTAAATATTAGCTTTCTTTCTTTTATTAATGTTAAATATATTGATCTGTAAATATCCTTCAAAAAGTACTTCTTACTTAACTTAAAATATATTATCAGTTGACACACAACCTTCATAACTGATTTCCAGGCTCTGAAAGATTGTATTTACCATCTGGTATTCCAGAGATCTTTTTGTACCATAGTACGTTTGTTATGTTTTCGTGTACAACAGAGATAATCTACATTTTTATAGTATGTGCTTTCTATTATTGCTCATATCAAGGCTGATGAAGAATAAAAGCTATTGAATACTAATATGAAAACTCACAGATCCCTGTATAGGCATTTTATAGATTTATTTACTTTCTTGAAAAAGAAACAGTGAAATCAAATCTTATTGAGCTTTAGAAAAATTTTAAAGTATATAAAGGAAAACAAGACATTTGCTGAATTTGAGTTATCAGTCACATTTTCTTAATAACCAAAAAACTACAGTGGTCACGTACACAGTAAGTGTTATGTACCATAGATACTGTTGCTTTTGAACACTGTAGCATATATACTTGGTATTTTAGTGGTAATATAATAAAAATATATGGATTAGCTAGATTTTCCTGGGATCTGAAAATATGGAAGAAAATATTTGAGTAATTATCTTATTCAGACAAAACAAAACAGGATTATTACATCGTGTTTCATCTGTAGAAAAAAAGAGCAAAATTTTTTCTGTCAATTGTTTGGTCATATTTTCCACTTGCTGTTAATAAAATAGTCAATGTATGTTTACATTTCCACAGCATAAGAAGAATATGACAATCTAGTGACAGTACACAAATGAATGAAAATCTCATTATATTTTTGTGAAGGTGTAAATATAGAAACATGTTGTATTGGGTGATTCTAAATGGTGATCTGTGCACTGTGTAAATGTGCTTCTAAAATGTGTCAGGATAGTAAGTACAGAACTGAAGTGAGTTTTGCCTGTTTGCCATGTTTATGTGAAAATTCCCTTATCATTGATATTTCTGCTGTAAATAAGATATAAAAATATTTTTAAATTTAAGGGCAAAATGTATAAATTCTCTAGAGAATTTTAATGTCCATTTTCTTAGCATTCAATGAGGATGTACATCAAACAACTGAAGTAAGTTAACATACAAATGCCATATTGGTTAAAACGTCTATTTTCTCGTGTTTCATAACTTTTCTCTGACATCCAGTGAGTTGATGAGCCACAGACATTAAGGTTGTCTATTAGCCTAGCATTTTAAACATTTTTGTAGAGAAAATTCACCAAAAATTATGCTTACTGCTTTGTTATGGATACTATTAAAAAACATAACACACACACACACACACACACACACACACACACACACACACACACACACACACATTAAATTCTGCTTTATACCACAGGTATCCATGATGTAAGTGTCCATAGCCCTTCTTCACAAAACATAAAAGTAATGCAATAAGACTTAAAAGATTTTCAGAGAAAAAATTTCAAGCCATCTTGTTATGTCTTAAGGTCAGTATACTAATATTATATCAAAATATTAATTGTCAAACTCAATAGGATTGCTTATGAATTTTAAGGGCAAAAGCCACATGACTTTGCATCCTGCTGATAATAGGAGTTATGTTCTATCTTCCTAAGTGCACTGTGGTGTGTCTCCCATTCTCTGGAATCATTTAAGTGTCTGCAGGCTCATGTATCATCATCTTCATTTGCTTGCCCACATACACTCAGTGTGTAATGGAAATGAGCTAATTGACAACTTAATTCAGAAAGGATATCTTCATTCCCTCTTTTGAATGCCTACTGCAGGACTCCCCAGGGTTCGAGTGCTGCACTGAACTCCAGCTAGTCTAACAAATAGAAGCTCCTATTTAATGAGCCAGGACAATCTTGCAGCCTGAACAGCCATGCCTTAGTCTTTATGACTGTTTCATCCCATGCTTCAGGGCTGCTTATTATCATGTTGGATTTAATGTCAGGTTCAAGGAGATCCTGAATTGGAGGACCTTGCCAAGACTTTGGAATGTTGACCTACTATTCTGATCTTCTTAACTGTATTATATTTATTTAAAAATATTTATACCAATTTCTTTGGCTACCAGAGTGCCCTGGGATATAGGATGTCCTCTAAATTCTTTATGCTATGCTTAAATATGAGCATCTATTGTGATTCTGGATACATGTTTATTATGAAATATACTGATAGATATAATAAAATTATTATAACTGTAAGTTAATTAATTGAAATTTAGCAAATCCTTCCTTCTAAAATACCCCACATTCCCACTGCAGTAGTTTTATAAGAATCTTAAATATCCCAGTTAGGATAGTGCCATCTGTGAAATATTCATCTTTAAATTTCAATTTTTCACTATCTACAACTATTAGTTCACAAGTACCTCCCTTCCAGAAAGTGGTTTATTACTGATAAACAAATTAGGTAATAGAAATGTAATGATGTCATTTCTTTGTTTTCCTATGACTATGTCAGGACATCATGATAAACCTGTTGCTCTGAAACCATAAACTGCAATACTGAGAATAATCATATTATTTATAGAAACGATCTGGTCTTTAGGGAGTAGAGTATAGATATTTATTTATCATCCCCCAATATTTACCAGGTATTGCTTCAGGGTTAGAAAGTGTGCTGACGGGTGATAAAAGGAGAATAGGCACCCACTTAGTGAGGACTACAAATCATGCGATCAGAATGGAGGAGATAAACTGATGGTGAGCTGGGAAGACAGGGCGGGAGTGTGAGGAATCATAGAAAGCCAAAACATGTTTACGGAAGTAAATGATGTAATTTACAGTTTTACTTATGAAGAGGAGAATGGTACATAGACAATGACTGTAAGAAAGATCGTCCTGTTGCTCTGATCTCCCAGCTACAAACTCCTTGTTTGGCTCTCCTCCACATGGTGAGCAAGATGGGGACTGGACAAACCCACAACAGAATGGGGCTCATTCCATAAACTTGACAGCATCACAGATAGTGTGGGAAGTACAGGGGATTTCTATCACGTAACCACAAGGAAATAAGACTTTAAGAGGTTCTTAATTTCCTGTTATTTCCTC
The DNA here is from genome assembly GCA_028551405.1 of Uromys caudimaculatus. Classification (NCBI taxonomy): domain Eukaryota; kingdom Metazoa; phylum Chordata; class Mammalia; order Rodentia; family Muridae; genus Uromys; species Uromys caudimaculatus. Next base: position 68,661,847 of record CM052715.1, read on the forward strand.
TTGTCATCTATTTTTGGGTAAAATAAGAAACTCATGCTAAAGCTAGTCAAGTCCTTTGAAGTAGATATTCAGCCAGATGCCAATGAGGAGTAATTTGAAGTTAGTCTTAATCAAAACCAAATTGAAGAAGTTCTAATTTTTCATGCCCTTTATAAGATAATTTAATCAATAAATATACTTTTAAGGTTTATGCTGCTTAAGAATTTCACACACATACAAGCTGTGTTTTGATCAAGTTCACCCCATTCCCTCCGTTCTACATCCTCCCCTATACCCCTTACCACTTTCCACTCCCAACTTCATGCTGTGTTTAAGCACTCTGGGTCCACTTATTTTTACTTATTTGTACATGGGAGGTCATTTTAAGATATGTTGCACAAGACAGGACTCATGACTGAGGCCAAAAACCTGGGCTGCAGAGGCCAAGGGACACACAGGAGAACCTAATACTATTATTATGCTAATTGGACATAGTAATAACTTCCTGCCAGTTATCTCTTTTTTTTGATACTTTATTTACATTTCAAATGTTTTCCCCTTTCCAGGTCTCCCCTTTAGAGACGCCCTATCCCATCCCCCCTCCCCTGCCTCTATGAGGGTATTCCCCCATCCACCCACCCACCCACTCCCATCTTCCCTCCCTGGCATTCCCTTATACTGGGGCATCTAACACTCTCAGACCCAAGGGCCTCTCCTCCCACTGATAGCCAAAAAGGCCCTCCTTGCCAGTTATCTTTATACCCATAGTCTAACGTCTCTCCATTCTAATCAGAGTAGCTTCTTTCAAAGTAAGTGGTGACTAATACAGAAACCCACACTGGTCAGTGTTCAGAGGATAGGAAACTGCTGTGCTCGGGTCCTAAAGTCTAATTTTAAGATGAAAGACAAAGCAAATATGAGGCCAAGGACATTGATCAAAGCATAAACTCAGTGTTTAATTTTGTGTGTTCATCCACACATATGTGTGTGCATTTGAATATGAATGTACAGACAGCATATATAGTCAGTACTAACCCGCTGTTAACAGTGTTTTCTCCGACTTCGAGCTGTACCTTTGATAGTTGAAATCGATGGTCCAGGTGCTTTAACACGTGCACTTAGATTCACATCTACTGGGTTTATCTCAATTATTCGGCTCATGTTTTCACATTTTACTTCTTGTATTCAGTCTGAGGAACATATTTCACTAGAAGGTAGAAATTACATCTGGTCTCTTTGACAGACAGAGATTGAGAACTGTTGAGAATAATTAGGCCATCTGGTGCTGTAAATCCAATACAGAGTTTTGATCAGTGGATCCCGGCCTAAGTTGCTCTCCATCCCTTGCATCCAAATTACATTGCCACAAAAGAATGACAAGGGGCTGGTTTTAAAGGGAAATTGCCACTTCTTCCTCATCATTAGCAGTCAAAAGGCATGTATTCATTAAACTGTTTTAATTACAGGAGACTTATTCTCCCTAAAGGCTCGTTACTTTTTAGAATTTTTAACTTCTCAAAATATGTCAAAAGGGTGTCACACAATTTTCCCTTACGATTCTTACCAATTGCTGAGTATATTAATTAATATAAATCATTACAAAAGTATATTTTCTCTATCTTAGTGGACAGTTGAAATGATCTCACGTTTATTTCGCTATATTTTCTTTCTGAAATACAGAAACATTTGTTTCAAATAAAACAACAACAACAAAAGTAAAACATAAAATAAAAAGATAAACAAACCAAAAAACCTCCCCAATAGATGGTGCTGCTGCTGTGATTTAAATCCTGGGATAATTAGTATGCAAAAAGCTTCATAGACAGACGTCTGGGAATTCCCTTACAGCGAGATATAGAAGAAAGAAATGTGGCTTTATTTCAACTCAATTCAATTTGACATAATTGTCCTTTTTTTTTAACTTCAGAAATACTTTATAGTATTTTGTGGTCTAGACATGACTTTTTGTCTGTTAGTCCTATTTCAAATGTCTTTGAAATATACACATAAACCAAATGAACTATTACAGGAGGTGTGTTAAATGGCTCCCCAACTTGCTCATTTAGTATGTTTGTGTCTCTCAGTTAAACCTGTGACCTGCACTTTCTACAGTGGAAACTGTACAGAATTACTTCTTAATATATAAGAAAATTCTGATCCCAGTTTCAGGTTCACAGAATGATGCTGCCTAGTGCTTACGAAACACACTTAGATAGACACTACACTGTTTCCTGTGCAATTGTCTTTCTTGCAATCGACTCAGAAGCAGAGACGATAAGGCTCAAAAGGATTGATAGAGACAAGGCCACACGGTAGATAAATTGTGATCTGAAATTTCAATCCTAGACCCTTGCTTCAGAGCTCATCTTTAAACTATTGAATTTATTGCTTCTCACTGTGAAAGACACAGTATAAAAACCACCTTGTAAAAATAAGTCTGTGTACTTTCACTAGTCATGTGTTTGCACTACGGCTATTTCCACAAAAACCATTTTCTTTAAAAAGAACAATTTAGTTTTACAGGTGGAAAATGTAAACATGCTTTATTTTATCTCTACTGGAAACATTTCAATGGATACAGTAAGATAGAAACTTATCAAACTGTGCATATCAAAACCAGTAAAGTTTGGCTTCTCAAAGTGCTTGGGGAAGATGATAATTCCACTAACTCTCCCCTTTAATTCCCTTGCCATGACTATTTGCAAGGAGCAACACACAGAAGAATAAGTCCAAACAGCTCATTTACCGAGCAAAAGTGTATGTTTCATAACGGACAAAGATCACTGCTTAGAATTCCCGAGTGAAGCCTCACAGTCAAGTGCTAATAGTGAATAGTCTGAGGTTGAGTGGAGCAATCTGCCTTGTTGCAGCAGTTCGTGAAACATTGAGCCTCACCTCTGCCTGGAAAAATAGCTCTCATAACCCGAAATCAGGGAGTTCCTTGAAGGGTTACATACTCTGAAAGACAAGGAACAAAATTAAAACCAATTGAATAATGTAAAGAGAGTGATTTCAGAGATGACAGCTAGCACCTGGCTATGCTATCTCAATTCATTTTTAGATCAGAGGAATGATGGTTCAAACTTAAAGACGAAAGTACAAAGGTGCGCCTCAATATTCTCCTTAGAATACAGTTTTCTTTTGAATTTCCTGTCAAGGCGCATCATCGTTATAGCATATTCATGAACTTAACTAGAGTGAGCATAGATACGGGCTTACATTTAGATTTATATTCAAATTTACTACTAATCTTTTACATAACTTTTCTTTATAAATGGTTTAAGCACGTGTGTACACGTGCTTCTGCAGGTATTCTCATCTGTGGTGTGTGTGTGTGTGTGTGTGTGTGTGTGTGTGTGTGTGTGTGTGTGTGTGTGTATACTTGGTCTCTCTCTCTCTCTCTCTCTCTTTTTTCCTCCATTCTTTCCTCCCTCTCTCTGTTTCTCCATCCCTTCTCCATCTCTAACTTTTTCTCTCTTTCAGTCCCCCACCACCAAAACTGTAGCTTGTGTTTGATTAGGATGGCTGGTAAGCAAGCCCCAAGATCCTCTATCACCTTTGCTTAGCTCCTCAGCAGGGAGATAACAGATTTCTTAATAGTTTAATGAGGCTTCTGAGGAAGTCAAAACCTCCTACTAATTCAGCAATCTTTTGTCTCCCAGAGTCCTCTCCCCTTCCTTATATGCTTCTTGAAATTTGCTCAATGTACTGTAAGCAAATAAAAGGGCATATAAGATAGACATCCATAAAGTGAGGGTAATATGTAACCATAACGATTTTTAGCTTATTGTTAGAATGGTTTCGCAATTGGAGAAATGTCTCATTGATTAAGAACGTTTGCTCTTCTACCAAATGACTTGAATTTGGTTCCCGGCGTCCACACTAGGAGGCTCACAATCATATGTAATGTTAGCTCCAGTGGATTTAAGACCCTCATTTGGATACCAGGGACATATATATGCATGTGCCTATGGACACATGTGCACATGCATGCAAGCTTGCACAAGTCTCCCCAGAACTCCTGGAGACTGGACCACCAACCAAAGAATACACATGAGGGACTCATGGTACTGGCCGTATATGTGGCAGAGGAGGGCCTTGCTGGCCATCAATGGGAGGAAAGGTCCTTGGGCCTGCGGGTGTTAGATGCCCCAGTGTAGGGGAATGCTAGGGAGGGAAGACAGGAGTGGGCAGGTGGGTGTTGGAGCACCCTCATAGAGGCAGGGGAAGGGGAGATGGGATAGTGGGTTTCCAAAGGGGAGACCTGAAAGGGGGAAAACATTTGAAATGTAAATAAAGTAAATGTCCAAAGAAAAAAATCATAAAATAAATTTTAAAAAATAATGAATAGATTTGATCCCACTGGTTAATTAACCAATGGGTTAAAAACAGATGAGAATCTGTTTATGTGTTAATACTCGTATGGATTCTCACATTGCCTCCACTCCTGGGTACAAAAGGCATTTTTATCCTTTGGAGTAACTGGAATTAAGATCCTTAAGTCAAAGTAGACAAGCTCAGTACAAGGAACTTTTTTTCCCAATTCATTTATTTTTAACATTTCATATATATTATATCAGTTACTTCTTCTTCTTCTTCAAAATTTCCTGTCATTCTTCCAACATTCTCTCAAATTCATGATAACGTTTCTTTAATCATTATTGCCTTACATACATACATATATATATATATATATATATATATATATATATATGAATATGAATATCTGAGCACACTTAATATTGCTCCTGTGTGTATGACTTTAGATCAAACCACTTGGTATCAGATGAGCAGTCACGAGGCTCATTACCGGAGAAGACTGACTCTACCTGTCTCAGCAGTTATAATTTCTTGTAACTCTTAGCTTCTGGATGAGATCATGAGAGATTTCCTCCATCTAAGTTGTTATGTCCACTAGTGTCAGCATTGCTCAATTCTTGTGTAGGCACCCATATTCTTGAGATTTCATGGATGTGGTGACACCATCTTGTAGCAGACATCCTTTTCTGGTCCTTAAAATCATTCCTGTCCCTTTTCTTCAATGATCCAGTGTCTTAGATGTACAAGTTTTATTGTAAATGTATCAGTTGGGGTTAGGCACCACATGGTCATTTTTTCTCCACATTGGGAGAAAAAGTGTTTATATAATGTCCCAAATAAGCATTAACTTGTAATTTTTGCTACTTTAATGTTTTCAGGAAAAAAATATACTGATGTTTTTCTATAAATTACTTAGGATAGATTTGTTCAATTTAAATATTCTAAACTTTAGCTTATTGCACTGTAAGATTATCAGTGTTGTTTCATAAGGTTTCCTTTGAAGAATACAAAGCTGTGGTTTATTGATAGCATTTTGGCAAGGTAGAAGTTTATGTTTATGCCAACTCTGGTGGTTTTGATTTTAGTTAGAAAACATCTAATATTTCCCATAACACAGCACTAGGTAATGTGTCTTGTCAGGATTAAACCACAAAGGGGACACATTGGCTGCAGCATCCATGTACTCTGAAGATTGACATCTCCAATGTGGAATGTTCCCAGAAACTGCATCGTATCCTTGCCAATGTGGCTTGAACTTCAAAAACACATCCATAGAAGTTTAAGTAGCTCTTCCTTATTAGAAACAAGTATTAGGAAATACAGTAAAACCTTTTGAGAAAATGATGATACCTATAAGGATTTAAGTGTGCATATGAGTTCAGTAGTGAGATATGTGGTAGAAAGACAACTACAACAGATGAATGGATGGATGGATGGATGGATGGATGGATGGATGGATGGATGGATGGATGGATGGATGGACGGGTGGGTGGATGGGTGGGTGGGTGGATGGAGTCTTTAGATGTATACTGGTTTGAGAAGGATGATGAAAAAGTCTCCATTTCTGGAATAATTTACCCAGGCATGTCTAGTCATTTTTTTCAAATAGGCTTTGACCTCAAAGTCAGCCAGAGAATCTATAGCTAGAACCTTAAAAGTCTGTGCAACATAGAGTGGATCATGATTTCAGATTCTGATCCTTTCCTGTGACTGGGATGTTTGTCTCCTGAGGCATAATAGGAAGATTTTGATTAAGGTTCTGAGTATACTGTGAAGTTGAACAAGGTCCCCAGTTGTGTTTCAGAAGGGATACTCTTAGATTGGATCTCTTGGGGTTTTTACTAGTATTTATTTATTGAATGTGTATGAATAGTTTTCCTGCATGTGTGTCTGTGCACCTTGTGTGTGGTTGGTACTCACAGAAGTCAGAGGGCTGTATTGGGTCCCTTGAAACTGCAATTATTAAAGATAGCAGTGAGCCACAATGTGTGCTCTAGGAACTGAACTCAAGTCCTCTGCTCGAGTAACAAGTGCTCCTAAATGTTGAGCCATCTTTCCAACCACACTGACTGCTTAGCAGGACATTTCTGGCTTTGTTGTGAGGCTTCCACATCAGGAAGTAATTTAAGATCCAAGTTTACTTTTGTAAAATAGAGAAGTTGTATTAGAAGCCCTTTTGTATGGTTCATAAGATAATGAGGCCAAGGTACACTTGTAAGTAACATCCTTTACCATCTAATGAGAACAGAATCTTCTCCACGAACTTTTCTACCTGCCACTCTATATCAAACTGCTATTTCTTCTACTTCCCATCTTAATTTTTAATGTGTTTCATTGCATCTAACTGTGTGTGTGTTAAATCTAGTAGAATAGAAAGTGGAAAATAGTTTTGAATGCATTGGTACAGGAGAGAGTTTCCTTAACAGAACACTGATAGATCAGGCTCTGAGATCAACAATTGATACATGGACCTCAAGAAACTGATAAGCTTCTTTAAGCCAAAGGACATTGTCAATAGGACAAAATAGCAACCTACAGATTGGGAAAAGATTTTCATCAATCCTACACACAACTCAGGGATAATATCCAAAATATATAAAGAACTCAAGGAGTTAGAGTCTGACAGAAAACAAATAATCCAATTAAAAACTAAGGGGCACAGATAGAGAAATCTCAACAGAGGCATCTCCAATGGCCAAAAAACACTTGAAGAAATTTTAAACCCTAAAATTCTACCTCACACCCATCAGAATGGCTAAGATCAAAATTCAAGCAACAATTTATGCTGGTGAGGATGTAGAACAAGGGGAATGTACCTCCACTGCTGGTGGGAGTGCAAACATGTACAACCACTCTGGAAATCAAGGTGATGGTTTCTCAGAAAATTGGAAATAGTTCTACCTGAATACCCAGCTATACTGCTCCTGAGCATATACCCAAAAGATGCTCCACCATATCACAGGGATACGTGATCTACTATGTTCATAGCAGTGATATTCATAATAGCCAGAAACTGAAACCAACCCAGATGTCTCTCAACCAAGGAATGGATATAGAAAATGTTGTTCATTTACACAATGAAATACTATTCAGCAATTAAAACCAATGACATCATAAATTTTGCAGGCAAATAGATGGAACTAGAAAATGTTATCTTGAATGAGGTAACCCAGACCCCAAACAGCATGGATGGCATGAACTGACTAATAAATGGATATTAGTCATAAAGTACAGGATACCCATGCTATATTCCACAGACCCGAAGAAGGAAGGCCCAAGCAAGGATCCCTAAATCTCACTTAGAAGGGAAAAATAAAACAATCACAGGAGGCAGGTAGAGGGGGTCTCCCAACTGGATGAGGGGGTCTGTCCCTAAAATTGTTGCCTGTTGTGGAATACATTCCCCAACAGGGCTGCCCTTTCTGGCCTCAGTGGGAGAGGATGTGCCTAAACTTGCAGAGAATTGATGTGCCAGGGTCAGGAGCTACCCATGGGGAGGGAGTGCTCCACCCTTCCAGAGGAGAATGGGAGGGGTAATGGGGAAGAGGGACTGTGTTACAGGAGAACCAGGAGGGGGCCAGGAATCAGGATGTAAAGTGAATAAATAAATAAATTAATGAGAAAATGTGTGTGCATGTGCTTGAATGTGGGAGCACATATGTGTACATGAACATGTATATGTATCTCTAGATACATAAGAACTATTGTCATGACTCGACTAAACCTTATTTGAAAATTCTTGGCTTCCTTAGAAAATATAGGTTATTCTCTACCTGGCTCCTCAAGATGTCTTTCTTCCCTTCACTGTCTTTCTCCTGTTCCCTCCCATCCTCTTATCAAGCACTCTCATCCCTCCCTCTTCTTGAAACCATGTTCTCTTATCCTTTAAATATTGTTTTACATACACACACACACACACACACACACACACACACACACACACACATACACACACAGAGGAATAAATATATAAAAACAGCTCACTGACTCTTTTCAGTGTTGTTCTTAAGTTTATCTACTTAGAACCAACCACTCAGTATTGGATAACCAATGAGGAGTCTCTTCACTGAGAGAGACTGACTCTTCCTCTCCAATTAGTTGTTAATTGCCTACAGTTCTATCTAGAGATGGGGCCCCATAAGATCCCACCCCTATGTATGTAAGCATATAAATTGATATTAGGCCCTAGAGATTTATCCTATATGTGATAGTATGTAAATTGGTACCATCATTGCTTAGGTCTTGCTTGAGCTGCCATACTGTAGAAATTTTATGGGTTATGTTTAGAAACAGCAAACTTCTTTACCTTCTGTTGCTTAAAATCTTTCTGTCCCCTCTTCTGTGATGTTTCCTGAGCTACCCTGGATGCTGGGAACTGAACTCATATCCTCTACAAGAACAGCATGCTCTTTAAGTTGCTGAGCCATCTCTCTAGGCCCAAACACCCTTTTAAAATATAAATTAACCACAATTTAGTTAAAAAGAAAACAATAAACTACATCTGAAACAGAATCAAAACAACAGAAATTAGAGAATAGCTTTTCATCAGCAAGTCTAAATTAACCAAACTGTTAAGGAGCTAAGTCTTATTTCAATAGATACCTGAACTGTTTTCCATAGAAACTTTAACTTCTTATTTGAGTCTATGTGCAAAAGTAAAAGCTCATAAAGTACAGAGATGGGTCATCATCATAGTCTATTTTTGCTTCAGAGTTTGCAACATCAAAACTTCTTCAGAGAATCTATCCTTTGAAAGGATAGCTTTTAAAAATTATTTTCTATTAATTAATTGTTTTATTTATTGATAATCCAAATGTTGCTCCCTCTCAGTACCTCCTCGCACAGTTCTTCCCCCCATTTCCCTGTCCCTTCACCTTTGGGAGGGTGCCTTCCCCAGCTGGTATCCCCCAAAAAGGGTCATTTTCTTGAGGTCAATGTTATACTTTGGAGTCAGAACAAGCTTCTCTTGAGAACCAGTTTATATCTTTTGAAAATAGGAGTACCTTTGGATCATTCTATAGAAGCAAAACTAATAAAAAGTTAGGGAGACCACATCTTTATGAGGACTGGTTAAATTTTGCTTATTTCTTCTCTTTTGATGTCAAAATTTTAAAGTAAAATTTAAAGATGATGTTTTTATCTGAAAGGTGGAATTGGGACTTCTGAATTTCATTATCCATTTCATTAACACTACCATACTTATTAAATATCTTTTCTCTGTTCCCCAAATTACCCTTTCTCTTAATATGATTTCAGGACTGTAACCTAATATAATCTATTGGGTCGCTGGAGATGTTACTTCCTATTCCTTAGCACAAAAGTTACACTATGAATTATGAGAAATCTGGGCTTTAGTAATTATAATTTTCTTTTCTTTATTTTATTTTATACACTGTTAATTAAAGTACAATTGAATCACTTTCTGCCTTTCGTTTTTTTCTGCAGCTTCTCCCAAGTCCTTTTCTCTCCAACTCCTTCCATGTCCCCTCACTCTCAAATTGAGAGTCCATTCTTCCTTGATTATTTTTGTTACATATACATATATGTAAGAATAAATATATGAATATAAACTGCTGAGTCCATTGCACTATGCCTCTTAATTGTTAAAACATTTCTCTGAGCTCAGATCTCTTTTTGTGAAAATTATTGTAGAAAATCATACTGCCAATCTGGTTAAATAAAAAGCTAAATATTATTTTTAAATGACTCAGGATAAAAGATTCAACTCTTATAATGGTTCTTGTATACTATCTTGTCTGAATAAAATCCCATCATAGTCATATAGACATGGAGCTAGCTTTGGGGTTTCCCACGAGCCTTTGGAAAATCTCAAAGGATTTGATACTTTATCTAGGAAAAGGAGTTTATTTCCTCTGTTCAACTGTAGGATAATATTTAAAATAGAAAATTCTCAGCTATTATATGGCCTATTTGTATGATAATTTTTTCTATAAATAGCCCATAAATTTTGTGATGTTGAGAGTTATTGCCATACTCTCAATCTCTATAGTATGCCTGTTAGAGTGTTTTCATCACAGTTTGAGCCATCACCTCAAATACACACACACACACACACACACACACACACACACACACACACACACACACCCTAGAAGACTCTTTTGTCAGCTCTTTAAACATGGCCACATGATATATCAGATAGATCAATGTTGTCCGTGACTCCTATTGTGTTCATTGGAGTTTTTCCTCCAAAGAGGGACTGTCTGTCTCAGAGACCAGTGGGAAAAGCCACTATGTGTACATGCTCTATGACACAGGCTTAAATTTTATTTTTTATTATTTTTTAAATGAAGGTTAGATCTGAGAAAAGGTGGGGAAGGGCTAAATGTGATTAAAATTACATTATGTGAAAATTTCCAAGACTTAAAATAAATCAATAAATAAAACATTGCAGTTATATTTTTTTAAAAAAACAATTTTGTACACTAATACACCAAGGTTTGACCAAATCTACCCCTGACTTTCTCTCTTCAAACTCTTCCCATATCCCTCTCCTCTCCACTTTCCTTTTCCAACTTCATGTATTCTGTTTTTACCCATTGAATCATTTTAGTGCTCCCAGTTTGTAGGCTTTCAATGATAAACACTTAAATAACTTTGAGACCATGGTGTCTGTCTGATGTGAATTTCTTAAACTCTGATGAGGGTGATGGATCTAGAAGGCTGCTTACCCAGCAGCAAACAGAAGCAACAACAACAACAACAACAACAAAAAAAAAAAACCAAAAAAAACAAAACAAAACAAAAAAAAAACAGTTAGTTGTAGGAGATTTGAGTGACCGAAAGAGACATTATCATTCTCTTGGAACATGCCTGGCTCTTTAAGTGGCTAGATTCTGGACATAATAAACAAACAAAAAAAGAGATCATAGTTCCTTTCACTATGACTCATGATGATAATTGATTACACCTCTCTAAATAGCTACCGAATATCTCAATCACTCCAGATTTGGAAACTTTTATTCAGTCTTTTTTGTTCACGACACTACAGTCCTTTATACAACACTTCAGTAGGAATCTGTATTCCTTTTGACAAGCATATTGGAGAAGCTGGTTACATAATCAAGGCTTTTCCTGGGATGGCAAGCTTGAGGATGACATACACAGGATCAGATACAGTCAGTTTTGCAGATCAAAGGTTGACTTCTTGAAGCCAAAGCTTGCAGGGGCCTCATAGGAAAGGTAGTTCGGCTTATACCATCTCCAGTCTCAGAGTATAAATAGGATTTATGCTCTCCTGGCAGGGTCTGGAACCTGGGGTGTTCATTAGTTTTTAAGAAGAAACGAATTCACCCAAATCTGCAAGATAGTTCACAGGAGATCTGCAGGTATTAACTTGGCTTGATTTCTGAGCTGTGAGAGTCACTTGAGAGTTCTACTATGATAGACCTTCATTGCCGACATATCATTACTGAACAAAAAGCTGTGCCAGGAGAGAGGGAATTGTGTTCTTCAGATACACAAAAAAGAAAGCTTCTTCTTTGAACAGAGCAAGGGCTGACAAATTTGTGGATATACTCCTTTGGGCCATCTTCCTTTTGAGATCCTGTCCTTGGACCCAGTATTCAAATCTGTGTCCTCCATTCCTGTGGGAGCAGGAATTCTGCTCAGTCTGAGGATCTTCTTCTCTCTTAATATATAATCTACTTAAGATCCTGATGGAAGTCTTCATCTATGTTCCTTGGAATCTGGTCTCTTCAGTTGACTTTTACTTTTACTTGTATTTATTATTATTATTATTATTATTATTATTATTATTATTATTATTATTATTTTATTAATCTCTCTCGTGATGTGTGTGTGTAAGGGTGTACATGTCACAGCACATGTGTGGTGGTAGTCATAGGACAAGTTTGCAAGTCAGTTCTCAACTTTCATGTTGCTGCTAAGAATCAAACTCAGGCTTTCAAGGTTTGGGCAGTAAGTAAAGACCTTCAGAGTCATCACACACACTTCTTGGTGATTTCTGACAAAAATCTCTTCAAATCAATTTTAGCAAGAACTGCTCAACCCTGATATTTTCTCTATTTATTTTTTTCTCTGATCCCTCAGCTCAGTTTTTTATTCATAAGTGTTTAGTTGTCTTTGGTTAATTGAGACCTGAACCCTCTCTCCCTTCCTTGTTTAGATTCTTTTGACACCTGTTGTAGTATCCTTGATTAATGTCTTCTTTGTCATTATAACAGGTGTCAGAATAATTTTTTGTAAACTAAATGACTGTTTTAATCCAACATATACTTAGTTAAATATATGTATACAAAATATGTACATATAGGAAAATGTTTTTGCTTCACTGTGGATGAGTAAATATAGACATATGTCAATGTTTATATTTATTTATATTATAGTAACATGTCTGAAAATACTGAATAAGAAAGACTAAGGAAAATTGCATGAAAGAAGGCAACTGAACTGCATTTCCCACTCTGATGATGGAATCAAACTAGTGATCACCAGAGCAAGAAAGCCCTGTGACATGGATGAAATACATGTCAGTGACCATTTGAGTCATGACGATTTCCAGCAAAATCTGTCCAATCTCTCCACAAAGTTCCACCTGTTTCTCACATTTACATTTTTTATTTCCCTACAACCAAAGCCATTATTCTGTGCCAAATGTTTGTGAGTTTTATAACACTCCAAGCAGGCGCTACAGCCAAACCAAAGCTGAGTCTTGAGCGCTGGATACTGATGGTCTGGCTTTTGTTACTGAAGCAATCAGGAACAAGTGTTTTTGATACCTGGTTCCATCCAGATGTCTCATTTTAATAACTGAATTTCAAATCTGTTTAATAACTGAATATCAAATCTGTTTCTTGACTGTGGGTATAATGTGGCTCCTGCTTCCAGCTCCTGTTGCCCTGAATCTCCTGCCATGATAGACTGCACTTTGATCTATGAGCTAAAATAAATTCCTTTCTCTTATGTTACCTTTGTCACCAGAGTGTTTCAATCACAGCAGCTGAAAAATAAATTAAAACAGTAATAATTGTAGGAAGACTAGAATTTGGTTAAAGAGATGGATGAAATTATTCTAATATTATCCCTGTGACATCATGCTCACTTCCATGTGCATGCAGCATGTGAGGACACACTTGTTTACATGTTCAGGCTTATGTCTCAGGCTCATGTGTGCTCACCTGCTATTAGGATAGTGATATGCTAAATCTAACTTAGCAGAGCCTGGGTTCTGTTCAGAGTGCATACACTAGATGGTTCCCTCCAGTACTGATCAGGCTTCATCTTCCCCGCCAATTTCTTAATCCTTCTCAGTGTTTGCTACTCTAGATTATTTTCTTTTATGTTTTGCTTTGTTTTCTATTTTTAAATTTATTTATTTTTATTCTTTAATCTTTTTTTACAACCCATATTCCATCCCCCTCCTGGTCTGCCCCTGACAGCCCTCCATCCCATACTTCCTTTCCCCACCCCTGTCTCCACGAGGATGTCCCTACCCCCCACCCCCACCCCACCCACTCCCTGGGGCCTCAAATCTCTGTCTAGGATTAGGTACATCTTCTCTCACTGAGACCAGACCAGGCAGTCCTCTGTTGTATATGTGTCAGGGACCTCATATGAGCTGGAGTATGCTGCCTGGTTGTTAGCTTAGTGTCTGAGAGATCTCAGCGGTCCAGGTCAGTTGAGACTGCTAGTCTTCCCATGAGGCTGCCCTCCTCCTCCTCAGCTTCTTCCAGCTTTTCCCAATTCAACCACCAGGATCCCCAGCTTCTGTCCATTGGTTGGGTGCTAGTAGCTGCATCTGACTCTTTCAGCTATTTGTTGAGCCTCTCAGAGGGCAGTCATGTTAGGCTCTTGTATGCAAGCCCACCACAGCATTTTCAAGTCAAAATAAAAGTCTCACAGCAATAAATGGCAATAGTTTTCCATGATAAACAGGACAATAAAATTGTGTTTGAGATTGATCAGTCAATGATGTGCAACAAATATGAGTTGGCAGAACCGGAAGAAAAGAAGTGTAGCTGGAATGTGTTTGCAGATATCTAAATGGGTAAGGAATTTGAGGAGGAGGAGAAGGAGGAGGAGGAGGAGGAGGAGGAGGAGGAGGAGGAGGAGGAGGAGGAGGAGGAGGAGGAGGAGGAGGAGGAGGGAAGTGGAGGAGGAGGGAAGTGGAGGAGGAAGGGGAAGAGGAGGAGGAAGAGGAGGGGGAGGGAGGTGGAGGAGGAGGAGATGGAGGAGAAAGGAAGAAAGCAAGCAAGCTTTTGGATTACGAAATGTACTATGAGCTATGGTTTTATTTTGATGTAACTTATTTTAAGTTAATGGTATATACATTAAATTAAAGAAATTAGGTTTGTGTTGTTTACACCATTGCAAATTTATCTCTAAATAAATAAATTCTACAATTAGAAACACTTAGTTCCTGACTTATAAAATGGACACTATAAAAAAAGAAGCATCACTAATAGATGGGATATCAGTGGAGAGTTTGACTCCATGGACAAAAGAGGAATGATTTTAGCCTTGAAATATCATAACCAAATTGAACAAATTTCATCTGCCAAGGCTGGTTAATTTTAAATCAGTATGTATGGTTACTGACTTTTGTTATTTTGTATTTAACTAAATACTATTTTAGAGCCAAACCATAAATCTGAATCTACTACAATGGTAATTTAATTTTCCTTGTCAAATCTAATTTGCTGCTTGACTCCCTGATTTATGTTGCTGTTAGTGATCCCAATCTGGAAGCCAGGGAACTATAAAATACCACAAATGTACTATATTTCTAGATATCATCCAATACTGTATTTAAATGGCACATGGAGACTTTAGCTTACTTATAATATTAAAAATCTTCCTAAATTTTAGTTTAATCACCATGTGTAGTTTATAGTTTTCTTTCATTTTAATGATTCTACATGAAATTTGTTTTATTGCCTTCTACAAGATAATTCTCTTATTTTGATGATAATTGAAAATTACTAATAAAATTGTCTAACATCTCTTTAAAGTTGACTGTATCAATCAGTATTTAGGTATTTAACCTATGGTTGGAAAGATAGGTTGGTGGTCAGAACTCCTGTCATACCAACATGGCAACTAGAGTTTAGAACCTGGAACCTACATAATAAATAAATAAATAAATAAATAAATAAATAAATAAATAAATAAATAAATCTGGGTATAGCCCCGATTCTGGAATGCCTGATTCTGGGAAGCAGAGACAAGAGAATCTGTGGTGTTTCTGGCTACTAATCTAGTTCAAGGCTCACAATAATTCAATGGAAAATCCTGTCTCTCATCAGTAAGATGTAGAGTGATAGAGCAGGACACTCAAATCTTTCTCTGGGCTCAGCATGCACACAGAGAAGACATGAATGCATGCCCTTCCACAGATATACATATGCTACACACCACCACCACCACCACCACTACCACCACCAATAACAACAACAACAACAAAATCAACAACAACAACAACAAAACCTACAATGTATGACTCATGTTATTTCTGTTACTCAACCATTGTTCAGGGTTCTGCAGCTGGAGAGAATGAAGCAAGAAAATTGATCACTGCGGATTTCCTGAGCTCAGGCTGCCTGGCTCTCATTCTGTGTTATAATAGATCATGACATCATAGAGTGCTGAGAGAGGTAGCATCAGAAAATCTCAATACGGTCTGATAGCTTCTTTCCGCAATTGATTATTGTGGCCAGGTGCTTATGCTGCAAAAGTTTTCCTGTTTGTTCCATAAATCAATTATTTATTATATTTGCAAGTTCAAATATCTCTGAGGTGAAACTTACATATTTAATAATATTTTATGGCCAACTACACAATGCCAAATTAATACCAAGCACTGAAATACTTATCTTGACAATTTAATATATATCCCAAGAAGACTTTGTTTATTTACTTATTAATTGGTGTCAAATTCTGGGAATATGAGGACCGTGATAGTCACAATTCATTAATGATGTAGTTTGGAATCACTGTTCTAAATATGTTAGAATTACTATGGTACCCATGAAGTGTTAGGAACTTTGTATGAAGAGGATCCTCTAGCAGAAGCATATTAAACACTGTTTAACTCTATTTCTAGAGAAACTACGGTAGAGAAAGGATGTTTAAAGTTCACTGAAGCTAAGAGTGAGGGCAGGTCTCATGAAGAGGGGCCAGAGGGGAATGCTGTGAAGGCTGCTGGGTACCAGCAAGGAAGGTAGAAGAAATTCTGTCACTCACTATCTTACTCTGTTTTCTGCTGCTATAGCTTAATAGACAAAGTTTTCTAAAGAATAAAGATTTACTTCACCTACTTCAAGAGACTGAAAGTCATGTGCTCACAGTAAAGTCTATTTCTATAGTGGATTTTGTCTCCATGAACTGGCTTCAATTAGAACAATTTATAATTCTTTCTAGATGTGTTTAGGCCAATTTGCAATAGCAACCTCTGTGGGTGGGGAAAAAAGAGTGAACTAAGCATTTGTCAACTCTAAAGCCTCTCTAAAAACAACTCTCCAATCAAACAAATAAACAAAAGTCACATGTTTTAAATATATAAGTGTTTGAGAATTGTGAAATATAAATTAGGAAAAATAAAATAGCTCAGAAATACACACCATGTTGAAAATATCAGCAAATTAAGAACTCATACGACTGACTGGAGTTTTAATGAGCTCTATGACATGTGGAGTCAGAAGTGGGCTATAGAGTAGTAAGGAATGCCTGTCTCAATCAGCAAAGAGCAGTGTGTAGACAGTGATTAGGTTAGGAGCACAATCATGGCCTCTGTTCATTAGATGATGTTGTGGTTATTTATTGCTTTTTATAGTGTAGAGTACTGGGCTTCATTATGATCCTTTACATATTTGTATCTTTATACTTTGTTCATATTTACACACCAATACTCATGCTTGTACCCTCTCCCCATCCTTCCTGTTCTCTATGCTGCTTCTTTTACTTATGTATCAGATAGATTGAAACTTAGAAAGACAGATAGGCAAACAGGCAACTAGGTCCTGCAGTTAAAAGAATATGTGTCATATTTTTTCTCCTGGTTCCCCTTTTGCAATGCCTCTCCCCTCTGTTTCAAGCATGTCCATTGTTTTCCGATATTCTGTTCCTGAATTTTCAGGTAATTTTCCATATCCCACTTTAGCAACTGAAGATACTTTTAGAATGTAGCAATTCTCAGCTGTTTTCTTCTTTATCGTACCTTACTACACAGGAGCAGTGCCCGGATATTTTTAAGATGCATTTAACACTTATGTAGGTAAGTCTTACAACCACGAGGTGTTAATGACTCACCTAATTAGATGATATATTAGGACCCCTAAGCTATGTTTTTCCAGCAAAGAAACCTCTTTTTTCTGCACATGGCTTTATTTTCTCCTGACATTTGTAGAGGATATGAGCAAACACTCTCCTAACAAATGCTGCAGTTTATTATGTGTTAATGATATGGCATGAACAATACAATTGTACATATATTTTATGAGGTATAATGCAGAAGACTAAATAATAACTTGAAAAATTAAGAGCTTGAGCTATAAATAGGAAATAAATAAGATTATCTTCCTTTATAGATGATAAAACTTTATACATAGAAAACCCAAAGCTGGACATTGTGGTATATGCTCTTAATCCCAGCACTCAGATGTAGGCAGGTGGATCTGTGACTTCAAGGTCAGTATGATCTACATAGTGAGACCCTGTCTCAAAGGAAAAAGAAAACTGAGGGTTAGGAGATGGGTTAGTGGGTACAGCATTTACTATGAAAGCACAAGGAACTGAGATCAGATCCTCTGAGAGAAATGTCTAGCTATACTATTCAAATAAGTAATCTAGCTATAACAGAACATGGTGAAGAGTGATCAAGGACACCGTAGTGGTTTGAATATGATTGGCCCAGGCTGTGGAACTATTTGGAGGTATAGCCTTGGAATAAGTCTGTCACTGTGGGTGTGGGCTTTAAGACCCTCATCCTAGCTGTCTGGAAACTAGTCTTTTCCTGTTTGCCTTTGGATGAAGATGTAGAACTCTCAGCTCCTGCTACACCATGCCTGCCTGGATGCTGCAATTCCCAGCAAACACATGGTGGCTCACAACATCTGTAATAGGATCCATGCTCTCTTCTGGTATGTCTGAAGACAGCAATAGTGTATTCATATACATAAAATAAATAATGTTAAAAAGAAGAAAAAAAAGAGTTTGAGCTAAGTGAGAGACATAAGTGTGTATAGTATAAACTCTTGGTCTGTATGATCACATTGGTGTTTCTGCAACCATCAGCAAAGCAAAAATCTGCATGGACTTTGAACATGGCACTCAGTACACTTGATAGGGTAATTACTAGAATCCTCATCATGTTCCTTCAAATTTTGTTCTAATTAATACAGAAAGCAATCAAACACTCTACACTTATATGTACCCACTACATAGCCATTCTTATTATTTCTTTAAAAACGTAGATCTGCATTCTGAATTAATTAAATAGAAGAAATTTGTTTATAATAAGAAAGGGTAATATTTCAGTCCAGAGTAGGGCTGACATTAACATGATTTTATTACATTTTATTTTATGTTGGCTTAAAGTTTAAAAATTCTGGGATGGATCCCTCAGCACAAAAGTTAAATGCCTGTTGTATTTAGCTAACAGGTTTTAAAAGTATGCATGAAATGACTTAAATAAATAAGGAATAGCTGTGACTATTTTTTCTAATAGAGTTAGGTCTACTATGTATGGTTTATTAATATTGGGGGATAGCATGAAGTAATAGGTTTTCTGGCTATTCCTGTTGAATCTTGTCTTATACATACTCTCCATGAGTTCTAATAATACCTGCAATCATGGATACGGCTGATAACTCTTACCTGAAAAGTGAAGAGAAATCAAACTCTCTTTGTAGGCATAATGTTTTTGTGCACTGTGAAAAGGTCATCCTTGTGTTATTCAAATGCTGATTTCATATCTTGTTTCAATCAAGACAAACATTGTAATGCTTAGGTCAAGAATCTCCTGTCTCAAGTGTGTATGAACAATTGTTCTTCATTCATTCTCTACCTTGCCAATGAAGCCAACAATTCAATGCAGAGCTTTAGACAAAATAAAGTAGAACTTCCCGTCCTAGGAGAGGTGAACAAAGAGACAGGAAGTGAAAGAGGGAGTCATGAGGGAAGTCAAGAAAAACAAAAGGAGAAGAGAACTGCATCAAGAAAAGACAAAAAAAAAAAAAAAATTGCAAGTAAGATGACAATATTGTCTGGGAGAAAGCCTAACTAGCTTCAAGGTTTAGAATGAAGTAATAATTGCTCAGTATTTGGCTCAAGGCAATTTTGATAAATTGTAGTCTCTGTGTGGTCATTGGGAACTCGCAAAGGTAAAGAAATATAACTGGCACATTAATTCACAGACTTGACATTTATATGAAAAATAATTTGTTTTACATCCATTTCTCTGATGGAGCCTGATGCTTCCAGGATAGACTCAATTCCAGGAGTCTCAAGGCCAAGGCATTGTCATACATATTTGACAGTTGAAAGAAAGGTCACCCTAGACTTGAAAACATCTATAAGTCTGAAAGCTGAGGTTCCTACAGCTATCTGAATCTGTTGAGGCTCAATTTACCATCAAGGCCTATAGTTAGAAGCCATTCTTATTATATTTCCATGAATATCCTATAACACAGAGTTGTAAGTGCCTCTGTTTCATCAACTATTAGAGAAGAATCTCTTTCCCTTGTGTGTCACCTATTTGTACCTTTGTTGCTAACCCCAGCCAACACATGAGGAAAATTGGCAGGTGTGAGAGGAAGGTAGGGGCATGTAGTACATTTCCCGATTAATCTTTTTCTAACCAAGACCTCTTCCTTTGGAAAGTCAAGAGAGTGCCAGTCAGAACTCAACAGCAAAGCAGGAGAAATATCTTTGGTTAGAACACTTTCTACCCAGGTGTAAAGACTTGAGGTGTCATCACAGCAGTCGTCACAACACGTGTGTGTGTGTGTGTGTGTGTGTGTGTGTGTGTGTGCGTGCACTCCTGAAATGTCAGTTCATTGGGCAAGGGAGACATGAGAATGGCTGGGACTTACTGACCAACTAACTTAGACCAAACAAACAAAAAAGTGAAAGACCGTGTTTGAAGGAAATAGAGAAGAAAAGAAATCATGCATGAGGATAGAGAGTTCTCTTATAGTCTCTGTGCACAGTTACACAGTGGTGCACATACCTGCCCAAGCATGTGCATTCCTACACACACACACACACACACACACACACACTCTGAAAACTTCAAATAATATCCCGATGTATATGAGTACATTGAGTGGTAATATAAAGTCAGAAATGCAGTTTCTTTCATTTGTGAAACCACATACTTTTGTCTTCTGATTGCTGAATATTTCTCAGCACTACCCCTTTTTCCTTAAACTCTGGAGAATGGCGTGTCTCATGACTTTAAATAGCATATTCTGATAAAGGTATCTAATTTTATAATGGTTACAGAACTAGGTGACTTCAGGATGCATGTGTAAAATTTTAAATTCAGTACTAAAATTTACTGACTCAATTATAAATTGTGGCATATATTTTTACTTGAGAAAGTATACTGTGAATTAAATCAAAATATTTATCTTGAAATACCACATAAACCGCAAAGATCTTCACCAAGAATACTGACTCAGAATCACTCAAGTAGTTCTTATTAATTGTGCCCTTTAGAGCATCACCACTGGGGACTTTCTAGCACTTATATCATAAGTGGAGATTTTGTTTTTCAGAAAGTTCGTCATTAACAGACTCTTTTATTGTGATTATATGCTGTGTTAAGCATTGAAATTTAATCTACCCACTGTTGGTGCTTTTCACTTTAAGCGAGTAATTTGTTTATTTCTTTAATGATCCTCCTTCTGCCACAAGAGACAGAGCTAAAACTGTAGCTGGCCCAGTGCTTTTTGATGTGTAAAGCTTCAGTAAAGTGCACTTGTGAAGATGTTATCATACTTAGCACAGATGATGCTACAACGTATTTAAGTTTAGTCCAGCAATTAGTCCATCATTGTCCACAACATCTTCCATGAATTATCTTCTTAAAACATTGATGAATTACAGGAAGAAAGTGAGAATAAAAGAAGAAATAAGTCCTAACCCCTTAGTATACATTAAGAGGAATGTGGGCATGCTTTGAGAGTATTTGAGAAAAGTGTAGGAAGAAATGGAAAAGTGATAACAAGGTTATCTTTAACAGCTGGATCATAAGGGCAGAACACCAAATACTATTATGCTAAAACTACCTTGGCTATCTGAACAGTTTTGCTAATGCATCACATCCAGTTCTTATGGGCAAAGAGTGGACAGGGAGACTTTAGCTTTGGATTTTCCCATCGTTGGCTTTTATTATAGTCTATGGAGAGAGAAAGAGAAGTGATACTCACATTGAAATTGTTTGTCATTTGCAGTGATTTATAAAATGTTAAGGGATGATGTAAGGAAATTCATTTAATCAGAATATGTACAGATTTTCTGGCTGCAAGAATACATGGTCCTGGCATGGGCTTCCCCTTAAATATGAAGCAGATGCAAAGGCCAGAGAAACTACAAACTGAAGCCAAGATGAGATGACCATGGTGACTGTAGGTGAAAAGGAGCCTTGGACAGAGGTCAGTAGGACCCAGAGAGCTTGGTCAAAATTCGGTAAGAGTGAGACTCTTCTGTCCTTAAGAAGTATCTCATCATTGTTTTATAGGAGAAAATAAATTGATGCAAAACCTAGAAAGAGAAATGTTAAATATTATACTGAACTGTAGGAAATACTTAGTTTTTCTTCTCTTTAGGGAAGGGAAATAAGCTTCTGTAATAAAGTCTGAGCGTAACTCAGATGATCTCCAAGGAGAAAAGCAAACTAAAGTATGAAGTCTAATAGTGTATAGTGGATGAAGAACATAGAGTATAAGGCTCTACTCCGTCTGCCGACTTACTTACCAGTACTTTGTTTCTTGGTCATAGTGCAGATCTTGAAGAAACTGCAGGAAGTTCCAAAGAAATGGGAAAGGCAGAGATAGAGCACAGTATTTTCCAAGACACTCATATTTCATTTGTGTTTTGGAATCTATCAATGCATGCTAATCCAACACTGAAAAGGCAAATAAACCAAGAATTCTGTTTCTTTTGTTTCATGTTTCAGTGAACTCTTCTGCCTAATCATATTCTGTCATAGTCATTTTAAAACAAACCTTTATCAGTTATAACATTTGTTATAATTGCGTTAATATATTCAAATAAAATGTGTCATAACAGAACACCAACAATTACGATAGTTCTGATTGCATAATTTAGGACATTTTGAGAATTAGAATTATATTTATAGGGATCCCACTAAGAAAGAGGACCTTCAATCACACAATTAACGTTTACAATTCTAAAAAAGAGTAATTAATGATGTAGTACCAAAGGACCAATGTATCAGATAAATGGAAATTCAAGATGAATTAGGAAAATCCTAGGTAATATCTTTGTTATATCGACACACTATATGAGAAATGAAAATAGGCTATAAATTAACAAACTGTTGGTCAAAACATAAAAGTTGCAAAATGATTTAGAAAATATGTTTTTGCTTTAAAGATTTATGTTAAAATATGTGGAATATTTTTCCATTCTTATAATCATCAGCTCATAGAATTTTAGAAAAATAATAATGTATTCAAGATCTTTATTTTAAATAACAATCTGGACAAGAAATTTTTCTTTACATCTTTGTTTATTCACTTCTGGATTTGAATGAGTGTCTCAATATGACTGTACTTAATATAGTATCCATTCGTTATTATGGATGAGCTTAGAATTCTCCATTTACTGGTTTATATTTTATAATAAGAGATTTGTAAACTTTTATAGCACAGAATTTAAAGGTAATCACAACTGAGAAGAACCAAACTGGGTGTAAGCTTTCTTAGAGAAAACTCTATATGTTTAATGCACATGTTTTCACATTAAAACAGAAAAGAAACTTCTCATTTGATAACTTAAAGATTTGACAAAAGTAAACGGGAATCTATTGTCATCCTACCTTCCAGTAAGTCTTTACTAAAATTTAATGAGAATTTCCAGGCTGTAAGTGAATGTGAATGTGTACGTATAATTAAAACTATATTACTTGTCCTTTTTTTATGTCCCCATAACAAATATACCAATAGCCAGTTTTAATTCATTATAGGTGAATTTATCCCAGCGTTCAATGTCCACTCATGATAATAATCTTAGACACTGTGTTCTGAAAGTCATGTGCTAGCTATTCCCTTGTAGCTCTGACTGATAAAGTCAAACAGAAGCAATGACTTTGCTCTCAGATTTTACAACCAATGGGTAACAGGTAAAACTGTTTAATCATCTTATACCTGTTGCACCTGAATATTTAACTAAGCTGTAAGTTACATGCATTAATGTTTAGAAGTATATAGTATGTATAGTGTTTAAATAATATGTAAATTGCATGCATGAATGTTTAGAAGTGCATGGCATGCATTTAACAAAGATATAAATTATATGCATTAATAGTTAAAATGTGTAGCATGTATAGTATTTAAATAAGATGTAAATTACATGCATTAATGTTTAAAAGTGTAGATCATATACAGTGCTTAAATAAGATATAAATTACATGCTCCAGTCTTGTATGTACATAATACATATGTGTATATAATAAAACACTACAATTTGTGTAATACACACATGTACATGTATATATATATATATATATATATGCACACATTTGTATATGCACATACATTTCTTTATATAGAGATATCTCTATATATTCACTTTATAATAACACATAGATTCAATTTTTATGAAAATCTACTCTAGTAATTATCAATTAATTATTACTTTCCTTAGTTCATACTCATCCTTTCTCGTGATCCTCCTACCTCTGCCTCCTTCAGCAAATCCTACCAGCGTGCACCAACACAACCGGCTGTCCTTTCTCTTTTATAGACTCTATCTACCAACCATAATGTTACTCATTAGAAGAAACCTCTTGAATGTCTTTGTAAAAGTATCTTTTATTCACCAAATGTAATTGTTGTCTCTAAAGCTTACTGGTGAATAAGCCTCCCCTTTTTAGTTCTTTCTGAACTCTGGCTAACCCAAACTCCTCTTCATGCTGATTGATTTAACCGGCATCCCTTAGCTTCTCACTGAATTGTTCAGCTTGTCCTCACACTAACTCAGACAATCCATTCTAATCTCTGGTTCCTTCCCAATATCTTTTACATTCTCTCTTCACCTGCAACCTGTCTCATTAAACTGTTCCAATAAAAGAGCCTCCTCTTCCCATCCTTCCCCTTACTCTCTGCCATGGTCTCTTGTTTGCTCTATTTTCTCTCTGCTTTTGTGATACCTGAGCATATCCGATCTCTACTCATTCTTCAAATTTTTCTCTGATTTGTCTTTTTGTCTGTTCCTTAATTATATGTCACTTTCAAACGGGCTATTTTCTTCTTCAAACTAACTTTACCTGAATTGTTTGGGATGAAAAGTGTATGCTAAGGGTGTGTCTGCATTCCAGCCAGAGGGATTAAAGGTGTGTGGTGTGTCTGTTTTCCAATCAGATAACCTAGAAGGTATTTGGATGTGATTCCTTGCCAGAGCTTCCATGTTGCTTGATTAAAATTCTTCTACATATCTTATATCACTTTCTAAATTTCTCTGATTCTCTTACTTACAGAGAGAACTCACATTTTCCCTACAAAGTGCATACTAATTTGATTGCCCGCATCATGAAGTGGAACTGTCTGTCATTCCCATCTCTCCTTTATACACTTGAGTACAGACATTGATGTTCTCTTTGCTTTTAGAAGATAAATTTTTTCCTACAAGTATGTTTCTAATTAGGGTCACAAATTTCAAAAACATATTTTAAATACTTGTGCAAAATATTTTTGAAAGTGTAATCTTACATACTGTCTTAGTTACTTTTCTATTTCTATAATGAAAAGTACAGAGTAAGGCAACTAGAAAAGAAATGGTTTATTTTGTTTGTGATTCTAGAAGAATACCTGTTCATGATGGCAGAACTGAGGTACTAGGTAGCAGGTATTTGAGGAGGTAACAGAAATTCTATATCTCCAACCACAAACAAGACTTAGAATGAAATAACTGGGAATGGTTTGAGTCTGTTGAAACTTCAACCCCTCTGTGACACACTTGTAATAATATCGCCCCTCCTACCTACTAATCCTCCTGAAGCAGAGCTATATACTGACTAGCAAATTGTCAAATATATGATAATTATGGGTAGCATCTCATTCAAACCACCACATTCAATTTCTTGGCTTCTATAATTTCATGGCCATATCATGGTGCAAAATACATTTAGTCCAACTCCAAAAGTCCCCACAGGCTTTTAATCTCAAAACTATTTAAATGTTGAATATATCATTTTTAATATATATTTTTTCTTTTTGGAATTAAAATATAATTATATTGCTTTGCCCTTCCCTTTCCTTCCTCCAATCTATCTCATGTACACTCCTTGTGCTCTCTTAAATTCATTGTCTCTATTTCTTTAATTATATATTCATTTAAAAGTCCCACATAGATCAATATAACCTGATCAGTTCATATAATATTACTCTTTTGTATATGATTTTAGGACTGACCATTTGGTATTAGATAACTATTTTGGGGAAGTGTTTTCCTGTTCTTTGTGATCTTTATCTAAGGATGAGATATTGTAAGGGTCCATGATTTGCTGAAGAATGACACCCCAGACTCAAACAGTATATGAATGAAAAGAGTGTTCTATTCTGCATAAGTCCAGCATGCTTTGGTCTTCCATTAGCATGATAGAGAGACAACCAAGTGAGCTCCCAGTCCACATTAGTGGATTTCGGGGTAGGTGATCTTTATCTTACTCCACCTCTAGGGACATTCCATTACTGGGCATGGGAGCTGGAAACTGTTGCAGGGGATGTCTGGGAATCGTTGCTGAGGAAGTAGCTGAGGAACTCTGGAAACTGCTGCTGACCCATTGTCTTTGCTTCAGGCCAGGTGGCTGGCAGCTTCTGAGGGAATCCTGAAGGGCCATGGTGGGCTTTTCCATCTCCTGTATATCTGCATCTATCACCCTCTGTAGGGCCTTGTAATTTTTATCTTGGAGGATTAGGGCTGAGGCCTCTACACTAGCAGCTCCAGCCATCCCTATGCCAAGGAGAGAACCTAGTAACATAACACAAAGCAGAATGGTAACCCTTTTAACCAGCTTGTTCAGAGCCATTTACAACCAGCCGTAAATGCATGGAATAAACCCCAAGGTACAAGCCCACCTAGCACGCTCTGGGTGTAACATATACCCTGCAACAGTAAGGGTTACAGTGTGGTTACAGAGGTGGAAATAGGTTGGGAATACCTTATTTCTAATGCAGACTCCCTGTCTAGTAACCAACAGTTCTGTGCTAAGTCCAGGAAGAGAGGAGTTAAGAACTGGTAGTCCAATTGGACATTTTGCCAGCCACTGTGAACCTGATGACCAGTTTGTTGCATCACTCCTGGGGTTACCCAGATAGTAAGGAGGCTAGTGGCTGATGCAGCAAAGGGTAAGCAGCAAGCAAGCAGTTTGAGAAGATCAACAGGATGTCAAGTGACCTTCTATCATTCTTGATGTGGTTTGCCTGGAAGTCACCTCTGCTGGGAACTCAACTGCTGGGTCATCTCTCTCCTGGCAGGCTTAACATGAGAGTGGTGTATGTATCCATGCCTTGATCCTATCCACCTTAACAGCCATAGGCACAGTCAAGGTCATGGTGTGAGGCTCCTTCCAGAGAGATTTCAGAATCTTGTGGTTATGTCTCTTAATCCAGACTTCATTACCTGGTTCAAAACAATGGGGATTAGGGGGAGGAGCAGACTCATAAACCTGCCAGATGGCAGGCCAGAGTTGCTTCTGGGCCCTATGGAGGGCTTCCAAAGATTTAAAAAACTTGTGTTGGTCATTTTCAGCTAAGATATCAGACTGAAATTAGGTAGCATGGGGGGGGGTGGCTCCCATATAGGATCTCATATAGGATGCCCTATATAAAGCATAAGGCAGGAGAGACACCCAGTCACTGCCAGTTTCAAGGGTTAATTTGGTCAAGGACTCCTTTTGGGTTCAATTCATCCCCTGTACTTGCCCTGAACTCTGGGGTCTGTATACACAATTGTTTCCCATAACCTGTGCTAGAGATTGAGTTACCTGAGAGATAGATGCTGGTCCATTGTCAGACCCAAGCAGGGTACCCAAACCATACCTAGGTATCATGTCTTGTAGAAGCTTCTTTGCCACTTCTTTGGCTGTCTCTTTCTTTGTATGGTAGGCTTCTACTCATCCTGAAAAGGTATCTATAAAAAACTAGCAAATGCTTATTTATGTCTATATGTTCCGGGTTTTATTTCTGTATAATCTAATTTACAATTAACCCCTGGCCATTGATGCCTGATTCTGGTTCCTGGAGCAGCTCTGTGATTGGAGACTGGGGAGTTGACAGCTCTGCAGGTGGCACAATCTGAGACTGCCTGATCAACCAACTGTCCTAAGTCATATATTTTGTACCTTGTACCGCACAGCAATTCCTTGAGTAGAATATGGCTTTTGAAATTCCAAAGCTTTCCACCAGTGCCATAGTCCTCCTGCAAGGACACACATATACCCACCCAACTGGGGACCAGGTATTCAAATGCCTCAGAATTACAGAGGGCATCTCATTCAAGCACCACATATATTTTCTTATCACACTTGCAACGTACGGTAACACCATATACAATGTTACTGCTCTTCAAGCTTCTTGATGTCAGAGTTGTTTCTGGAATTTTAATAATACTTTTTTGTATTTCTTCTCCATCACTTTGCTTATCAGAAGCATGGGTACCCAGACACATGTGAACACACTCTGAGTAGACCAAAACCTGTAGAATTTCTAATTTAGTTGAGATGTATCTCTTAGTACAAACAGATGGCAATTTTACTATGGAAAATAGACTGCATGATCCTTGGAGTTATTTTTAAGATCTTAGCACTTTCCCTGTATAAAAACCGTTTTGTGGATGGAAAAATGGGGCAAGAGAGTCAAAACTTCCAGTGACACATGGCTTTCACTGATCAGAAATACTCTGCAGTGCTGCTGCAGAAATTACAGGTTCTGGTTTGCATTTCATGGATTCTAATGTCAGTTTTGCTGTTCAGACAAATAAAATCATTATAAGTTAGTAATCTGCAAATAGGACATGGTAGTGGGGTCACTCTATAGATGGTGGCTGTATAAGGCATTGCTGTTATCGAGATTGAGTTTTATCCAAGATTGTATCAAAGCCATAGACTCATTTGCAACATGAGGATTTTAGTTAGAAATGGGAATATACTCAAATTGTATTTCCAAATAAAAACACATGAAAATTGTCCTTTACTGGAATCCATTTATAATGTAAAATTCATGAGTTTATGTTTTATAGACAAGAATATAAACCACAAACTATTGATCCACAACTGTTTTAAAGCATTTTTTCTTATTATAAATTGTGTATTTTTATTGAAAAAATGTAAATATTAGAGAAACTAGTAAAAGAAACATAGCCACATAAAATCTCTTTTGAAATTTTGGTAAATACATTTTACAGATTTAACCATTACAATAAAATAATTTTTAAAAATAATTAAATATAGTATGGACTACATACTATTTTATAACAATTAGATCTGCCTTATACTCATTCAACTCAGACGCTTAGCTCTTTATGTATAAATCCATTTTCCCTTCCAGCAATCCATTTAGCTTAATACTATTATCATTATTTTATAAATAAACAAAGCTCAGAGAAATTCCTTTGCCCAAGAACTCCAATGCAATTTGTTACAGATTTGCTATTATTCTCTTAAGGTCTGACTGATGTTAAAGGTCTTTAAGTATTTCACTGAGCTAGGACCCTAGAGATACCCTGGAAGGTGTACCACACAGAAAAGTTAAGTTTTATAAGGATGGCTGGAGAAAATCTACATTATTATTGGGATTTTTGATATTCTTTAACTCATGCTTACCTTAGTAATAAATAAGACTGCATTTTATTCAGTTGGCCATCCCAGAAGCTATATATTTCACAGCACGATTGCTAAGACTTCCAAGGAAAAAGTAATTTTGCTGATGCTATATTGATATATTCTTTGGGCTCATAATCAATGCAAGATTTAAAGTAACTTAATATTTCCTGTTGTATAAGGATTAGCATTATATTAGGACAAAACAAACTTATCTATTCTAATATTTATCAATATCTAGTTGCATATACAAGGTTACATGGTTCTGAGTTGTTTGCATCAGGTGATTTTTTTATTTTATTTTATTCTAGCTGGAAGCAAAATGCTTTCCAATCTTTTAAATCTGTTGTTTTGCAACTGATGATTTAAATGCTCTCTGTGTTACAAAATGTCATCAGAGAATCCTTCATAATGATTTTAATATCTCCCTAATAATGCTGCAGGGGGTCTTTGGTCATTTCGAGTACACAGGAGGTTAGCAGAGTGGCTAATATGATTGTTTTGAAAATAAGCAATGAATAAAGGAGATATAGTGAGGAAGAGAATAATGCAGGTGGTGCTGATTGACAGGCAGTTTCTTAAGTTATTAGAAAAGCACTGTCATATTTGGGGAAGGGAATTTCATAACCCAGAGCACTGTGTTGATGTCTATAAATTTTTCCTTATTTCTTATGAAATCTTATGAATCCAGCAAACTGCTTCCTTGACTACCATTTTTATACATATTTGATTACTTTATATTGTAATTTACAACTCAAATGTGCGCAATTCAACCACAGGAGCTCAGTTAGAATTTAGTGGGTTTATAGCTTTGTTTGGCCCTCGGCACAAGTAATAAGATCCCAGCTTTAAGTACCACTGGGGTTTATAGAATGAAGGCATCTGCATTATTATATTAAAATGCTCCTCCGTGTAATAAATATAACTGACAGCAGTGCATGACTTTCTTTATGAAAAATATGTTGATAGCAATGCAGTCTTAAATACTGAAGAAACTGCCGATTAAATTTTTATGTGCCTAGTTACCAGCTAAATGTTGAGCAGATGTCCGTATTAACAGTTTATTACTGAGTATCCCTAATAAACATTTTATTTAAAATTATTTTTCAAAAACATGAAAATAGTGTATTAACCTCCCATTTCCTTTAATAATGCTTTGAGTTTATTATTCTAATATGCTCTGTGGTATAGTACACATGTTTCTCTGATTGTAACTGTCAGTATGAGTTTCTATAAAACTCTCCCAGGGCCTCTGAGCCCTCTGAGCTGTTTCATGAAGAAAGAGCTGTGCACTGGCATTAGATGCTCAGTTTTGCACTGGTATTGAATGCCCAACTGTGCACTTGCATTGAATGCCCAGCTGTGCACCTACATTGAACCCCCAGCTATACACTGGCATCCGGCTGGTATTGAATGCTCAGCTGTGCACTGGCATTCGATGCTCAGCTCTTCACCGGTGTTGCATGCCAGATGTGCACTGATGTTGGATGCTCAGTTGTGCACTGGTGTTGGATACACAGATGTACACTGGCATTGGACTGTCATTGAATGCTAAGCTGTGCTCTGGTGTTGGATGCCAGCTGTGCCCCGGCATTCTAGCTCTGCTAACCTAAGTCTTCTACATCTACTTATACACAGTCCATCATGTAAAATGTCTTAAAGTAATGGAATTTGGCTTGAAATCTTAGTTTTTCAGAAAGCTGAGTCATGAGGATCAAGATATGTCTAGATAAACTTAGTAAGAGTGTGTCTTAGAATAAAAATTACAAAGAGTGGCTAGATAGACAATCGATCATTGAATGCTTGCTTAGAGGCCCCTGGTAAAAAACTGGGGTATTGAAAAAAAAATGATAGTGTTGTTTTCTTTGCTTGGCTAATGTTTGGTCAGTCATGTTGGTGAGACTTTATGAGACTAGTCTCTGATGTTCCTGGGAGACATAATCTCAAAGCAAACTCCATGTTCCTCTAGCTCTTACAATATTTCCACTCTTTCTTCCACAATGGTCCATTGCAAAAGGTCAGAATATTTTGTAGATATATCCACTGGGAACTGGAATCCACAACTCAGTACTTTGATTAGTTGTAGTTTTCTTTAATGGTCTCACTCTACTGCAAAGAGAGGTCTCATTGAAGAGAGGTGAGGAAAACAATTATGTGTGGTGTAAGGACAATATTTAGTATGTAGCCAGGAAATATGCTGTTTTACAAAAGTGGTGGTTATAGATTCTCCTGTGATAGGGAAAGCCCATGAGACCTCAGTCCTACAGAAAGAACTGCAACCAAGCTAGGAATCCTGGGAGTGGGAGAAATGGTCTTCCCCAGGGAAGAGCACACCAATTAGTTATCCAACACCAATGGTCAGATCTGGAAACATACATACAAGTAACATTATCCTGGCTGGATGAAGCATTTTAGAATATATATTTGTACACCACAACAAAAAAAGGAAAAAAAGAAAAAAGAAGCCATGATTTTGAAAGAGAACAAGGAGAATACACAAGAGGGTTCAAAGAAAGGAAAGAAAATGGGGGACATGATGTAATTATAATCTCAAAAAGTAGAAAAATATATTTTTAAAAATTAAGTATAATATGTACATAGTGGATTTACATATAATTTTGTTGCCATGCACAACTTTATGCATTTTGGCAGACAAAACTACAATTACATTCTACTAAATAATAATTAGTTAATAAAAGTTTGATCATTAATATTCAAGTGTAATTTTTGAAATGATTGCAGATACATGTAAATAAAATTTCCCTTCACATCATTTTACCATGGACTATATATTACATTAGGAGGAAAGGAATTTATTGCCATCCACAGCCATTCCATAAGCTGGAATTATTGTGCAGAATCCATTTTTTAGTTTTGAAGTAGATAGCTTTAAAATCAATAGCACTCTTCTCATTTATTTGTCTTTCTGTGACTGAGAATTGAAACATGCTCCTTAAGGCTATTACAATTTTTCCTCTGTACACGTTTACATTTTTGACATTGATGCAAAGATTGTGGAGAATGATAATCATCTGTCAAACATTGAAGGGGGTAAGAAATACATGAATTTGTATATATAGAATTAGTATGTGTTTTCTATTTTGAAGTTATTTTTTCATCTTTTAAGCCTTTTACTCCTTTAAGGTGAACTGACATTCATTCAGATATTAAAGACCAAATAAATCTCTTTGCTACTATCTAAGACATATTGAGAGAGAGAGAGAGAGAGAGAGAGAGAGAGAGAGAGAGAGAGAGAGAGAGAGAAACACTTCTTTGAATATTTGCCAGAATCCACCTGTCTGATCTCATTGGGTCCTGTTCCTTTGTTGCCTTTAGGATAAGATTTCTGAAATTCTTTATGTGTTGAGTTGAAGTGGATCAATTAATTGCTTAACTTGGACAGAGTGATTTTGGCAAATTCATTCATACTTATGTTGAATGGATAGGTGTTCAATACTTACGTATTAATCAAGTGGATGATGTACATAGAAGGATCTAGCACAACTATGAAAAGCACAGAAACTTTCTTTACCATCTGTGAATTTACATAATTATGTATATTACATTCCTTCAGTGACTTCAGAAGAAAGTTCCTCAGTTCACAAGGCATTGACTCTGGAAGTTATCTTTTTGTTAAAATGGAAACAACTTCTCTATTTTTTTTTCCCAGAAAGTCTATATTCAGTAGATTTCACTTTACTGTAAGCTACTATCCATGGCTATCATCTTCAATTTTGTCTCAGTAAAGATTTTCCATTTGTGTGCATATATGCTCATGAGTGTGCAGGTGAACATACATGCATGTACATATGTGAATGCCCATGCGTGTATATGCTGGCAGAGGTCAGAGAATACTCTCCACTATCATTCCTTAGGTGCTGCTCACCTTGGTTTGGGGAACAGTATTGTTTTAATGAGCTAGGACTCATCTGGTAGGCTAGGGTGACTGATCAAGGAGCCATTGATCTTTGTGTCTCCACCCCCAGCTCTGGAATTAGAAGAGGACATCACCACACCTGGCTTTGGACATGGATTCTGATGGTCAAACTCAAGTAATTTATTTGTAAGGCTATCAACTGAGCTATTTGTGCCATCACTATTTTTTTCAATGCTTTAAAGAAGTTTTCAGTGTCAATGATCGTCAACATAATTAAGAATTATGTTAGGTAAACAAACACGTCTAATCCCTATGCCTAGCCTAAAACTGATGAAGGTACCATGAAGTAACCATGAAAATGATAATTTACATTTCAGAATTCTTATGTTTTTTTGTTTTAAAGTGACATCTTGTATTAAATATGAAAATTTTGAAGAAGAAAAGGCAACTGCCAATCAGATTACAAGGTTTAATTTATAATATGAAGAAATAAATCATTTTAAATGCCACTTTCTTATTTTAAAACAGTACATGATTAATATCTTATGATTGCTTTAAATGATTAAAATGAAAGCAAAACCAGTTATATATTTTCTTTAAAAAGGATGGACAATTTATCAAAGTATATCTTTATTCACTAATTAGCTGATAGCAAAACTCACCAAATTATAAATCTGACCCCTTGAGAGGAACTGTTGTCTGTGGAACACTTGCCTAGTGTTCAGGGGAAACCTCAACTCAACAAAAGGCACTGGAAATGAAAACAAACAAACACCCTCATGAATAAAGAATTTTCCTACTATTTGGGTAATAAAAAAGTTATTATTACGTAATTGAAGCAGACTGAATATCTTTGGGTTTTATTTAACTTTTCACAAAAATAGCCTTCTAAAGCTTTGCATGTGTGTTTGTCTGTGTGTGTTTGCTTCACTTTGTTTTATAGTAATCGCAAATGGAAAAGCCAAAGGCCAGGATTAGAGCACTCTGTGGCTGAAAGTATTGTTACTGTTTCTATAACTCATTGCAGAGTCAACGCAACTAACCACATCAGCCCGATGACTTCCTAAGACCCACATTCGTGTAGTTAGTTTTGCCTCTACCCACCATGTCACAAGGCCTTTTTCTTTGATCTTTGGCACCACGAATATGCCTGTAATTTTATTGACTGTTACACATTGAAGAGTTTGCTGTCTTCTTGACACTTTGTATCACACAAACAATACTTCCTCACATTGTGATTTTCTATGAGTACCAAACAAACCTCCCATAGAATACCTGAATATGACAAAGAACATTTCCAGTCACAATGTCATTTTTCACCAAATAACCTCACAGTGTAGGTACTACTGGGCTAACAATATTTACTTAAGGATGAGATAATGGAAAACAGAGTCTAAAACAAGTTGCTCAAACCCATCAGCCTGAGGAATGGCTCCAAATCAAATGCTGTATCCTAAAAACCTCCTAGAATTCCCTGTCATTAAGATAGGGAATTGGCATTTTGTAAACTGTTGCTACAATTACTTGTGAGATAAATGGCCACAGCAGACATGTTCTGAAGCATTCCTTCAGGATACATAATTTTGTATCTATTAGCTAGGCAATGACACTCTGTCAAACATTAACTTAGACATTGTAATGAGTGAGCTTCCATATAATTGTCATTCATGCTTACAGTTATTTTTAAAAATTATTTATTGCTACTGGTGGTGGTGAGGGTAGTGGCTGTATGAGTATGTGTTGTGATGTATGTGTGTGTGATCAGACGCATACAAATGAAGGCCATGTAGAAATCAAAGGGAGATTTTAGAAACATAGTCTCACCTTCCATCATGTTGAGGCAATATTTGTTACTTCTGATATGATGCATATTCCAGGTTAGATGGCCTGCAATTGTTTTAAAATGTTGAGCCATCTTGAAGGTCCTTCTTATGTGGTTTTAAGTTAAAAAAAAAAAAATGATTTCTGTAACAGTGGTAAACTTTATTCTTCCTGTGGAAAGCCTCAATAACAAAAGGACTTCTCTTTGTTAGCACAGAGTTCAGCATGTATAGCAGCAATGGCAGACTGCTAACTGCTTCACAAGTTCAGAAACTACACTATGTAAAAGGTCAGACTCCACACTGTGTGAAATATGGCCCTGCTCATGTCCATGTCCCCCTCTTTCTTAGTGAACATACTCAGGTTGAAAAATATCTAGGTTGCTTCACCTCAGTCTCAACTACCTTCATCAAACAATTCCAATACCTAACCCAGTCCTATGACTTCACCTTTTCTGACCCCTGGATTATCCTTTCTAATGACCTCCTTCAAGAAAAATGCTGACATGGCTAGGAGAAAGCAAAGTGAACTTGCAGACCAGATACATGAAGCACACCCAATCCATCCCACCAGAGATGCTGTCGTCCCCCAACATGAATGTTAACTGGAATTACAATAGCAGATATAATTGTCAGGCTGGAGACCATTTCATTACTTGTCTCCTCTCTGGCCTGAGGGGAGAGGCCCTTAAACCAATTAGCTTTCAAAAAATTCTAGAAGTAGTTCAAAACAAATCTGAAAATTCCTTTCAATCCCTCCAATGCCTTACACAGGCCCTGTTCAAACATGCAACTGGATCCTGTTTTTCAGTGGCAATAGTCCCCAACTGACAGTATATATCTAATCTGAGTTCTGCTAGCTCTTCTAAAAAGCTAGTGGCCCCAAGGCTGCATTGCTGCCTATAATGATGGGCATAAATCTGGCTACTGCCTTAACTGAGATAGCCATAGTCAACAGTGTTTTGGGACATTCAGTCCCCACAACTCAGGATTTTGTGACCAAATTACAGCTCTCTGTAGACTCCATGGTCCAATCCCTGGCCTCTGTCCAACAACAGCTCACTTCTCTGGCCTGAGTCCCTCTCCAAAACTGTCAGGCCTTTGATCTCTTAACAGCAGAGAAAAGGAGAGCTTATCTGATTTTCAGAGAATGTAATTACTGCATCAATTAATCTGGGGAAGTAGAGGAAAACACCTATTAGCTAACCTGCCTTTCTGAGGACCTAAACTAAAATGAAGGTTCTTCTTTGACTCCAGCTCTGTAAGCTGGTTCCAGCTTCCCCTACTGAATTGGACCTGGCTTTTTCTGGGCCTTCCTTTATCATCATTGCTACTCCATTATATTTTTCCTATCTATTATTCCTCAACTGCCTTTTTTCTTTCTTAACCAAATAAGTTTGACAAATCAATAACCAAACTTTTAATCAGCTGATCCTCACACATTACCACATCTTGTCACTGAAGATGATGCCATTTCCTTCACCAGCCCATAAACATCTCATCTGGCCCTGGGAACAGTACCTTGATGGCCTCCAGGAGGAATTCGGGTTTCTGCAAAAGCCCTTTCATGAGCCAGACTCCTTGCACGAGGCAATCGCCAATCTATGGCTGCAGGGAACCATCCAGCTCCTCCACCCACTGCAAAATTGAATTTGTGTTTTCCTTCTGAGCCTCCTACTCTTCCTATATCCTCTAAAGTACCCACTTTCAGTTCAGATAGATTAAAGACTCATTTTTCCTTGATCTTCATTCCTAATCATCAGGAAGCCACCAGAGAGAATGGCTTATCCCACTTAACCTATAGCTAAAAAGTCACCAATGGGGGGGGGGGAGGTGGGAGTAAGGCGCTCTAGCAGGCCTGAGCTTGGTAAACATGGCCTGCACAGGTTTTGCCTTTTACCCTTCTTCCTCTTGTTAAACTGTTAGATCCTATTCCTAAAGCTCACCACCAAGGTCTATTCCCTTATTTAGCCACTGATTTATTCCTGAAGCTAATCACAAAGGTCCAACTATCAAAACATCAAGGTTCAGCAATCAAAATTTGTAATTTGATTAACCTAATTAAACTACTCTATCAGAACTTACCAACATGTCCTAGCATTCTAACATAGACTTCCTCTTTCACTCTTAATATTAACACTTGCAAGGCTGTTTGCTTCTGTTTCTGCCTGATTCAGATTGAGCCACCTTGTCTCTTTGCGTTGGAAATTGGTGTCTGGCTGTGGTCTGTGCCAAATTGGGGCCCAGAGGGGGGCACTCTAGAGTAACTTTACATAGTGCATTAGATACCAATCTGAAATGATTGCTTTTTTTTTTCTTACTGTACAAAAAGCAGTCTTTTGTATGTTACTAATTGACCATTTTCCTAGAAGATAAATGTGAAGACCATGACATCTGGCCAAGGAAATACCTATTGGAGTGTAGAGACAGTAATAACTTTGCAAACATTCTCATGCTTTCAGGGGATATCTGGCAAGCATTTGTCCTGGCTTGACATCAGTTCAGCAAACCCCTTTCAACACTACAGCACAGAATTGGATGTAATCTTAGCATTCATGAGGTTCAAGTCAGAGTAAGACAAGCTTGAGGCACACGTGGCCTACATCTTTGGTATGTTCAAACTGTGCTATAGAGTAAGACCTGTCTCACAATTTCAAAGTGAGCTGTGAATGCAATTCCTTGATAGAGTGCTTGTCCATGGTGCATGAATACCTTGGTCTTATTCTTAGTACCATAAAACTCAGTATGATGGCACAGTCCATAATCTCTGCAGTTGTGAGGTAAAGGTAGGAAGGTGAGACTTTTAAGATCATTCTCAGCTACATAGTGAGTTTTAGGCCTTCCTTTGCTACATAAGACAATGTCTCAACAAACAAATTAATGACTGTACCAACATCAAAGTACACTACTTTGCCCTAAAGCTTGTAGATTTGGTAAAGCCAATTCCTTAAAATATCTTTGCCTACCCTTGTCTCTGATGTTGGTTCCTCATTCCATCCTGGAGGTAGTCCCTGCACTGCCTCCTCTTGAAAATTTATTGCAAGGACATCAGTGAAATTGTATCGGGGCCTTGCTATATTACCTCCTTTAAACCTCATTACATTTTTAAAGCTCTCTCTCAAGGCATATTCTGGAGAATGGAGAGTTAGGGGTCGCTATATACGAATGTAGCCCACAACAACCATTTTGTAGTTGGACAGTAAGCCACATAATTGTATAGTAACTTGTCCAAAACCTGGCTTCTTGTCAAAATACAAATTATTGTCCTCTTCATACCTAATTAATAAAAGTGAAGGCCTGCATCCTCTCCTTTCTATTCCACGTCTTTGATTCTTGAAGCACCTATGGGTCAGAAATAACGGTTTCATACTAAAATGTAAGGAAACTGGTTTATGAACTGACAAAACACCAGGGTATTAATTATATGTTACAAAGAAAATCGATGCCAGACCTCTACTAAATATATCGTAATTACCCATCAAATAGAGAAATGTGTTCCATGTGGATGACTAACTTCACATCCCAAAGGACTCCAAGTTCTGTTTTTTCTCTTACTAATTACAGATTTGGTATATTTTCATCAGCTTTCAGAAGCAGGCAATCAACATGGTTTAATAAGTCAAGACTAACTTTTAAATTTTATTTTATAATGAAGCAAAATGCTACACCCCAACAGAGCCATTTAAAGCTGCCTGGAAATGAGGGAGTATAAATAGTTGACCACTTGAGGAAGGGTTCAGAAGAAACAGGATTAAGTTTCCACCCTAAAGTGGGCTGCTTAAGATCAAATCCAGGTGTTTTTGTTTTTGTTTTGTTTTTATTTACTTTCCTATGAAAGAAATTTCACTTCTTTCCATTTTGTTACAAGAGTGAACGATAGTTTGTATGAGGTCCTTGGTACTTACTTGGTACTCAGCAAGTATTCCAAGTGTGAGATTAGGAGGTTTCTCAAAACAAATTATTAATCTTAGGAATGTATTTGAAAAATGCTTTAAAAGTTTCTTTCAAAAATTAAAACTCAATCTGATAAAAAAATCTTTTGGATTATATGAGCATGTATATCATAATTAAATTGCTTTATGAACCATCTCAGATCCTAATTTAATAAAGATTTAGGAAAATCACTGCATATCCAATTATGTTAATAAGCACAGGATAAATGTTTTAAGTTTTAAAACAACTAAAATCCTTTTATGTGATCAAACATCTATTGTGTGGAATGAACACTGAAGTTGCTAATGCTATTTATGAGATGTGTTTAAAATGAAAGCCTTTATTTTAGATTAATTTCTTTATTTTAACAAAGTTAGAACAACTCAAAAAAACCCCAAATAATTAAAAATCACTGTATCTTTAGAACAACAAGAGCCCAGTATTTTGACAATATCAAATTCTACCAAGAAAGAAAGGAGGGAGCAGTAACATCTGGTAGGACATAAAATGGCACAAGGGCATTTGATGACAGGTTAGTTCTTTAAAATGCATCTGATTTGCAGAGATGGATATAGAAGGATCTCTAGAGATGAATGGCTAGCCTGCTTTGCATAATTAGTGAGCTTCAGTTCAATGGGAGAACCTATCCTAAAAGAGGTGGGAGCATTTCTGAGAATGGTATCTGAGAATATCCTGTGACATTCAACATGTATATACATGCAGACAAATACATACACCTGTGCTCACTTGAACACATGTACACAAACACACCCACCAACCCTCACACACATAAAATATGTATATATCATATTACACATCAAAAGCAATGGAAATATATATCAATATAATCTTGGTCCACAAGTGTGGGGCAGTGGTCTGTAGCAGGCAATTTGACACCCAGTTGAGCATAGGCTAAAAATTCTGGGAAACCCCGTGAAATTTTCATGAGGGACCAGATTATGTTTTTGGCCACCACTCCTGGAAGGCTCCTGTAAAACAGCTACAGCTTTCACAACCCCTGTATATAGAGAGGCCTGGCGTGTGAGATTTGTCATGTAGAAAGCAACTCTGAGTCCCCCACAAGAAAATGAGGCACCACAAAGTCCCCAAACCAAGCTAATGGAAAGTATCAGTTACCAAACCCCTAACTCCTCCCAAACAGTATATCAGAGCATCCCGACCTGAGTAGCTCTCTCTCTCTCTGCTCCACCTGCCCAACCCTCCCCACGCTACCTCCCGCTTCCACACCTGCCCTCCCGCCATACAGAAGGAATAAAGGTGCAAAACTGCCCGGGCATCTGAGAGCTTTTGTCCAACGAGCTGTAACACTTTTGGCCTGAAAAGAGATCCGCTCTCTGGGCCAGGCGGTGGGGCACAGGCTGACTGCAGCAGCGGGGATTGCGCTAAGGCCAGGACCTGACTCCATATGGGGTGGGCACGTGCTGACAGGCGGGTCTCCCGGGGATCGCACTTCGACTGGAACTGGGCGCGCGGATCCGGAGAGCACCAGAG
Source organism: Uromys caudimaculatus (assembly GCA_028551405.1). Classification (NCBI taxonomy): domain Eukaryota; kingdom Metazoa; phylum Chordata; class Mammalia; order Rodentia; family Muridae; genus Uromys; species Uromys caudimaculatus. Next base: position 68,702,336 of record CM052715.1, read on the forward strand.
GTGGCTAGCACTCTGGGTGTGCGCTAACAGCAGCCGCGGGATCCGCGGCCAGAACCTGCCTCAGAGCAGGAGAGTAGCAGAGGCAGCTCACACTCCCATCCCTACCTGCTCTCCCTCCCCGTGCAGGGGACCAACACACAAGTAATTATTCCTAATAGTGAAATTCCCATAACAACCAAGACTTTGTTCAATTAGTAAATTAATATGTAAACCAAAGTAAAACAAAGAAACAATCATTATTCTTCAGTTATCTTTCAATCATGAAAAGTCATGTTGGAAGGCTGACTGTACATTTTAAATCTAATTGCTGGAGGCTACAGGCTGTAGGATCCAACTATGTGACATTCTGCAGGGAAGCAAAACTTCACAAAATGAAACCATCCGTGTTTTTTCAGCATTACAGGGAAGAAAGTCAAGGTGGAATGCAAAGGGGTTAAATGGTGATGGAATACTTTCCATGGAACTACCATGATGGGTGTATGTATATCTCTATGCCTTTTCCCAACTTCATACATCACACAATAAGCATGAACTCAAGATGGCGAATGTGCATTTAAGTGATATCAAGGTGCCAAAGGAAATTTATCAATTTAACAAATGCAACCCTCTGGTGAGGGGTGTTGGTGATTAAAATGGATGAGCTTACCTAGAAATGGAAATATGAGGATCACTTTATCTTAGTGAGTGACAATATAATGGAACAATAGGCCTACCGCTGACATTATAGTTACTTGATTATTATTCTAGTGGACATAAACTGGGCATCTTCCTTTTGTGCAGTGAATGGTTTAGCCAAATTGAGAAATAATATGCCAAACAATGCTTCTGAGAGGATTATGGCTCCCAAGACACAGTGGCTGGCATAAAGTCTTTCCTTGCCTCTAGATGCTTGCATAGTTGAATATCATCCATGGACATTCCTGAAGTAAGTATGAAGCTGCACTTAGGTGAGGGTTGAATGGACACCCAGATTCAGAACTTGGATCGCGATGCATCAGCAAGTCTCTGACATGTACTGCTTTGAATGGGACCTTTCCTCTAGCCTCAATTTATGAGAAAAAACATTTATTTATTTTCATATAAACAATTTGGGGTTGAATTCTCAATTCCAAGAAGCAACTGTGCTCTGTAAAATAATATTCCCACTGATTATACCTGCACTGTCAATTGAATTATTTGTTTTCCTAAGATTATGCTTAAGAAATGTACATGTTGGATAGCTGATTACACTTCAAAGCAACATTATGAAACTAACAAACTATAATATGTTGCCTCATTCATTACTCAAGATTCTGGGAATTATAAAAGCAATTCATTATTCAGAGTTTAATGTATGCAGACTGTGTTCTCGGTGCTTTATGTGAAGTGCCTCATTTAATCCTCATGACAAAAGGAAATAAGTGCTCTTACCAATCGACTGATATTCATGACAAATTAATAGTTAGATATCCTAAATATTGTGATAGTATCAGACTTTGTGCTTAGGCTACTTAGATACTTCACCGAAGCAGAAGTACATGGATATGGTGATATTTCATTTCAGACAAAACTAGTTTAAATTCAATCATTTAAATAATGTCATTACTAATTATATAATTAGTCATTATAATTTTGTAATTATTGCTTTTCTTATTGTTTTCAAACCAAAAGATTTATACATACCAGACACTATACTAGTGAGCTACATCTCCAGTCTTCTTTTTTATTTTTTATTATCAAGTGTTATCATTTGTGTGTGTGTCTATGTATATGTGTCTATGAGTGTGTGTGTGTGTGTGTATGTGAATGTCTGTGTGTATGTGTCTCTGTGTGTGTGTCTGTGAGTGTCTGTGAGTGTGTGTGTGTGTGTGTGAGTGTCTGTGAGTGTGTGTGTGTGTGTGAGTGTCTGTGTGTGTGTGTGTGAGTGTCTGTGAGTATGTGTGTGTGTGTATGTGAGTGTCTGTGAGTGTGTGTGTGTGTGAGTGTCTGTGAGTATGTGTGTGTGTGTGTATGTGAGTGTCTGTGAGTGTGTGTGTGTGTGTGTGTGTGTGTGTGTGTGTGTGTTTAGGCATTTACATGGAATATGAGTAGAGTTCACAAGATAACTTCAGGGAGTGGTTTTCCTTTTCTGCTGTGGAATCCAGGGATCTCTAGCCATCAGACTTGTGAGGGAAGCATCTTTACCTGACAACCATTTTGCTGGCCCTTGTTTTTAATTCAAAAGCAAACATTATTTTCCCAAAGTAAATCATTGGGCTTTTAGAAGACATTGTTTCAAATAACTAGAAACTGAAAGTGTCTATAAACCAGCAACTACTGATTATATGACAATAACATTAGATAGTATTGCTAGGGGCCTGTATTTTCGGGGCTCTGTTCTGTGACAGATGTCTTTGTCACTGCTACTTGAAAGACATCACGAAGGAGTTGATACTGCGTCACACTCCATGTGACGTAGATCTGGTCCTGACAATGTGGGGAATGTGCAAATTTCCCATGTTATTGCATGGTCAAGTCTAGCTTTCCATGGCACACACCACCAGGGAAGGTTCATTGGCCTCTGTGGTTCCTCTAACTCCTGTATTTATTCATGAGAAGAAATATCTACTAATCTCTAAATGCATCATTTTTTCTTTCTTTCTTCAACTGATAATTTGATAATTTGTATTCACTAAAATTCTGCTAAAGTATTAAATGTGAAATTGTTGGAAGACCTTGCTATTAAGTTGATAGTTCACCTTATCTGCATGAGCTCTCCAGTCAAAGTGAAAAATGGAGGACTCTCTTTCTCTTCCTGACCATATCTGGCGATTGCCTCTAAGCCCAGATACCTGACCTTATCTAGAGGATGACTCTGCACAAAGATCCTGTAAGTGCTTTATGATAAAGAACAGAAAACTCTCTCAACCCTCAGGACATATGATAGTTAGGTACTGTGTTTTGACCAATAAGTCCTTCCTACCTGTGATCCCCCAGAAACTCTGAAGAAAGTCACAAGTAATGTAGCCTATGACCAGATTACAGGTTCAGCTTACTGACTCCCAATGAGAACATGCCCGGCAGGTTGGGTAGGTTCTTGGAATTCTTCTTCATGTAAATGAAGTATTCCCATCCTAGCTAATAATGTACATTCACCCTGGAAATCCTTATCCACTTTCCAAGATCTATATAATACTTGTTCACCCTGAATAAAGTTGAGCTGTCTTACTGAAGCTGATTCTAGAATTCAATCTGTTGGTATTCATGCCACCCACGCCCAAGCCCCTCACCCAATCCCTCACACCAGCTTCTGCTCCCTTTGTCTTCCCAGGCCTCAGATGGCCAGCAGCACCCAGGGGGAAAAGGGAGGGTCACAGAAAATGATTTCATAACACTTTACTTAATAATCACTTAGACAGCAGCATGTTCAAAGTGGCCAAGTGATAAACTAAGCTATATTCTCTGTTACTTTTTTCAGTCTTCAAGTTTCACTGAATAAGTTTTCACTGAGAAGTTTATGATGTCCCACCTTACTGATATATAAACAGGATTCTTGAAACTCACTGACTTGGTATATTGTCTATAGAGCCATACCTGATAACTGCTTTATAATTTCTTATTTTAAAAGATGACTGATATTGAAACATTAGAAAACTATAGGATTAATTAGCACTTAAATTCCTCAGATTGAACCAAAAATATCTGTTTCATTGAAGACAAGATAGTAAGGACATCTTTTCTATAACCAACATTTATGTGTCATTCGTGTCAATGACTCCTTATAGATTGTTGGCGGTAAGAAATCATTTGAATGAGTGTGGATATCGTTCTGTACAGTTTCAAAATAAATTACAAACATGCATGTTAGTTTGTAATTTACACAAATATTTCCTAAAAATGTCAGTATCCTGTATAAGGACTGTAGAATAGTATTGATTGTATTTGGGTGCCAAGTCTGGCTTATGAGATGCTTGTAAGCTCTGTAGATGTTTTATGAAGCCAAGATTAAGTCACTCACATTGAGAAATGACTTAGGAACTAAATAGAATCTATTGATGCCATGAAACCATCTCAAAGAGACCAGCCACTATCCATCACTAACATTCAGATACATTTTAAAAAGTAATAAAGTGTTACTACTAGAAAATGAAATCTTTAATTAAGTAGACTATGTAGAATTTATAATGTTGGAAAATCAAAACACATAACTTTTTGTTTTCTCGAGATTCACAGTAAATAGAAAAGTAGGCTACATTTAATGAAAAATAACAAAGGAATAAAAATAAAAATATAAGGACAGAATGATTTCCATTTCTTATTTCAGAATGATGTTCAACTTAGAATTTTTAAGATCCACTGCTGTATGACAGCCCTTTTCCTCACATTCCCTTACTGTAGAGTAGTGACATCGGGGCAGTTTCCAGATCTAGTTTTCTTCCCTGCAATATCAGAGAACATGTCATGGGGTAGTCTTATTTCTTTCTACTCTTCTTCTGAAGAAAGATAGATATGGAGGAAAAGGGCTATAGAAACTGAGCGACATTGGCCTCAATAGATAGGTCTCTGGGGGAGTGCTTCTGTGACTTCTCCACTTATTTTTGTACACAAAAATGAGATATATTTTCCAGAAGATTTGAGAAATTAAATAGTTTCTGTGAATAGTGCTTCATGTGAGAGATTTCTTGGAAGTCTGGAACCTCCTTCTTAGTACTATCTTTCTCTCTGACCCTCTCTGAGTGTTTTCAATATAGGAGCAAAAATGATAGGAAAGGCACCCTTGCTAGAGTAAATTCAGCTTCACTCTGATGCCTCACTGTAACCTACTTTGGATGTAAGCCATACCCAGAACACAGCCACAGACCTTGGAACACATGCTTCTCCTCTCCCTTTGCTCTGTTTCCCTTTGTGATTTTCCCTATCTGAAGTCTCATGTGAGTCTTGCTTTTTGGTGGTGATCTGTTTGTTGTGTTGCTATTTAGTAACTGTTTGTTTAGGTTCATCTACATCTTGACCACAATGCACTCTTCCTGTTAAATTTTTTGTTCATATTCTTCTTGAATGTCCAAATGGTGCTATGTTCTTTCAGGCATCCCTGTTTTATGTTTCTACAAATTTCAACAATAACTTTGTCCAAACAGATTAATGGCATCTTCAATTTAGAAAGGAAATACACAATATATTTGTGTCAACATCAACATTCCTTAAGTCCCATTGTCATTGCAGTGAATATGTCATGCATACATTTACAAACAAGGACAGAGTCCAAATGAGCAATTAGACTTGAGATTTAGAACAGGGATTTATATTCTGGATACCTAGTGACTGACAATTCAGGGTCTCAGAGAGATCTAATATTCAAAGAGAAGAAAGCCAACAGCTGGAATAAGGGGACTTTACACTGTGTGAAAAGAGAGGAATTGTCCCCTTCCTAGTGAGATCAGATTCTGAGATGAGGCAGCCAATAATGAGGCAAAAGCACACACCCCTACAGTCAGTCTTCTGTGGCTGGAGTTACTAGAGGCAATAGATACAGCACTAGGCTGCAAGTCTAGTTGGCTTTGCTCAGCATTCCCCTGTGAAGGGGGCCATGGTTGTGTGTTAAGATCCAAGCGCTTCTCATCTTCAGGCTGTTGACTGACAGGTGCAGCCGTTAGTTAACTTTTAGAAGCCTTTTAAGAAGGCAACTCCGTTTCTCCTCAACAGACTGGTAAGGGATCAGGCTTTACATGATATAGCTTCTTTCATTTATTACACTAGCAATATGAGATTGCTGATATATGACATTTTTATTTAAGTTATATTTATATAAAGTCTTGTAAGTCTCAGTCTAATGGCTATAGGCAAAGCATGCATGGATATGTGTTTAGAAAACTGTTAAGAGAATTAGATGACAATAGAAAATTACTGGAAATAAGTTATTGGTGTATTTTGAACTTGTAAAAACAATCTCTAGGGCACTTGAAGCAAACTGAGTATGTCCTAAAAGTGTTCATATGTTTTGATTAATTTTCACTTCAATATTTTTTAAAGACTTAAACCATCCAAGCTATCTGGAATGTCCTCAGTTTTATCCTCAAGGACATGGACGCAAAGTTCTGGGAAATGTAGAGATCATACGCAGACTCCTCTTTTGTTCTCATGCCTAAAAAACCCACAGTAGTAGTCCTCTAATAAAATTCGGGCATTAGCTCTTTGTGCCTGACCATTTCCCAACACAGGTACATTAAAAACCACAGCTCATAGCTGGAAGCTAAACTACCTTTGAGAACACCATGCAGAGCTGGGGCCTTACTGCAGAACTTCCTCTTCATCTACCACTTTCTGTGTAGTCAGAATAAAGGAAAAGTGGAAAGGAAAAAAAAAAAAAAAAAAAAAAGCCGTCCAGCCACCAGGGGCTTTCAGAATGACAGTCTAGAGGGACATTTATTATCAGTTAGATTACTCGTTCACTGATAAGATATATTGGATTTAAAAATTGCTAGCTGAGTTTTGAAAGATCCTAGTTAAAGGTAGTCTTATGCTTGGCAAGAAACCATGCCAAATGATTAGGTGAGTTTGGTGGGTAGAGTCTGGAGCTTATCATGTGGATATTATACCATATAGGTGACTATTAAGGTGTAAAGTGTTCCTCCTTAAACAAGCCAGCATAAAAAGACATGGGAGACCTAACTCTGGCAAACAATATTAGTTCATTTTTATTTTGCCATATGTGAGCTGATCATCATTTTCATGCAGATAAATAATATTATTACGAGGTATATGAATTTCTCTTCTTCTCCATATGGCCCCTAGAGCCTTGAAGCTTTTCAGATACCTGATTCTTGTTTCAAATCAAGTCTCTATGTTTGTTCAAAATGATCAGTTTTATGAATCTGATCACAGTTGGGATGAAAACTTTTGTAGTAATAAATTTGGTTGCACACAGATTCTCAGAAAAAAATTCCAATAAATTGAATTAGCTTTTCAAATGATCAGAGCATAAACGTACATGCAAAATGAACTTAGCTATCATAAAACTTCCCCAAAGTAGTGATTTTAAAAGCCATTTTTCCAAGCCACAGTGAAATAAAATTACAAATTGACAACAGCAGGAACAAGTACACTTCCTAATATTTTTAAGTTTAAAGTAAAGAAAATCTGGTTCAAAAGCTTACATGTCTCTGAAATGAGAATGTATTGTATAATGCCAGTAAAATATTATTTCTACTATTTTATTATTTAGGAAACATAAGCACAAGATACATGAAATATAGTTTAATTAAAAGAGAAGGAACATGGTACAAATTTTAGCTACAATTTTCAAATTAAAATTAAAAATCATATTATATTATGGATAATTTTAGAGTTGACTTTTTGAAAAGAAAGCAGAATAGTTAGTAGTAAATAAGAAAATCACATGTCAACAGTAGTAGTAAGAGGCATTAAGTGTAGATTTTTAGACCGTTTACTGGAGAGAACATTTACATGCAATGTCTTCATGTATATCTACTCATAATCTTGTTTATCCAAGAGAAACACATTTTCAACAATGGTCCAAATAAATCCAATAAAAGTCTAATGCTGTAAATTTTTCTATATTTACAGCAAAATTGGTACTTTTGTGGAATGTACACCATAAAACTGTGGTACCATGTGGTCAATAGTAACTTTGAGTAACAGATTGTTGCTATTTTCACCATGATGGAAGAAATATTGATTTCAATTTAAGAATTTTTAAACACCCCCAAATTATTATTTACAAATGAAAGACAAATTATATATCAGCATGAAAAAGTCAACTATAGAAGACATTATATAAGCATTTTAAAAGGCTTTATGATAATACACTTTGGGATCTTTGCAGGAAAGCAGGAAAGGTTCAATTTTAGTTCATTAACCACCAATCATTTTATTGACAATTTAAGTAGACAATTATAGGTAATCTATCACTAGATGTTAAAAATGTAAATCACTGGTAGTAGACTACAAGTAGTAACCAGTGAGAAACAGTAGTATGTAAATACAGAGTACCAGAGACATGACCTATCTCCAGGCAGCAAGGATAAAGAGTCCAAGCCACATTTCAGGACTGTGCAGAGGGCACTTAAAGAACAGATTGGCAACATGTCTGGATTTACAGAATAAATGGAAGTTGATGGGAGTTTGGGGGTAGAAACATGGCCACTTTTTGAGACTTGTACCAGGTGCTATAACTGTAACTTCTTCCCACTAAAGGTTTATATAGAAGTATGAGGTACTGCTGTTTGACACCTTTGGACAACACAAATAATCCAAAATGAAAAAAAAAAGTCAAGCCAGGAGTTTTCCTAAGTTGCAGATGAAAATGAAGGTGTTTCTGAGGGATGTAAAAATGTAAAATAAAGAGGGTTTTCAAGTATATTATGAACTAAAATGAATAGTATTTGTTAAAGAACCTGAAACTAAGAATGATTTAAGTCAAGAACTACAAAATTTCTCTTAAATGTCAATTCAAAGGTCCAAAGTGATCACTATATATATATATATTAAAGATTTATTTATTTATTTTATGTGAGTACACCATAGCTGTCTTCAGACACACCAGAAGAGGGCATTGGATCCCATTATGGATGGTTGCGAGCCACCATGTGGTTGCTGGGAATTGAATTCAGTGCTCTTAACTGCTGAGCCATCTCCCCAGTCATGATCATTATATTTTTAATGTTTGGCTATTCAGATCAGGCTAGTTTCATGGTTTTTGTCTGTCTTTCTATCAGTATCTATCTATCTATCTATCTATCTATCTATCTATCTATCTATCTATCTATCTTCTATCCATCTATCATCTTTCTATTTTTCTATTTATTTTATTTATTCATCTATCTATAATCTATTTCTCATCTATCTCTCATCTATCATGTATGTATGTATGTATGTATGTATGTATGTATGTATGTATGTATGTATTATCTATCATCTTTCTATCTCTATTCATCATCTATCTTTCTTCTTATCTATCATCCATATTATGAGACCTTCTCCTTACATTTATACTATGTATTCTCAATATTTCTAAAACAAACCTGCTTCAAATATAATAGTTTTATTTCTTTTTTGGCAATTATTTGCTACACCAAAATACAGAAACAAAACCTTCATTAAAGGAGACTAAAGGATGGAGGACATTTTGTGACATTCTTACTGCTTCCCAGGTAACCCCAGATGTTCATAGTGGCTACAATCTTACGGTGTGTCATACTTGGTTTCATCATACCTGCTGTAAAGACTATTGTTGATTCTGCAAATGTGGCTTCTTATATTCTCTATGAGTCTAGGAATCAATGGTTCAATCAATGACAATATTCAGATTTGTGAGTGTCAGGTAGAAGATGGTATAGATTTAATTGTGTCCACTGTATAAAAGATATGTCTAATTTGTTATGGTTACTAGTTAGATAGGTGAGATAGGAACTTACATATTCTCTGTTATTTCTAAATTTGAATCTAGCTAGTAATATGAACTGAGGTATACTTGGATGTTTTGAATCTAGGGTTTTATCATTTCTTTACTAAGCTTTCCAGATGTCCCACTGAAGGCATGAGTAGTACTATGGAATTCTGAGGGCTTCCAATAGTTCCTCTCAACATACATGGGCCTGCATATGCTCTTAAAGTAGTCTGTATATTAACCTGTGGCACTGGAGGTGTCTCAAAGTAGAGATTTTGTTCACATATGGAAACCTGTTATCTTGATTTAAATAACAAAGATGGCAAATTACAAGGCTGGAGAGATGGCCTGATGCTGAAATTTCATAATGATTTTAGAGAGGATCCAAATGTGGCCCCCAGCATCCATGTTGAGCCAACTGTAACTGAAACTCTGGGGGACCAACAACCTGTTTTGGAATTCATAGTTACCAGCTTTCATGACCACAATACTCCTGCTTTGACATACACATGCACACATAATTAAGAAAAATAATATATTAACAACTGAGGTGGCAAATTATAATGATGATTTATATAGGAGACATACCAGTGTCACCAGCCAGGAAGCTCTGCTTGCTTTGATAGCAATTCTTTATACTACATATGTATACTACATCATGTAGTAAACCTAAGTTTAGAGCTAAAGTCATAAATGGGATTTTACATGTAACTACAGGGTTTAGAATTTTTTTTTTACAATACTTGAGCAATGATTCATCAGTTAAAAGCACTTACAGAGGACTTTGCTTCTATTTTCAGGGCCCACATGGCAGCTCATAAACTATTAATCCAGTTCAGAGCATCTGATACCTTCTCTGCCTTTTACAGGCCCCGAGCATAGAAATGATGTAAAAATACACATATGCAGGGAGTCACACATACACATACATGAAAAAAAACTTTTCTTCTCTTTCTTTAAGGAAGGCTCTTCCTATGTACCCCTGCCTGGTTTGAAACACACTGTGTAAATTAGGATTATGACAAATTCACAGAAATCTGCTTGTCTCTGTCTCCTGGGCTTTGTCTGGGGTTAAAGGCTCTGCCCTGCAAACAAAGAAATCTTTAAGTAAATGAAAAACTTCCATGTAGTGTTAGTATGGCAAAATGTAAGTATGTTCTTCACCAACTTTTAGCTACTATGGCAACTTTTAAGAATATGTAATTTTAGATCTTAATTATTATAAGACATACATCACATAGAGGTTTACTTCATTTGTAAAATAACATTTTATAAGTTACTTGAGAATTTTATATAATGTATTTTGACAATATTTGCCACTGTATTAATTCCTCCCACAATACACTTCCCTTTTCCCCTTCCTTTCCCACCCAAAAGTGAGGTTACTTTTTATCCTCCTTTACCTTATAGTCCAGTTTGTGTTGCCTACCTCGTTTTGGAAGTGCAATCTGCTTTGGCATGTTTATCTATCAGAGATTACAACATTAAGCAAAGCTAAATCTCTCTCTCTCTCTCTCTCTCTCTCTCTCTCTCTCTCTCTCTCTCTCTCTGCTGGGAACTCATGAACACTGTCACTATTGTTGTGATTTCACATGTGCAACTGACTTCTTAAGAAAGTAGAACATTATATTTTTCATTTTGTAAGTAACCTCTGGCTCTTAAGAGTCTTTCCATGCCTACTTCTGTAGACTCTTCAGTCATGGGGGAGGTGTATGATATGTATGTTCCAGTTAGGACAGAGCACCCATGAGATTTTTAGTTGGGGCATTCTACTCCCTTTTTAGGGTAATACCATTACATCTCATCTTTTGTTTGTGTGCGCATGCGTGTGTGTGTGTGTGTGTGTCTGTGTGTGTGTGTTTCCATACTAATATATTTTTACATATCTTTTCAAAAGGTCTTTAGTATTTGTTGTTCCTCCCCATAGTCTTTTTCCAGCCATCTGCTCCCATACCTCAGCCCAATTTACCTCTTCCTGTCCCTTTACCCCTAAGTCCTTTATACCACTCTGTCCTATCTCCCTTCTCTCAAAAGCCCTTCTACTTAACCCTTACTAAATTGTTAACATCTGTTGCTATTCCACATGGAACAGATGTATCTGAAGAGTCAAATTAACACCCAAAAGTGAGAGAAAATGTCTAATTTTTCTTTTGGCATCTGTATTCCTTCACCAAGGATGATTGTTTCCAGCTTCATTCATTTAACTGCGCATTTCATAATTTTATTTTTCTTAAAAGCTAAGTCATATTCCTTTGTGTAAATACATCACATCTTCATTATCCATTCATCAGTTGGTGGGCATCTAGGTTGTTTTCATTTCCTGGTTATTGTGAATAAAGCAAGTATCTCTGTAGATAAAAAAAATAAATAAATCTTTTGAGTATATGCCTAAGAATGGCATCACCAGATAATACAAATCACCTGTTTTCCGTTTTTTTTTTTTTGATGAACCTCATATTGATTTCCCTAGTGTGGTGCTAGTTTGTACTTTTGTCAGCAGTGAATAAGTGTTTTCCCTTCCCTAGATGCTTTCCAGTATCCATCCGCTGCCATTTGTTTCTTCAACCTTGGATGTTCTGATTAAGATAAACTCTTGAAGTAGTTTTACTGGTTAGTATCCCTTCTACCTGTGGTTACTTTAAGCTACTGAAGAAATGACGTCATAACAGTGAGGACAAAGACTTTAGTTTTTTCTCTTTTATTTAGTAGAAAGTAGAAGATAAAATACAAGCAGTTGAGGGCCAATTCATTTCCAGAACAACTTCAATATGTTTTATTTTCTTTACTAATTGACCGAGATGATTGGCTTCACCCCAGACTTCACATATTTTGTCCCTGTCAAGTGTCACACTCACAAAATCATTACTAACTCCATTTAACGTTTATCCTTCAGGATAATTTTCCAGTTCTTTGTTCACACATGTTGCTACAACAATGAAATTAGCCTGTCAACTGCTAGTTTCTTCATAGCAATTTGCATAGCATTAACAATAAGATGACTCCACTTTTGGAGTAATTTCTTTTGCAGTCAACCCAATGTAATTAGATTTCTCCCCGAGGAATACTGTCAGTCTTTATTACTAAGTAATTAGCTTACAATATAATATTAAATGCTAAAAAAATCAACCACACAATTTTCTGTTTAGAACTTAAGTTAAAATTCATAATACTCAGAAATGGAATGTACAGAACACAGAGTCCAAATCGAAATTCTGTTATCAGCTTTTAAACTTTTTGCCAAGAGTACATTTTACATTTATTACAAAAGACAATGCACATTGTTCTTTTAGAAGAGTATATAACTCCTGTGAGAGCCATTTATGAAATCTAATAAACTCTGCTGTAGTACTTGTAAATCACTATAAACTTGACATTACTCCAAAGATGCATATGATTTAGCATAACTTAAGAATCCTGTAATCATTTCTTTGGTATTGTTTGATATTATTGCATATATTCTGCAGACATGTGAAACTAAAATTGCTTGTCATCTTGTAAGACTGATCTTTTCAGACTATGTAGTCTCCACTTGTTTTGTTTTAAATTTTATTTTATTTTATATATTTTTACTGATAAAGCATTTAAACAGCATGCCAATTCAACATTAAAATCAGTTGAATTTGTATTTTGTTCTTTAATTATAAAAACACCTAAGTAATAATTTAGCTTGTATCAATCATTTTGTAAAGATGCTGAATTGTTTTATTAATCAAGAGTGACTCTCAGCCTAAAGAACAGAGGCTGTGTTTAATGAAGCCACAGTGAGAGAGAAGGCTAAAACTGAATGGAATTTGGAGGTTAAGACAAGTGTTATGAAGACATGCATCCTTGGTTGGCAAAAAATGGTGTGTCTTGGACATGCCTAAGTGGAAGGGGCTCCTTGGAGCCAAAATAGTCAAAGGTAAAAGTCTCCGAATGATCTAGCCTCAGAAATTCTATGTTTTGGCGGCCATCGCTAGACCACAGCTGTCAAAATGAAATTCAATCCCTTCATGACTTCCGATAGATGCAATAACTGCAAACAACATTTCAATGCACCTCTCATATTTGGAGGAGGATTATGTCTTCCCCTCTTTCCAAAGAGCTGAGACAGAAGGATAGTGTTCGGTCTATGCCCATTGGAAAGTATGATGGGGTTGAGATTGTTCGAGGACACTACAAAGGTCAGTGGATTGGCAAAGTGGTCCAAGTGTACAAGAAGAAATAAGCCATCTACACTGAACGAATCCAGTGAGAAAAGGCTAATGGCACAACTGTCCACATGGGCATCCATCCTAGTAAGGTGGTTCTCACCAAGCTAAAGCTGGACAAGGACTGCAAGAGATCCTGGAAAGGAAAGCCAAGTCTGGACAAGTAGGAAAGGAGAAGGGCAAATACAAGGAAGAAATGATCGAGAAGAAGCAGGAGTAGAAGCATTGCATACATGGCTTTCATTAAAGACTGCTTAAGTTGTTTAAATAACAAAAACAAAACAAAACTATGTTTACTTAACTACTAGTGTCATCTTCAATGTCTACCATATAGGCAGCCTTCAGCTGCTCTCACTAGACTGTTGAAGTTCAGATATGACGGTATGACGGATTATGAACCCTCAGATCCTAATATCATGACATTATTATGACTTAGCTGACAAAAATTCATTCGGGGATATCTTTGTTGATGCCAGGAACCCTAAAACTTCTGTTCATGGGAGTCAATATGCAGATGTTTGTCTCAGGTTCAAGGGTTTACTGACCACTTACTGGTGAAAACTCTGTACTCAATTGTTTGAACACTGTGACTTTCCATCCATTAGTCTACAAGTAAAATGATTTAACAAATTACAAACGACTTCAGTGTATCCGTGTTTATGTACAGCCTCAGTCTCTAACTTCTTTAATTCTGTCACTTACTAGCAGATACTAGAAATTTAAATGTAGAAACAGGAGAATTCATGAAATCTCACACGTAAATTACAAGCAGTTAGTAAAAACTAAAGCCAGTGTCCCTAGAGTCTAAGCAACACCTTTTCCCATCACTGAATTCTGTAATGTCAACAGCCTCTGGCTTCCCTTACCTGGCAAAGCTGAAAGTCTGCATTTTCATCCTTGTATCTAGAAGACAGGACTGAAGATGACTGAAAAAGAAAGTCATAGAAAGATTCACTGAAGGTGCTTCAGTTCACTCCTGCCTCTGGTTCCTAGGTACTTGACACCAAACTCAATAAAGATCTCAATTAATTCATTTATTAAAAATTGAATAGCTGTTGGGACAAACCTGGCACTGTGGAATGAAGCCCCATGTATCCGTCCCAGGCGCTGAGGCTCTGTGTGGGACAGGAGACACGCAGGAAGTGGCCTCACGTCTTCCCACACAGTCCAACTGGCAGGTGGGTACTGTGGGAAGCCCTCCCTGGCATTCTCCTTTTCTGGGCATTCTCAGACCCAAGGGCCTCTCCTCCCACTGATGGCCAACAAGGCCCTTCTGGTGTATACACCAGAATAAACAGTTTCTGGCAATGGCTTTATCATAGCAGTTGTTAGCAATAAAAGTGATCTCACTCCTATGCTCATGGTACCTCTACAAGTTTGTATGATAACTTTGGTTGGAAAGATAAGTAGTCAATTTTAAGGAACATATCATAGTTGGGCTCCTCTAACTTTTTTTTTTTTTGATACTTTATTTACATTTCCAATGTTTCCCCTTTTCTGGGTCTCCTCTTTGGAAACCCCCTATCCCCTCCCCCTCTCCGCCTCTGTGAAGGAATTCCTCCTCCCACCTACCCGCCCACCCATGGAAGAGGAAAGGAAAGGGGGCATAGAAAGAAACACAAAGAGAATGAGGGATATTTAACATATTGGTAAACTAAGATTTATCAGAAACCATAAATAATTATTTTCATATGCACCACACTATCAATAAATGTCAATATGAGTTAAAGTCTGTTTGTTTTTTTTTAAATTTTGCAATTAACAATTATTTTCTTTCCTGGGAAAGGCAAGGCAGATATAGTAACTGGGAAGGGGCATGGCTAAGTCTCCAGGTGTCTCATTAACCTGGGGATGGCTTGGGGCTGCGTGACAATGCCTCTACCTGAGGAGGGGCTGGGGGCGTGACCCTTTTTTATGTGACCAAATGTCACAGCCCTATGGAGAGATGTAGCCACTTGTTAGAAGCTGTATTCTAGGAGCTTAGGCAAACAATTGCTATCCCTTGTAGGCTGAGGACAGCCTATTGGGCCTGCAATGTTCTAACCTTAGCTCGACCAGAAACAGACTTCCAGTCACAGCCCCACAAATAGCCAAGTGGTGTGTTCTTCCCCTGGAGGATCATTTCTCCTGTGCTTAGCATGGCTTAGTTCTCTATACTTCTTTGTCTGCGGCTGAGATCTCTTGAGCTTTTCTCCTTCAAAATTAACATGTCTATTGGCTTTGGCCTTATTCAGGCCATTTTTGTTCAGCTTGTTGCTGACATCTTATGGATGTAGTTTCTGACATTTCTAGGAAACATAACCTCAAGGCTGATCCCTTGCTCCTCTGGTTCTTATTGTCTCTCTGCTTTCTCTTCCACAGTTATCCTCTACAGTTAGGTATGGGAGTTGTATTATAGATGTATCATTTGAGAGTGGGCTCTACAACTCTGCATTTTGATTGGCAGTAGTTTCTTGTAATGAACTCCATCTGTTGGAAAAATAAGTTTCCTTGGAAAGAGGTGAGAATTATGTTTTTCTGTGAACATAAGGACTTTTATTTTTTTTTTCTGAGAAATCATTTGATTTAATAATTATTATAGATACAGGGAATATGGATACAGTTTGGAAATATCTTGAATAACATGTTAATGTAATTTTACTAAATAGACTTCTTAAATTGCTCAATGTAAATAAAAAGTATGTTTACTTAAATCGACACCTTTGACCTTTTCTGAGACAGTATAAGTCACTTTCTTTGTGTATTGAATGAGAGTTGTGATCATTATATACAGCTATATTTCTCTTGACTCCTCAGTGAATCCTTCCTGTTATATTTTTATGATTATGAAGCAACCTGCAAATTATACACTAAATATTCTGAGGAGTCTTTGGGATAATTCTTTTTCTTCTTTACACTTTTTACCTTTTTGTGAGTTTTGACAGTAGATAAGGATCATGTGTATAACATGAATGACAACTTAAAAAAATAAAAAAATAAAGCAGAAAATAAAAATGGTATTCAATATAGGAATGGAACATCAGCCACAAATGTAAGTGCTCTCACAATGGAGCCTGTATAACAATCAGTTTAAACCCAACTGTATTACAAATACCCTCTTTCTATAAGAGCCACCCTATGGCTCCCCCTTGTTTATATTGAGTATATCTAACCTGCTTTTGCTCTCTGATACCATTATTCGTGTTCAGAACGTTAGATAGAAATCATTCACATAATTCCCTCTTAATCTTTTGAAGATTCTATATAGTTTTTCATAAAATTGAAAGATTTTTACTCATCTTTTCCTGGCGAATAATGCCAGAGATGATAGAAGTTGGTTCTGTGAGAAATTAATACAGATTGCATCTATGCTGTCACATGTTTACATACCCTGCTCCCTGAATATACTATATCAGTTCTGGAAGCTGAACTTTTTCCCTGTTTCTAACCTTGTCACTTCCCGATGTTGCAGGAAGTGGTCCATGGATGGAATTTTGATCTCACTATTGCATCTCTACTCATGCTTGGCATGCATTCAGTTCCTTTCCAAAGAGATTTTCTCATGATCTCCTGGTTCCAAACCCCTTGCTGTGGGATTTCAAGCTCTACGTAAATTCCCCAAACTGGCCCAGACCTAGTCTGATAATGATAAACCTGTAACATTAGGATCACAGGACTGCCAAGTAGGGTTACTGTATGGCTGTGCCTCTCTCAGATTCTGATTTAATTCAGTGTTACTTGTGTAAGTTTGGCTTAGATAACCCATGGGAAAGGTAGTAAGATTTGTTTGGGCCTGCTGTAATTTCCTAAGCAAGCACAGATGCACCTTTTTGAAGAAAGAAAATAATTGTTAATTGCAAAATTTAAAAAAAAACAAACAGACTTTAACTCATATTGACATTTATTGATAGTGTGGTGCATATGAAAATAATTATTTATGGTTTCTGATAAATCTTAGTTTACCAATATGTTAAATATCCCTCATTCTCTTTGTGTTTCTTTCTATGCCCCCTTTCCTTTCCTCTTCCATTTTTACTTCTTTCTGTCCTTGCCTTTCCTTCCTTCCTTCCTTCCTTCCTTCCTTCCTTCCTTCCTTCCTTCCTTCCTTCCTTCCTTCCTTCCTTCCTTCTTTCCTTCTTTCCTTTCTAATCACCTTTACAAGTACATAATTTCCGGAGTTTCAGTCTCAAGAATGTCCTCTGGTTCAATCCTATTTTTTTTTTTTTTATTTCAAGGACTCATTTTGATCATTAATTTCTTAAAATAGCATACATAATAATAGGTTTTGTTATGGCATTTCCATATATATATAAAATACTTTATTTACATTTCAAATGTTTCCCCCTTTCCAGGTCTCCCCTGTGGAAACCCTCTATCCCATCCCCCCTCTCCTGCCGCTATGAAGGTATTCCCTCACCCATCCACCCACTCCTGTCTTCCCTCCCTGGCATTCTCCTTTTCTGGGCATTCTCAGACCCAAGGGCCTCTCCTCCCACTGATGGCCAACAAGGCCCTTCTGGTGTATACACCAGAATAAACAGTTTCTGGCAATGGCTTTATCATAGCAGTTGTTAGCAATAAAAGTAATCTCACTCCTATGCTCATGGTACCTCTACAAGTTTGTATGATAACTTTGGTTGGAAAGATAAGTAGTCAATTTTAAGGAACATATCATAGTTGGGCTGCTCTAACTTTTTTTTTTTGATACTTTATTTATATTTCCAATGTTTCCCCTTTTCTGGGTCTCCTCTTTGGAAACCCCCTATCCCCTCCCCCTCTCCGCCTCTGTGAGGGAATTCCTCCTCCCACCTACCCGCCCACCCATTCCCATATTCCCACCTTGACATTCCCCTTTACTGGGGCCTCTAGCACCCTCAGGCCCAAAGTCCTCTCCTTTCTCCCTGATGGTCATCGAGG
>CM052715.1:68721285-68735963 GCA_028551405.1 Uromys caudimaculatus
TGCCTGTCACTGTATCAATACCATGCAGTTTTTATCACTACTGCTCTGTAGTACAGCTTTAGATCAGGGATGCTGATTCCCCCAGATGTTCTTTTGTTGTTAAGGATAGCTTTTGCTATCCTGGGTTTTTTGTTCCAAATGAGTTGTACTGTTGTTGAAAGAGTGCTTACCTAACAGGCACAAAGGTACATGTTCCATACTAGCATCACTTAAATACTAGTTATTTTGATGTATACCTGTAAACCCAGCACCTGAATTAAAAGTTCAAAGCTTTCATCAGGTACATACTAATTTAAGGCCAATTTGGGCTATGTGAGATTTTTCTCAAAACTAAAAATGTCCTTTTTCACCATGATATTTCTCTAAATAATTTAAGTGTTCATCAATAGGCTTTCGTGTTATATCAATTGCACAATTGACTGTAGTTTCTAGCCATAGGAAATAAGAACTTTCTGTAGACCTCAAGTTCCCAGGACAATCAAACAATCTGTCCATCATCTTAAATTTGCTTTCAAAGGGCTAGTGTGCAGAATTTCAGTGTTAATGTTGTTCATATCTGTGTAACTAACACCCATTCTTACCCTGGACACATGCATGCTTTTATTATACTATGTCCACTGTAAGGAGGTGCTTTCTCAAGCTTAGAGGGCACAGTGCACTTCAAGTTTATACACATTAAATATTCATCATTATGAGCTCATTTAAAAATCTATGATTTGACATAACTGAGTAGCAAGTGGAGGATTTTAAAACAAAGGACAGACATTCATTTACAAACAACTGACTTCTCATAGTTTCATTTTGCAGAGACATATATAATATTTATACATTACAGACATTTATAATTAATTTTATGAAATGGCAATAACTACAGATATATACACATTTTTGCAACATAAAAACACATAAGACCTTGATAACACGCTCAGGAGGTAGCACAACTATTTCATAACTAAACACTCTGAACAGAAACACCACTGCAGCTGGTGAGTATTGACTGATGAGTTTTAGTGGATTTATAAGCACTAAATGAAACTTAAGAACTGGAGGCATTTTCAAACATTATAATTATCATAATAATTTAAATTCGCTTTTTATTGAAAAAGATTTTCAAAATAATAGGAAAACAAATACTGTGGAGACAGAATAGTCCCATTGTTTTTCTAACGTCCTCCTCCTTTTCTTTCCACCATGGATAACTAACCATGGTAAGCTTGGATACTTGGATACAGAACTGATCAGAAAGAGCTGTGGGAGTTAATTAAAAGTTCATTTCCAGTCTCCCTTTCCTGTCCCCACAGAGTCAGTTATGCACTTGTCATCTTGGCATATAATCCCTCTTGTTGAAATCAATACTTGCTGACTGTATTAATGAGGGCAGTTATTGGCACATATGCAGTGGAACTATAAGGGATGTCACTCTTCATCACAAACTCAAAACCTAACACTATCTTACTGCTATTTTCCAGCTACTGATGGAGTCTTAGACAATTTTGTTTTGGCAGGAAAAATATACATTATTTTGATTTTGAGTGTTAGTAGATATTGAATATTCCTAGGAATACATGCTGTATGTTAAAGCCTTACTCATTTGGGACAGCAGTGGAAGAATCTAAAATATTCACATTACTTTGGGTAGAAGCTGAATCTTTTTATAGTATAACATGTGGTTAACTGAGGTCTGAAATACTGAATAATAATGAATAATATAAATAAATCAGAATAAAGGGTCTTCTAAGTATCCTATTTACCTAGAACTTCAATAATCTTAATCAAGGAGTATGTAGATAGTTATCATAGGAAGAAGTTTGTTTCATATTATATAGCTAGAGTGTGGTGGGCAGATTTATAGTACAAATATTAAATTACCAAACACAGTAGCCTAGTGCATATGTTTTCTGCTTGACATTCTACTCTCTAATGAAATTACTGTTACTTGAGTGTAAATTTGTTATTTGAGTATTGGGTCATTATTTCCCATTTGCTACTTTAACTATTGCATAAAAGTATATATGCCTTCTTTTAATCTACTCCAGAGGGAAATTTTTACTCAAAAATATATGTGCTGGAAATGTAGCTTAGAGGAGGAAAGGTTATCTGAAATTGATAAGGCTTTGGTATTTTCAGCACAGTAAGATCAATCATTAATAAATCAATCAACCAATGAATCAATCTTTTACTTATCACTGAGGCAAAAAGCATGACAGTAGTTTTAATGACATCAATGTGTAATTTTAAGTTTCTCAATTTTATAAAATCTAGCATGAGCAAGGTAGGTTCTGATATTTTTGGAATCTTCACAGGAGAATTATTTCCTTGACATGTCTACTTCTGGAAAACTGCTTTTACTGTCTATTGGTTCTACACTATGGCAACATCTGCTTTCCTTTTCACAGCTTCCTCTCCCTCTTCTACTATGACCCTGTACCCACCAAGAGAATAGTGAAGTCGTCCTCCTCCCATAAGATCACATAGTTAATAACTTTAGCCTAATTTGAAAGTTCAACTTTGTTATGTCTTAGAAATAACATAACCAAAGGAGACAGGATGCAGAAGATAGGAAGAGCATGCATCTACAATTCATCATTCTGATTACTTTAGCTTCCTGAAATGTGATTGATTTGTCTTCAATCAGACTTTGGGTTGAATCCCAGTGCTACCACATAAGAGGTGTGTATGACTAGTAAGTCAATAGTACTCAGTTTCTTAACTTCTGACAAGTGGATAGTAAAACAAAAACTTCCTCTGATGTTAATAAGGAATAAAATATGTTAAAATTTTCTTTAAACATTGCCTCATATCTAAGAAGTATTATATAATTCTTAGCTAAAAATAAGACGTTTTCTCCTTTGATCAAAAACAATTTTTAAAGCTTCAATATTGTATACACTCTATGAATATTTGATGATATTGGTCTAACACAGATATCATGATATGTTTTTATAATGATTAAGCTATGCATTACTTTCAATTCCAAGTTAAATCTAATGCTTAAAAATGAGCAATTTCTACATATAAAAATATTTATCACTCTGTCTGTCAAAGGGAAATACAGAGATTTAGAAGTATGTAATGAAACTTTTATGTACACACACACACACACATACACACACACACACACACACACTCACACACCAGAGAGAGAGGGAGAGAGAGAAAGAGAGAGAGAGAAAAACCAGGAAGATACTCTGATCGTTAGGAGGACTAGCAGGAGTGGGAGAAATAACAAGATTTCCTGCTTGGAGCAAGGTATCTGACTTGGAAATGTTGATCACCCTCTAAGAACAGAGACCAACTTTGGTATGGCTCATGCACTGATAAGGACATGAGGGTTTCTTACAGAAACAATACACAACTGTTTTCTACATAGGAAGTTGGACCTGTATGAAGGATAGTGTTCACTATAGTCCCATGTTCTCTCCAAAGTCACACACACACACACACACACACACACACACACACACACACACACACACACACACACACATTCCTAAGTGATGCTTATGTATAGGTGATAAAAGAAAGAAAGCATAAAAATTGTGAAATTGACAGTGCCCAAGACCATTTCCCAAACTAAGAGACATGAACTTCCAACCACCACATTGGGTGTAGGTGAGCTGCATATCATCGACCCTCTGATATTTTGTGTTCTTAGATTCCTAGTTTAAACATATACATTTATTCTCATGCTGTGTATATGGGATAATGTATGTCTAGCTCTAGACAGAAAAGCACACAGATGTCAACTCCTGCACCCAAACTTACTTTCTAGATGCCTGCCAATAGTTGCCATAATAAAAGAGTTCCATTCAAATTATTTCTTTCAGAGGGAATTCACAATGTGGTGAAGAGTTGTCACCTGGTCAGAATAAGCCCAGATCATGATCCATCTCTCACAATAAAGCATGATAACTTTAGATGGAAAAAATGTGGAAATCTTCTAGCCTGTGTTTCCTATGTGTATCAGGGAAACAATGCCCAATGAGCCAAGAATTACAGGTTTAGAGGCCATCTTTGTAAAACCCTGGAAGTGACAGACTCTGAAGACCTAAGATATATCATCTTCTCTGTTCTTAATTATTAGAATAGTTTAAAAGAAATTCCCAAGTAAGATGTAGACTTGCTTTTTCCATTGTAATTAATCTGAGTATGTTTATGTATTTGATATTGTACATGCTGCATATATACATACATATATATACATATATACTACATAAACATTTATACAGTTTATTTATATGTTTACATGTATTTTATAAATTTTTATATATATTTATACATATACAGATGTTATAAAGGTTATTTTATAATGTGTAATAAAGTAGACTAAAGGAATTTTCTGTTGTTTTTTATGAATCTGTAAGGCTCTAAGTATAGAGTTTGGGGAAATTTATAAACCCTTAAAATGATATGCAAGATGTTTTGAGTCCAATGTTTTAACATTCATGCTATATAAATCATCCACTATGTAACACTTTATATGTATATAAACTTGTCAGAGAAGCATCTCCATCTGTTTTTTTTTTTTTTTCTATTGAGTTCTCAATTTTGGCTTTGAAATCTTTGCCCAGTTTTAAAGAATTCTCTTTAACAGGCATTTATGTATCAAATATAGAACTTATTATATAAATAGGTGCTAAAGTTAGGCGTGTTCGTGCAAGTCTGGAGTTCCCAGCACCTAGGAATTGGTTGCAGCAAAACAGCACCTCAAAGACTCCCTTGTTTCCTGGAAATGTTTGAGGGCCAGTTACTCTATATAACACTGTCAAGAGAGAAAGAAGAGTAGCATGTGCCAGAAAAACATCCAAAGCTCTTTTTGAGCCAAAGTTGACTTTAGAATAAAATCTCAGAACATAGAAATTAAAGAGAATGTTCAGGGTGTCTCATGTTCTCAATGCAGTAATGAGCTGAAGTTCAGAGTTAGTACTATGAGTTATCCAGGTGACCAGAGTGTTGTAGTTATCAGATTCTTGCTTCCAATGTCTTCTTTCCTCCTGTTTGTGCATATTTTCAAATAGGCATCCACATACTTATGAACAACTATTGTGATCTTAGAGAAATGCATGCTAACAGTCTTAAATTCACATCCCTAAATGCAGCTACAGTAACATGGAAAGCATAAGGGAGATTGTGAATGTCTCACAAATTAGCAGTTGACAGTGTAAAGTGACAAATACTGCTAGTTTCATTTACTGTAGTACCGTGAGTGATGTATATATTTGGCAGCCAATGACATACCATCTGCTCTGAGAAACATATCCTTCATTCACACAACTAAACTTTTAAAGCTTTATGTTGCTTTTGGTTTAAAATGTCTTGGAAAGCTCATTTGTAGAAGGTCATTTGAGACTCTAAACACTGTCTTTGGACCTGGACATATAATGCAGCTGGACATTTTTTTCTTATAACTGATGTAAAATCCATAATCTTATGAATTAATATTTCTTAATAACATATTATAATTTTTGGTTTTAGGTTAAAAGAATAAAAGTGTAATCATTTTAGGGCAAAGAAAGGGACCAGCAAAAGACAGAGACTGGAGACATGAGAAGGTAGTGTGTACAGTGAATAAAAACAAAGAATAATAATAATAAATCCTTGTGAAAAGTATAAATAAAGTTTTATATTCCCCCTTTCTTCCCCTCTCTGACTTTGCCTATGGAAATGGTTGAATCCATGGCCCTGCCACTATACAGGTGAGACTGATATGAGTGTTTTACTGACATTAATTGGAGTCTTGTGTGGGGTTGACTACATGCCCTTCAACTTCATACTCAGACATAGAGGGGAAAGAAGAACTGTGGGAACCACACATTGCAGTGGGATAGACATGAGTATACTGTGGTTTTCATGAGAAAATGTGGTTCACTGCTCTGGTCAATTCTGTGTGCTGACAAGAAACTGAAACTTCCAGTTAACGAAGATATTGAAGATGGCCTCACAGGCAAGTTGGTGTTCGACTTGAGGCTATAATCAGGGATTTTAGGCTTCCAAAGCATCCGCATTTCCCCAAAATAATCAGGAACACACAATAGTAGGCCATAGTTTTAGATCTCATATAACATTGCACCATAGGGAGAGTCATCTCCACAGATGATTCACACCTGTTACCAAGTCATAGCACCTTCCAATAAACTTTATTGTGATCTAATTAGTTATTATGACTATTGCTAAACCACACAAAATGCTTGCTTTCAAAAATTTCTTTTTTTCATTTTATTATTAATTTATTTATGTACATTACATTCTTATTTCAACTTCCCCTCCCTCATCTCCTCCCAGTACATCCCTCTTACCTTCTTATCTGTGCTCATTCTCCTCCTTTCCTCCTCAGAGACAGGAGGCCTCCCACTGATATCAACCTACCTTGGTATATTAAGTTGCAGTAGGATTAGGTGCATCTTATTCTACTTAGACTAGACAAAGCAGCCCTGTTAGGGAAAAGGGTTCCAAAGGCAGGCAAAAGACTCAGAAATTGTCCCTACTCCCGATCTTAGGAGTCCTGCTTAAAGACCAAGCCTCACATCTCTTATATATGTGCAAAAGGCATAGGT
This sequence comes from Uromys caudimaculatus, assembly GCA_028551405.1. NCBI lineage: Eukaryota > Metazoa > Chordata > Mammalia > Rodentia > Muridae > Uromys > Uromys caudimaculatus. The sequence continues at coordinate 68,727,840 of CM052715.1, forward strand.
CCTTCCCATGCATGCTCTATGGTTAGTGGTTCACACTCTGTGAGCCCTTATGGGTTCACGATAGTTGGTTCTATAGGTTTTCTTGTGGTGTCTGTGACACCTCTGGATCATTCAATTTTTCTCTCCTTCTTCCACAGCATTTGCTGAGCTCCAATATAAGGCTGTGTGCTTCTGTTTCCACAAGTTGTTGGGTGAAGTCTCTCAGGGGACAGTTATGCAAGTATAGGAGAAAATGATTAGTTGTGTCAGTGATGAGCTCTCTCTCATGGCATGGGTCTCAAGTTGGGCCAGTCTCTGGTTAGCCATTCCATCAATTTCTGCACCATCTTTATCTCTGCATATCTTGTAGGCAGGACAAATTGTAGGTCAAAGGCTTCTAGGCTGGTTTGGTGTCCTCATCCCTCCATTGCAAGTCTTCCCTTGTTACAGAATGTGACTGTCTCAGGTTCCTTATCCCCCATTGTTGGTAGTCTTAGATAGGGTCACCCTCATAGATTTCTGAGAGTTTCCCTTGTCCTAGGTTTCTAGCTTATCCAAGAAATGCCCCACACCAATTCCAGTTCTCTCTCCCTCTGTCTTACTCACACTTGATCCCTACTGTGCTCCTCCCTAGCTCCTCTCTCACCTACTTCCCTCCTTTCATCCATTCCCTATGTCTGTTCTGTTAACCCTTCTCATGAGGACTATTATGAAATCATAAGATTTTTAAATGAATATCCTTTCTTTACTGAGAAAACTTTTAGAGAATGTTCCCTAACAGTGTCGATGCAAATGAGAAAGGAGCAGGTGATGACCAGAGCTCCACAGAAAACTCTACAGAGCATCAGGGGTCCATCACATATTTTGGAAGACGGAATGAATTTGAACCAAACTCACAACTAGTTCTGAAAAAAACGTTAGAATTATGGTAGAATCATTGTTTAGCTATGGATTCCAAGCATTTCCCATTTTTCCACCTCCCATATCTGTCAGTCTGTGGAGTGTCAAATGACATTTTTAGAAGTATGCAACACCACTCTGAATCTTGACGCAGAGTTCCAGGATGTTGAGACAGAAGAAAAAGTAGATGTGAGCACCTGAGGGATTTTCTTAGCTGTAGCTGTGAGAAAGTTTAAAATATGCCATCCCTCTCCAGCCTAGAAGAGGCTGCAAGAGGAACAGTTCATCATAATTGTGCAAAGACAAAGTTAAAAAAAAAAAAAAAAAAAAAACAATAGGCAGAGTGTCAGCTTGTTACTCAGTTATAGCCCTGTCATGGAAACTTAGGTGCTGGTGTTGACATCTGATTTTATGCAGAGCCACTGCATTAATTACTGGGCAGCCTATCCTTCAACACTAAGGTAAAGTCATGATTAAAATGAGTGCCCCGAAGGCCATTCACTTAACTCACTTGGGGCCAGGAAATAAAATTTGAAAAGTGTCACTCTAGCTGGAATTCCATTGAAATATTTCTCACTTCTCATAATTGAAATACATAAATTGACCATCTAGGGTAGAGGAAGAACAGCTGAGTCTTGAGAATGGAATCTCAGGGAAGGAGCATTGGTAAAATATTCTATATGAGGGACTTCCTGCCTTGGCTGGCAACTATGGAGAAGCTCTGTGGTTGTGGTTCACTATCACAGGAGTTAAGTCCACAGAGTGCTAACCAAATCTTTTCAGAGCAGCCTCATTGAGTGTCAATTTTGATCTTAGCAGAACAGAAGAGAGAAACCTCTGTAAATGTTATATTCATCTTTGCAGGGCTTTTTAAAACCTAGACCTGTATAAGATCCTATAAAGCTCATGACTTTATAACTAACAATAAAAGAAAGAGTGTGAATGCCAACTGAAGTGTAAACTTAAGGGGGCAGAGATCCAAAAGGATGCTAGAGAAGGAGTAATGGATGGCAGTTGGTGCTGGAGAAACTCCTCTGAGGGTAAAACATTTATTATGCAGTATGTGGACCATGTTCAAATCCTCAGCACCCACAGCCCATCAGATGCAGCAACTCCTTATAAACTCATCACTCAGAAGGCAAATAGGATTCCCAGGGTGAGCTGGCTAGCTAAATTTGGTCAGTTTTGCCAGTTTGATTTAGATGAGTTTCAGATTCAATGAGAGACACCTCCTTAGTAAAGAGAGAGATTAAGGAAGACTTCCATATCAGCCTGTGTCCTCAACATACATATATGTCCTGTAACAGTCACACACATATATGCACCTGCACAGGTTTAAATAAGCATGCATACATACAAACCAGATACATATGCAAAAATAAAAAAAGAAATGAGTTGGTAATGGGAGTAGCTGAATGGCTGGGAGGAATAGAAGGGTCACTTATTGTCTGGCAATAACAGGTATTAGTTATTTTTATTCATTCTTTCACAAATGCATCGGTAAGGGTGCCTTGAACGAATCAATCTACTGCTGTAGTTTTAAGAATATTTTCACCACAGGCTTTATTTGTGTGGTTGTCATTTAGAGCTTCAGTTTGTCTTTCTTTTTTCCTTTCCAATTATTTAGTTTCCATGAATTTTGGAGGTCTTACTTTGCATTTCAAGTTGACCTAAAATCCAAGATCCTCCTACTTCAACTTTCTTGGTTTTCAGACTACTGGCATGTGTCACCATACCTGTCTTGTGGGCTCTCCCTCTCCCTTGCTCTATAGTGAAATAACAAACATACATACTTGAAATTAAATAAAATACTCAGCACTTCACCCTGCTTACATGGCCCATGTGTTTTTGTTTTTGAAACTGTGCACACATGGTGTCTACCTTTGAAATAAGCTTTGTTTATACAGTGCAATATTATTACTCACAGACAGTACTTTCAGAAATGTTCACCACATGGTGACCTTCTATACACTTGGAGAAATCATTCCACTCCTCCCCACATGCCAGCCCCTGTTAACTATCTCTCCATTTTCTGCTTCCGTGAGTTTTACTGTTCATTGATGGCTAAGCTCATACAGTCTTTGCTTTCCTGTATCTAGATTGTTATATTCAGAAAAATGTCTTTTGTTTTTTTCCATGTGGCTAATGGTAGATTTTTCTGTCTTTAAAATTCAAAGCTGAATTTACAGTTTAATAGATGTACACATATATTTTTGCACGTGTACTTTTTAAAAAAATTTTCTTTGATACTTTATTTACATTTCCAATGTTTCCCCCTTTCTAGGTCTCCTCTTTGGAAGCCACCTATCCTCTCCCCCTCCCACACCTCTATGAGGGAATTCCACCTCCCACCCACCCGTCCACCCACGCCCTTATTCCCACCTTGACATTGCCCCTTACTGGGGACTCTCCTCCCGCTGATGGCCAACAAGGCACTCCTCTGCCACATATGTGGTCCAAACCATGGGTCCCTCCATGTGTATTCTTCGGTTGGTGGTCCAGCCTCCAGGAGGACCTGGGGGATCAGGCCAGTTGACACTATAGCTCCCTCCATGGGGCTGCAGACTCCCTCAGCTCCTTCAAACTTTCTCCAACTCCTCCATCTGGGACCTCACTCTCAGTCCAGCAGCTACTGTAAAGTGAAACTTGGGTATTCCAAACGTTTGGGCTAATATCCACTTATCAGTGAATACATACCATGTTCGTTCTTTTGTGACTGAGTTACCTCACTCAGGATGATATTTTCAAGTTCTATCCATTTGCTGGAAAATTTCATTAACTCACTGTTTTTAATAGCTGAGTAGTACTCCATTGTGTAAATGTACCACATTTTCTGTATCCATTCCTTTGCTGAGGGACATCTCGGTTGTTTCCAGCTTCTGGCTATTATAAATATGGCTGTTATGAACATAGTGGAGCATGTGTCTTTATTACATGTTGGAGGATCTTCTGGGTATATGCCCAGAAGTGGAATAGCTGGGTCCTCAGGTAGTATTATGTCCATTTTTCTGAGGGTCCGCCAAACTGATTTCCAGAGTGGTTGTACCAGCTTGCAATCCCACCAACAATGGAGAAGTGTTCCTCTTTCTCCACATCCTCACCAGCATCTGCTGTCACCTGAGCTTTTGATCTTAGCCATTCTTACTGGTGTGAGGTGGAATCTCAGACTTGTTTTGATTTGCATTTCCCAGATGACTAAGGATGTTGAGCATTTCTTTAGGCGATTCTCAGCCCTGCTAATTTTCTCAGTTGAGAATTCACTGTTTAGCTCTGTTCCCCATTTTTTGATGGGGTTATTTGGTTTTCTGGAGTTGAACTTCTTGAGTTCTTTGTGTATGTTGGATATTAGCCCTCTATTGGGCTTAGGATTGATAAAGATCTTTTCCCAATCTGTTGGTTGCCGTTTTGTCCTATTGACAGTGTCCTTTGCCTTACAGAAGCTTTGCAACTTCATGAGGTCCCATTTGTCAATTCTTGATCTTAGAGCATAAGCCATTGGTGTTCTGTTCAGGAACGTTTCCCCTGTACCCATGTGTTCGAAGCTTTTCCCCAGTTTCTCTTCTATTAGATTCAGTGTATCTGGTTTTATGTGGAGGTCCTTGATCCACTTGGACCTGAGGTTTGTACAGGGAGATAGGAACGGATCAATTCGCATTCTTCTACGTGTAGATCGCCAGTTGAACCAGCACCATTTGTTGAAATGCTGTCTTTTTTCCACTGGATAATTTTAGCTCCTTTGTCGAAAATCAAGTGACCGTAGGTGTGTGGGTTCATTTCTGGGTCCTCAATTCTGTTCCATTGATCTACCTGCTTGTCACTGTACTAATACCATGCAGTTTTTATCACTACTGTTCTGTAGTACAGCTTGAGGTCAGGAATGCTGATTCCTCCAGACATTCTTTTGTTGTTGAGAATAGCTTTTGCTATCCTGGGTTTTTTGTTGTTCCAAATGAATTTGAGAATTGCTCTTTCTAAGTCTCTGAAGAATTGAGTTGGACTTTTGATGGGGATTGCATTGAATCTGTAGATTGCTTTTGGCACGATGGCCATTTTTACTATGTTAATCCTCCCAATCCAGGAGCATGGGAGATCTTTCCACCTTTCTGAGGTCTTCTTCGGTTTCTTTCTTCAGATACTTAAAGTTCTTGTCATACAGATCTTTCACTTGGTTGGTTAGAGTCACACCAAGATACTTTATATTGTTTGTGACAATTGTGAAGGGTGTCATTTCCCTAATTTCTTTCTCAGCCTGTTTTTCCTTTGAGTATAGGAAGGCTACTGATTTGTTTGAGTTAATTTTATATCCGGCCACTTTGCTGAAGTTGTTTATCAGCTGTAGCAGTTCTCTGGTGGAGGCTTTCGGGTCACTTAAGTATACGATCATATCATCTGCAATGAGTGATATTTTAATTTCTTCCTTTCCAATTTGTATCCCTCTGACCTCCTTTTGTTGTCTAATTGCTCTAGCTAGAACTTCAATTACTATATTGAATAGGTAGGGAGAAAGAGGGCAACCTTGCCTAGTCCCTGATTTTAGTGAGATTGCTTCGAGGTTCTCTTCATTTAGTTTGATGTTGGCTACTGGTTTGCTGTATATTGTTTTTACTATGTTTAGGTATGGGCCTTGAATTCCTGATCTTTCCAGGACTTTTATCATGAAGGGATGTTGAATTTTTCCAAATGCTTTTTCAGCATCTAATGAAATGACCATGTGGGTTTTACTTTGAGTTTGTTAATGTAGTTGATTACATTGATGGATTTCCGGTTATTGAACCATCCCTGCATCCCTGGGATGAAGCCTAGTTGATCATGATGAATGATCATTTTGATGTGTTCTTGGATTCGGTTTGCAAGAATTTTATTGAGTATGTTTGCATCGATATTCATAAGGGAAATTGATCTGAAGTTTTCTTTCTTTGTTGGGTCTTTGTGAGGTTTTGGTATCAGAGCAACTGTGGCCTAATAGAAGGAATTGGGTAGTGTTCCTTCTGTTTCTATTCTGTGGAATAGATTGAAGAGTATTGGTATTAGTTCTTCTTTGAAGGTCTGATAGAATTCTGCAGTGAACTCATCTGGCCCTGGGCTTTTTTTGGTTGGGAGACTTTTAATGACTACTTCAATTTCTTTAGGGGTTATGGGACTGTTTAGATGGTTTACTGATCCTGACTTAACTTTGGTATTTGGTATCTGTCTAGAAAATTGTTCATTTCATCCAGATTTTGCAGTTTCTTGAGTATAGGCTTTTGTAGTAGGATCTGATGATTTTTTGAATTTCCTCAGAATCTGTTGCTATGTTTCCGTTTTCATTTATTTTTGTTTGTTTGTTTGTTTTTTGTTTTTTGTTTTTTGTTTTTTGTTATTTCGAGACAGGGTTTTTCTGTGTAGCCCTGGCTGTCCTGGAACTCACTCTGTAGACCAGGCTCGCCTCGAAATCAGAAATCTGCCTGCCTCTGCCTCCCAATGCTGGGATTAAAGGCGTGTGCCACCACTGCACAGCTCTCCCTTTTCATTTCTAATTTTTTAATTTGGATCCTGTCTCTGGGCCCTCTGGTTAGTCTGCCTAAGGATTTATCTATCTTATTGATTTTCTCAAAGAACCAACTCTTGGTTTTGTTGAGTCTTTGTATAGTTCTTTTTGTTTCTACTTGGTTGATTTCATCTCTGAGTTTGATTATTTCCTGCCTTCCACTCCTCTTGGGTACGTTAGCTTCTTTTTGTTCTAGAGCATTCAGGTGTGCTGTTAAGTTGCTCGTGTATGCTCTCTCCAGTTTCTTTTTGGCGGCCCTCAAAGATATGAGTTTTCCTCTTAACACTGCTTTCATTGTGTGCCATAAGTTTGGGTATGTTGTACTTTCATTTTCATTAAATTCAAGGAAGTCTTTAATTTCTTTCTTTCTTTCTTCCTTGACCAAGTTATCATAGAGTAGAGCATTGTTCAGTTTCCATATATATGTGGGCTTTCTGTTGTTATTGTTGCCATTGAAGACCAGCCTTAATCCGTAGTGATCTGATAGAAGGCATAGGATTATTTCAATCTTCCTGTATCTGTTGAGGTTTGTTTTGTGACTGATTTTATGGTCAATTTTGGAGAAGGTACCATGAGGTGCTGAGAAGAAGGTATATCCTTTTGATTTAGGATGAAATGTTCTATAGGTATCTGTTAAATCTATTGGTTCATAACATCTGTTAGTTTCACTGTGTCTCTGTTTAGTTTGTTTCCAAGATCTGTCAGTTGATGATATGGGGTGTTGAAGTTGCCTACTATTATTGTGTGAGGCACAATGTATGCTTTAAGCTTTAATAAAGTTTCTTTTATGAATGTGGGTGCCCTTGCATTGGGAGCATAGATGTTCAGAATTGAGAGTTCTTCTTGGTAGATTTTTCCTTTGATGAGTATGAAGTGTCCTTCCTTATCTTTTTTGATGACTTTTGGGTGAAAGTTGATTTTATCCGATGTTAGAATGGCTACTCCAGCCTGTTTCTTGGGACCATTTGCCTGGAAAATTGTTTTCCAGCCCTTTATTCTGAGGTAGTGTTTGTCTTTATCATGGTGATGTGTTTCTTGAATGCAGCAAAATGCTGGGTGCTCTTTATGGATCAGTCTATGTCTTTTTATTGGGGAATTGAGTCCATTGATGTTAAGAAATACTAAGGAATAGTGATTACTGGTTCCCGTCATTTTCGATGTTATTTTTACTTTTATGTGGCTGTCTTCTTTTGAGCTTTTTGAAAGATTACTTTCTTGCTTTTTCTAGGGTGTAGTTTCCCTCTTTGAGTTGACATTTACCCTCCATTATCCTTTGTAGGGCTGGGTTTGTGGAAACACATTGTGTAAATTAGGTTTTGTCATGGAATATTTTGGTTTCACCATCTATGGTAATTGAGAGTTTTCTGGGTATAGCAGCCTGGGTTGGCAGTTGTGTTCTCTTAGGGTCTGTATGAGTTCTGCCCAGGATCTTCTAGCTTTCATAGTCTCTGGTGAGAAGTCAGGTGTAATTCTGATAGGTCTGCCTTTATATGTTACTTGACCTTTTTCCCTTACTGCTTTTAATATTTTTTCTTCTTTTTTTTCTCTTTCTTTGTTTTGTGTATTTGGTGTTTTCACTATAATGTGACGGTACGAATTTCTTTTCTGGTCCAATCTGTTTGGAGTTCTGTAAGCTTCTTGTATATTTATGTTCATTTCTTTCTTTAGGTTAGGGAAGTTTTCTTCTATAATTTTGTTGAAGATATTTACTGGTCTTT
>CM052715.1:68736063-68774285 GCA_028551405.1 Uromys caudimaculatus
GTTCCTGATCTCTTTCCTAGGTTTTCTAACTCCAGGTTTTTCTACCTTTGTGATTTCTTTATTGTTTCTATTTCTATTTTTAGCTACTGGATAGTTTTGTGCATTTCCTTTGTCTGTTTGATTGTGTTTTCTTGTAATTCCACCTGTTCGATTGTGTTTTCCTGTAATTCTTTAATTGACTTTTGTGTCTCCTCTTTAAGGGCTTCTAGTTGTTTATCTCTGTTCTCTTGTATTTCTTTAAGGGTGTTATTCATTTCTTTCTTAAAATCTTCTATCATCATTATGAGAAATGATTTTAAATCTGAGTCTTGCTTTCCTGGTGTGTTGGGGTATCAAGGGCTTGCTGTCGTGGGAGAGCTGGGTTCTGATGATGCCAAGTAACCTTGGTTTCTGTTCCTTATGTTCTTGCCCTTGCCGTTTGCCATCTTGTTAACTCTGATGTTATCTGATCTTACTCTGTCTGGTTGTGACTTGCCCCTCCTGCAGGCCTCTGTGTCAGTACTCCTTGAAGACCAGCTCTCTCTGAGAGGTATTTGGGTTTGGAGAGCTGTGGCACTGGGTCAGCTCTGGGGTGCAGACAGAAATCAGAATGTTCTTGTCCCCAGCTGTCCCTTGGTTCCTATGTTCTGATGGCTCTGCGAGGGTCTCTCTTGATCCAGTAAATTTGAACAGAAGTGGTGGTTTTGCCTGTGCTCAAGGTGTGTCAGCACTCCTGGGATACCAGCTCTCTCCTGGAGCCCTGTGGTCCAGGATGAGGTCCCCAGGCACAGACCCCTGGTGGACAAGGCAGCGTTCTCCACCCACAGATGGAAACCATAAGGTTTAGAGGTTTCCTGTCCCCGAGTTCTCCTCAGTCCCTGTATCCCACCAGTTCTGGGCGGATCTTGCTGAGCAGTATTGCTCCCCTTAACCCCACTCACAGCTTTTCTAGGCTCCTGGGAGGGTAGCTTTATCCTGGTGCTCATTGGCTATGGACTCCTGGTGACCCAGGCAGAGGTCTCCACCCACCTGCATGTGTACTTTTATCTTTATGCTTTCTATGTACTTCTGTATCTTGATTAATGTAAAAAATGATGTAATAAGAAAGAAAACACAACCATACCTAGAGATCCAGTGATTGAGATTTTATTTCCTTTTGATAGATAGATTGTGTGATCCCAGAGTGCAAGCATTGAAAACTTAGTCCCAAAATTCATATGTTACTAATATGCAGAGATAGAACTTTGCAAAGTAATTCCTGTTGTATAAGTCATTAAAGTAAAGCCTCCATAGCAATTTTATATAAGGAAAAAAAGAATGATCCTAGCTGATCCACTCCTTCCTTTCTGTGGATATGCCCATGGCAATATTGTGAGACAGCAAGCCATCATTGCCAAGTTTCAGAACCTTGAAAATAGACTTGGCAGTTTCTAGAAATGTAAGAAATAAATTTATTTTCTTTATTAATTACCAAGTCCTTGCACTTTTTTCACATTAGAAAACAAATAGATACATGGGAGCTCTGTTTAATTATTTTCAGCACCCACTGATAAAATATGTAATGTTCACACTATCTTACATTCCACCAGCATACAAAGATCCAGCATCTTCTATATGATCAGTAGTCTTATTGTGTTAATTTATTCATTAATGTTAGCTGTGTTATTTCAAAAATCATCGCAATGGTTTAACATCTTCAACTAAAGGTCTGAAACTCTAAGTCCTAAGATCAAAACATGACAGAAAAGCCGTTTGATTCATGTTGTCAAGAATTACTTAGGTATAACAAGAGCTTTAGTAACATATTAAAAAATACACTGGAGTAACATTAGAATATTCATGCATGGGAAACAAACCAGTCAACAATAACAGGCAGCTGTGAAATAAAAAGAACCATTTGTAGAACATATTTATGATAAGGGTGAAATATGTATGAAAATTTCTATAGGTCACTAGTTAGAGGATTAAATCAAAATAACAAGCCAAGGAGTCAAAGAACTCAAGTTAAAGGTAGAAAACTGTCAACATCTCAGGTTAGGGAACAATATGCCCAAGGAGAAACTGACTCCTGTTGTTTAATTAGATCAACCTGTTATCTACTGCCTTATAAATATCTTTGTTTATACTCATAGATAGCAGCCCCTCTCAGCCTTAATCAGGGAAGTTTCTCTTTGCAGGGAATAGTGGATTCATGCAGACTTTTGGCTGAGAAATGAGGAGTGACAGTGACAGGTTGGGGATCCCTAACCAGTACATTTATGTTACACTCTCAAAGGCTCAGGACATACTGTGACAGAAGGATGGGGACTATGTAAGACCTGGAAGATAATTTGAATGACTTCAAAATGCTATCTTCCAGGCATGACATACCCATTTCAATCATGAAAGCCTATCCATTGTGGTTACTTAAATGAGCCTAAACAAGACTCGCCCTGCCATCTATCAGTCAAAGATAGAGCAAGGATTCATTGTATCCTATCCCTTACTCCTACTGGAAGTAATATATTAAAAATTGGATATGAAATAACAGTGCATTCTACAATTCTAGTATATAGTATAATTCTAGTAGTGAAGGGAACATTTTATTTTATGTTTCCACCTCTGAACCCACCAGGAATAGTTCTAAACCTATGGTCCTAAAGATGGTTAAATTTAGTGAGTAACAAACAAAAACAAACATGAGAAGGAGATTTTCAGTGAAGAAGTTTGGTAGATAGATGTCGGGGGAGGTAAGAGAACAGTGCAAACTAGATAGATGTGTAAAAATGTCAGAGAAAAATTAACTTTTAAAAGGATGGGCAAGGTACATCAATAGATAATTTTCCAAGGATGACATAAAAATGGCCAACAGATATATGAAAAGCTTCTCAAGTTTGCCAGTTGTCAAACAATGTTTATCAAATTGCAATGACAGCTATGTATATTTTGATTTAAATTTTATGTGCATATTCATGCATATTTGTGTTTACCAGTGTATGTGCACATGTCTGTATTCATCTGGAAGACAGAATTAAGTGGTGGGTATTGTTGTCAGTTACTCCTTGCCATCTATTCTGAAACAGGTGTCTCACTGTACCTGGGATCAATAGTTTAGCTTGTCTAGCTGGCCAGTGAGCCTTAGGGATCCTTCTGTATTGTTCTCTTTCATGGAAGGATTACAAGTCCATATTTGCCCAGATTGTTTGCATAAGTCTTATGAATGAAACTTATGTTCTCATACATTTCTTAAAAGAGTTAATGATTTAGGATTTGCAGAAAGAAATGTTTTATCTTGGAGCAAATAATTATTATTTTATTTTTCACTCAGAAATACTTCTATTGCTAGTGATCATTTGTATACGTTAAAATAAATGGAAGAAGAACATTAAAACAACCTTGTATATCGCAAATAAAGACTCAAATATCACAAGACTTATTTTCCAGAACACCAATATCTGAGTTTTAACATTTATACAAAGAAAGAAAATCACTATTGTAATCACTGTGTCAAGAAATTGTAGTGATGAAATTTGGACCCATGAGAGTCAGGTTCAAAGTGTTTAGAAAAGTAGATATGGTAACATAAATAATAACACATAAATAAATCATTATTGCTAACCTTGACAAACAGTATTCAATAAATCCTGTCTTAGTTTTAATTATTCGCTATGGTTTCTATCATTTTGGTGTAGCTTCTTAGTCACCTCTAAGTTAAATCAGAAATGAAAATAAATCAAATGATTATAGAAGAAAGAGATGAAAAGTATAAGAACAAGGACTTTGATAGGTATTGAATATAGTCGATGCTTCTTTATGTTGGAATTGTGATTTTGCAAGGAGCATCATATATGAAAGTGGAAATCTAGTGAAGCTGGTTGCAGCACAACCAAGAGCAACTGCTCTGCATGCAAAGGAAGGAATCACATTTTATGAACAGTAGCACATATTGATAAACACAGCATTTGCCAACTGCAGCATAGGTGGCAGACACTCATGTGCCAGGAATCCATTTTTAATTTCCCAACTTCAGAGGTCAGTTTACATTCAACATTTTTGGCCACCAGGACAGGTTAGCATCATGTATATTTCCTTTTGCTTCCAGGATGCTTTTGCTCGCTCAGTCCATTTTCTAGTCCCTTCTTTGTTACAGTAAGTTTTAAAAGTTATTTTTTGGCTAATATCCACTTATTAGTGAGTACAGACCATTCATGATCTTTTGGGTCTGAGTTACCTCACTTGGGGTGATATTTTCTAGTTCCATCCATTTGCCTGCAAAACTCATGATGTCCTTGTCCCAGGGAATGGGAAGCCTGTCAGGGAGATTTGGGGTGGGGTGGGATGGGTTGAGGACAGTCTCTCGGAGACAGGGGAGAGGAGGAATGGGATGAGGAACTGTTGGAGGGCAGATCAAGAAGGGGATAATGACTGGACTGTAAAAGGGGATTAAAGATAAATATTGAAAAAAAAAGTTCTTTTAATTGCCTGGGGTCTAAATGTCACACATCTTGTTTTGCATTCCACTTTCTTGACCACAGAAACACCATCAAAATGACATGTAAATTTTCTCAAACATATTGTCCTTCTTTCTACTGTAAGTTCTAGGAATAAAGTTAACATTTGAAATTAATATTTAATGACTTTTAGGTACTATTTACTGACTAGGAAAAAAGTTGATGTGTTTTGTTATGGGAATTAATTACATTTCATTTTAGCTGAACCACTAAAAATAATCCCCATTTCACATTCACTTTTTGACTCATTTATTCAGGAACTAGTCATTAAAATCTCCCCATGTGCTGCACAATATTCTGTGTGCTGGAGACAAGGTGTCTGGTAGAGAGACACATCCATGACGTGGTGGTGCTCACATTCCCACTGGGAATGACAGAGGATGAACAGATAAGCAAATGCACAAACATGAACTTGCCTTTAGTGACAGATAAAGAATAGCAGGCAGAATAAGATGACAGTGAAGGGTTTCTGTCTAAATAACTCAGTTACAAACCCTTTCACAGGAAAAAATAGAAATGATGAAAAACTGCACACCAGCTAGAATTCATTGAGAATGTTCTAGACAGAAGTATAACTGTGAAGTTTCTGATTCATGACACATGGAATCCATGGAGTACAGAAAACAAGACTATAGTGCCAGAAACATAAAAATAGGTGGCCCTCATTTTATGGAGTATTGTGGGTAGGGCCAAGGGGTCCATTTCAGGGTGTGATGTGAACATATGAGCTATGAATAGACTAAGTAGGGAATTATCAATATTGATTGGGTGGTCTTTGTACTGCACAATGGCAGACTATCAAAGAGAGGGGGAAGAGGGGAGAATGCATAGGAGGAAATAGATGAGAATTTATACCGAAGACAACAAGTGAAGAGCTGTTTTTGCAAATGTGATAAGGAATATGATTGTGATAGAGGAAAAACTGGTGAGACAACTACTCTTTTCTTCTGATCATAGATTTGCCAGCAGAAGACTGTTTCAAGGTTTGCTGAGTTCTATCCAACTGAAGTCATTAGAAAGCATTCTGGGTAGCTTATATGATAAGGAACATAATAGCTTTCTATTGGGTATAAAACTTTCAGAGACCTTAAAGGTTCAACTAAGACTCCCTGGGAAATGTTTATTTTCACAGTCTTATTTTATCACTAGGAATGAGATCTAGTACTAGTAATGGCATCCTTTGAACCCACCACACCTGCATCTGTGCTTCAGTGGCAACGTTTCAACCTAAGTTTTGACTATGAATACACACACACACACACACACACACACACACACACACACTTGGGATATCATAAAACATGCATCAGTAGAGTTGTGTGAAGCCTTGAGAAAAATATTCTAATAGATCCAGAGAAAACTAGTCAACAGTAGGTGGAAATAGTAGCAAACTGAACTATGTGTTTCAGAGATAACGACTGTACATTTTGTGTTCAACACGCTTAGGAAGATATTGAAAAGCAGGATGTGGGACATGGAAACCAAGTTTCATGGAAGAAGTCGTAACAACTGGAAAAAGTTAATTGTCATCTTCAAAACTGGGTTGGTCTGAGAGTCCCTGGAAACTAAACCAGAGGAAGAAATGACAGGATGAAAGGATGAAAGGGCTGAGTGGGAGTGAGTGAGCAAGGAGAAGGATCAGATAACATGGTGCCATGGGGAACTGAACAGGACCATGTGAACTAGCAGGAGGACCAGATGACATGCTGCCATGGAAAGTTTTCATTTTCTTCCTACTGTTTTTTTTTTTTTAAAAACCTTTCCTTTTTTACTTTCATTTAAAACAGAATTTTTCTTGCATAATATATTCCGAGCAGTTTCCTCTCTCTCTACTCCTCCCAGTGCCTTCCCACCTATCCCTCTACCCTGATTCACCTTATTTCTGTCTCTCACTAGAAAACAACTAGGTTTCAGGCTTTTACAAGATAAAAATAAAATACAATGAAATGAAAATTAACATCCCAGAATAGGCCAAAACAAACAGAGTCAAAAGAGCCTAATAAAGGGCATAAGAAACAAGTATACATGCAGAGAGACCCATTCATTCACACACTCAGGCATCCTATATATGCATCAAAATGACCTGTAGGATAAAAAGAGAGAAAAATAGAGACAAAATACAATTTTAAGAAATGAGATAAAGTAAAACAAGATGAACAAACCAACAAACAAACACTACCAACAAAACAGAACAAAGCAAATCAAACCATCCAAAGGCTAGACATGACGTTATGAGACAGAAATTCCAAAGATGTTGTTGAGTATGCTGGTTATCTATTTCTGGGCCTACAGCCTACCCTTAAGAGTAGTTTGTTTCCCCAATGTGCTTTATTTGGAGAAAATTGAATTTTCATTTATTGTTTTCTTAAATAGATTTAGAGACACTTTAAAGAGGTATATCTGGGCAGGTCAGTGTGGATATTCTCAGAAATGACTTTTTTTCTGTCACATTTTTATTAGTTCCTTGAGAATTTTGTAAATGTATTTTGCATCTATTAACCCCTCTGTTTACCCCTCCAAGATCTAGTCTTTTTCTTGTCCACAAATTTGTTATTTTCAAATCCATCAAGTCAAATTATGCTACCTTCTTTACAGGGTTATCAACTCATCAGGGGCCACAAAATTAAAGTTAACTGACTCCCTCTTCCTGGAGCTATCAATTGCTTATAGCTTCTTTGATAGGAGTGCAATTTTATTCCCACCTCTCTCTTCATTCTGGAGTTTTATGTTGCTTGATCTTGTTCAGATCCTGTGTATGCTTTCTCAACTCCTGTGAATTCATTTTAGCAACTTGTCTGCTATGTCCAGAAAACATGATTTCTTGTAGTTATGTATTCCTTATATCTCTGACAATCTTTTCAACTCCCACTTATGCAAACATCCATGAACCTTGAACTCCATCTTATGCAAAGATCCCTGAGCTTTGGCATTTCACATTTGGGGTTGAGAATTTTTCAGCCTCTTGTTCTCTGTACCTTGAAGAGTTGTAGGTTCTATATTGATGACAAAAAGAAGTTTCTCTGATGGGGCTTTGTATAAGCACTAATCTATGGCTAAGAATAGAAGTCACCAGGAGTCAGTTTAATACTATCCATTTATCAGAGAAATAGTAGTATTCTATCCCTTAATGCCTCTAACCCATAAAGTATAGGCTCTTGGCCCTGAAAATGGTGTCAGTATGGATTTCAACTTGTGGATCGGTCCTTAACTCCAATCATATATTGGCTATTTACTCCCATGATATTTTTGCCACTACTGTACCAGTGGACATGTTTTGCCAGACTGGTCATTGTCAAAGCTCACAAGGTTCAAAGGAAGGCAAAATTGGTGATTTATAGTCTTCCCCAGTATCAAGCATAGCACCTTCTAGTACTATAAAATCTAGCCAATGAGGATAAGACTCTCTGATGGGTATCAGCTTGGTTTCTCCAAGTTGTATGACTCAAATGTGTGGTGTCTTCAGCAATAGGGTTTTATAATCAAGTTCTAGAAAGTAACCCATAGTACTGACAATATCATATAATGTTAAAGGAGTCTCTAAAAGCCCACTTGTCAATAACTCCAACAGAGGTAACTCATTCCAGTCTTTGAATACATATTTGTCATACTGTATTGTGTTATAGGGCATCATTCCAGGGTGATTCCATTTAGTGTGTGTGTGTGTGTGTGTGTGTGTGTGTGTGTGTGTGTGTGTGTGTACATGTGTGTGCATGTGTGTGTGTGTGTCTGTGTGTGTGTGTGTCTATGTGTGTGTGTGTTTATAGTTTAGGAAGCTTCTAAACTGGTAAATTCCCATATGACCTTTTGGCAATGTCTTTACTGTCATTTATAGCTCCCACGTTCCCTCATCTACCTTGCCTTCCCATCCCTTTCCCCATTTGGCCATTCCTGTAGTCGTTTTACCTCTTACCTCTTTATGCCTGTTTCTCCCTCCTTGATATCCTTTCCCCTTGTAGTCAATTACCTATTTTATAACTTCTATATGTTTTCCTAATAGAACACATATGTCTGATGATTCAAAACTGACACCCACAAGTGAAAGAAGACATGTAGTGTGTTTTTCTAGGTATGAATTTCATCAGTCAGAATGATTGTTTCCATCTCTGTCCACTTATAAGTGAATTTCATAATTTATTCATTAACAACCTTAATAATACTGTATGTTGTCAATATACCAAATCTTATTATCCATTTTTCAGTTTATGGACATATAGATAGCCTCCTTTTTCCTAGCTATAGCAACTAGAACAGCAATGGGCATGCATGAATTGGCCTCCATGTAGTAGAATGTAGAGTCTTAGGTATATTCCAAAATCATGTAATAGAGCTATTTCTAGCTTTTAGTGGAAACTTCATGATGATATTCACAGTAGTTGCTACACTTTTCACATTTACTCAAGCATTAATTGTCATTGTTTTTATATTTTAAACATTCTTGCTAAGATGGAAGACTATAAATTTCTGCAACATAGTCCCATGAGCTGGTCCTGGATTCACTACAAAGGAGAAAGTGAAGTGAGCTGCAGCATGTATTTCCCTGTGTTTCCTGACTGTGGGCTCAATGTGAGCAACTGCTTTGAGCCTCTGCTACCCTGACTTCCAGTCTGTTATGGACGTTGTCATCAAATTGTGAGTCAAAATCAACATGTTCTTTCTAAATTTCTTTAATTGGGTATTTTGTCACAGTAATGAGAATCATAACTTACCTGATGGTGTATGTCTGCAAGACAAAGAGAAAAACAATTAAAAGATATAGCACTTTCAGCCATTAGAAGAATGAATATGAAGTGTAGTGAACGAACATAGGCTTGATCAAGATGAATAATAGAGATAACCTTTCATGGAGGGTGGTTAAAATAAGGGATATGAGTAAAGAAAGTGAAGATTAATTAGCTTCGTTTTAGGGAGATCTCATTACATGCATCTGAGGTCATGAAACCATCTGCAATGGCATAATAGGCAAATAAGACATAGGAACAAGTCACAAAAGGACAAAGGGGACAGAATTACAAAACATTCACCTGCTGGTATAAATAATGAGTTGATCCCCTTGAGATTTGTGTTATATCTTTCTTATGCATCCTACTCTTGTTTGCTGATAGGCCAAATCATTCCTCACTGTGTTATGTGATGACCAGAGTGTAGATCTCCCATACAAAACAACCCACAAAAGACAAACATATTTCCTATATTACATATTTCATTGATTATCTATGAAAGTAATATATTTTATTACAATTTTGTGTTTTGAGTAAGAAAATATTAATTAACATATTAGTATTAAATATACTTATCTCCTAGTCATGTTTCCATTCTGTGTGAATTTGATTATCTAGAGAGAAAAAAGTAGGAATTTTTTTTGACAATTATACTAGTCAAGATGCTAACCAAGTCAAACCTCAATACTTAAATATTTAAATGTTTCTCATTTTTATATTTTTTCATGAAATAAGACATTAATTACTATCATAAGATGGAGTGTTAAAATGTTTACAATTAGTTTAATTAAGTGACACAATTTGGTTTTGATTTCTACAATGTTTTTATTACCTGGCCTTAGGGCCATTTTCACTTGTTAGAAAAATAGTCTTTTGAGATTCATTAATTGTTAGGAGGAAATTAATTATCCTCAAAACTACAACCAGTGATAGACTTCAAGGCCTTGGAATTAACATACCATTCTGTTATACTGTGGCATTTATTTTAGAGTATAAAATATAAATCATCATAAGTACTCTAAACATTCTATTTTGACCATTTGAAAAAAAGCTGTCTAAGGTTTTTATCTCCAGATTAGCTTGGTTATGATTAAGGTCTAAATATTGTCCTGGGTGATTTAACCTTTATAAAATATATATCTTTGACGTTTATTTAAATGTAGTTTTGATGCAATATATATAGTGAAATCATTTTCTTCCCCTCCCCAGTTCCTCCCACTTCACTGCTTTACCCACATTTTCAGTTTATCTCTAACATGGTTCATCGATGAATATTCTTAATTTTTATATTTGTAAGTTTTGAAAATTGGTAACTTTTATGAACTTTAATCAATGAATACAAATGGGGAAATTCACATTGAATCATGCATTGTTGTTAAAGGCAATAATTCAGACAGTTATGAGAGATTTACAGTGCACTTGCAAACTCTCTGTAGCTCTGGGTGAGGAGGAACAGGAGGAATGAAAGCTATCCTCATGAATTGCCTGATCATGGCTGAGGAGCATGTGTGGTGGTTAACACTGATTGTCAGATGGAAGAAGTGAGAATCACCTAAGAAACCATCCTCTGTGCCTGTCTGTGAGGAATTCTTGTCTAGTTCATTACACTGGAGCACCAACCCTTAATATGAGCAATAGCATTGTGTGAGTTTGAGGCCTTGACTGCATTAAAAAGAGACAGTAGCCTCATCATGACAACTGTCACTCTCAGCCTCTTGACCAAGGACAAAGAGTGACCAGATAGCTCAATCTCTAAGACTCTCAACGTGAGCTCAAATAAACCCCTCCTCTTTCGTTTTCTCTTGTCAGGACATTTTATCACAGCAAAAGAAAATGTACTTAATTTGGCATACATGACTGAGCTCTAGCCCTGTCATGTGACTAGCACTTGAGCTGCAACTGGAGCAAACACATGCTACTGCATTTTTAATTAAATTTATATTCTAATTCCATTTCTAACAGCTGGAGCTAATTGAAAATCTCTAAGCTTGGACTTTTTTTTCCATATGAAATGGTAATATTTCCTCTCCTGCAAGTATGTGGTTAAAATGAATAATGTGAAAATACCAAACCCCATAGTAATTGCTTTACACATTAGTGTTGTAATATTAATTAAATTGTTTTATTGAATGAATGAGATTAGGATCACATCTAGATTTAAAGGATTTCAAAGATGTACATCCTGTTTACACACACACACACACACACACACACACACACACACACACACACACACACATATAAGCTAGATGCATATGCATGTGTGCTATCATTATATACACTATATTTCTTCTTATTTGAGAATTTAGTTTATAAAATTGATTTACTTTGGTGGTGTGAACATGGACTGATATGTTTGAATACTTGGTCTCAAGTTGGCGGAACTGTTTAGGAAGGATTAGGAGGTCTGGACATGTTGGGGGAGTTGTGTCACTGGGGGACACTAGTTGAGGTTTGAAAAGATTGGTACCATTGCTTCTCTCTCTCTCTCTCTCTCTCTCTCTCTCTCTCTGACTCAGAATGTCTCTCTCTCTCTCTCTCTCTCTGTCTCTCTGTGTGTGTGTGTGTGTGTGTGTGTGTGTGTGTGTGTGTGTGTGTGTTTTCCTCCTTTGTCTACATAACAAGTTAAGCTCTCAGCTGCTGCTTTAGCACCATGCCTATGCTCCCTGCCTTGATGGTCATAGTCTCTAATCCTCTGAAACAGTAGACCCCCAAAGAAACTCTTCTATAAGTTGTTTTGTCATGGTGTTTCATCACAGCACAATTAACTCTGGCACTTGGCACATTTCAAAAGTCATGGATCAGTTTCACAAATAGACAACTGTTCCCACAATGCACTTTAGTAGTAAGTTAGAAAGAAAAATGTTGGAAAAGTGAAGATGATCCTAACATACTATGAATAGGTCTTAAAACACAGAGCCTCAAATGGATGCAGATGCCATCTGGACTTCAGTGATCTTCTATTGCTTCAGAACTCAGAAAATTAATTTAATAACATAATTATTGACTTTAGGATTAGTACCTGAGACAGTCAGCATTGATGTGTTATTAATGTAAAATTTTATGTGGTTTCCAAACATAATAAAACTGACTGAAAAGCTGCTTAAGATAACCTGCTGATGAAATCTCCAATTCTTTTGCAGTCTTTTTTTTTTTTACTAAATTGAAAATATTTTTGTTATATTCTATTTTTAATTTATTTATTTAATTAATTGATGTCCTTCCTCCTGGTCCCCTCTCACAGATGTCCTCCCCTCATCCTCCCTCTTCATTTTCTCTGAGAGGGTGAGAAACCCCTTTGTTTCCTCCCATCCCTGCACATCAAGTCTTTGCCAGGATAGGGGCATCCTCTCCCATTGAGGCCAAAATAGGCAGCCCTTTGCTACGCATGTGCCAGAGTCTCAGTCCATCCTGTGTAGGCTCTTTGATTGGTGTCTCAGTCTCTGAGAGCTCCCAGAAGTCCAGGTTAACTGATTCTGTTGGTCCGTCTGTGGGTTTCCCATCCCTTCACAGCTTTCAATGCTTCCCCAACTCTTCCATAAGAGTTCCTAAACTCTTTACAATGTTTGGCTGCAGGTATCTGCTTCTTTTTCAGTGTGCTACTCGGTGGAGCCTCTCGAAGGACAGTTATGCTAGGCTACTGCCTGTAAGCATAACAGAGTATCATTAATGAAGTTAGGGTTTGGTGCCTGCCCATGGGTTGGGTTTCAAGTTGGGCCGGTTATTGGTTGGCCACTCCTCCAGTCTCTGCTCCATATTTGTCCCTGAATTTCTTTTAGACATGACAAATTTTGGGTCGAAGGTTTTATGGGTATATTATATTTTAATCATGCTTTCACCTCTCTCAATTCCTATATACCATCCGCACATCGTCATCATCTATTCTCTCTATCTCTCTCTCTCTCTCTCTCTCTCTCTCTCTCTCTCTCTCTCTCTCTCACTCACTCTCCATTCTCATTTAAAACACAGAAAGAAAAAAATGAAACAAGAAACACAATGACAAAAATAAAAGCCCACAAAAAACACAAAACAAATAATCAATAAGACACACTCTGTACAAATAAAGCAAAATGAGACAAAATATCTACAAAAATACCATTGAGTTTGTTTTGTGTTGGCCAGTTTCTCCCATGTACAGGCCTATATTTAAGTGTGGTTAATACATTGAATGGAACTCTATTGGAGAAAATTAATTATGTATTAATTTGCAAGGGGGTGCTAATTTCAGATAACTTCTTGATTAGGAGTGGGAGCAAATGCCCACTTCACCTTCTAAATGTCCACTAAATCCCTTCTGACTAGAACTTATGCAGGTCTTGTACATGCTGCCACAGTCTCTGAATTCATGTGACTTGGTTCTATTGTATCTGAAAGAGTCTTATTTCCTTGGAGTCACCCATCACCTCTGGCTCTTAGCATCACTGTCCCTTTTCTTCCACATAAATCTCTGAGCACTGAAAGGAACTATTTGATAGAGACATCCCATTTACAACTGTTTAAAAATGTCTCAGTATTGGTACATTGTACAGTTGTGGGTCTCTTTGCTAGTTCTTGTCTTCTGTAAGAAGAAGCCTCTCAGGTGATAGCTGAGAAAAGCACTCATTCATGGGTATAGTGAGATGTCATTAGGAGTCAATTTATTGCTATATTCCTTTAGCAGAGCAATGTTTTTGTCTGTTTGTTTTCTATGAGGCATATTACCATTATAATCTCAGGCTCTTGGCCATACTAGCAGTGTCAGACATGGGTTCCATCTAATCAGAGAGTAGATAGTTACTCCAAAAACATTTGTGCCACCATTGCATTAGCATATCTTGAAGGCAGGTTGCCATTGTAGATAAGAGAGATAATTGAATTGATTGTTATCTTTCTCCTCGGTTAGCATGCAGAGTACCTTACAGTACCATGAATATTACTCAGTAGAGATGAAGCCTCTATTTAGGCACTAGCTCAATTTCTCTGTGTTTCATAACATTTGTAAGTTTTGTACTCATCAGTAATTCATTAATATCAGTTTGTGAACAACAAACAACAGCCATGTCATACTCTGAGTTGATAGTGGTTTACACGGGATGCCTTTGGACAATGACTCAACTGGTTTCAACCCATTCTTGGCATGGGAGGTATCACTTGATGGTGAAGGAGATCTATTTGGGTCAGTGTCTCCCATTATTTCATGACTTTATTTAGATTTCCATAGAATTATGGGCCTTCAAATAGCTCTTAGTGTTAGTGGTTTCTTCTCATATTCTCTCCCTCACCAGTCTCTTCCATCTCCTACCCTGTTTCCCCCTTTGTCTCTCGATAACAATCAATTCACTCACTCCTTCTGTGGCAAATCCTCTCCTTCTTTATAGTCCCTTATTAGGTACTTAACTTCTGTGGTTATCCAGATTGTAGCAGGCCTATTATATGCTTAAAAAGTTACATCCATATGTAAAAGAAAACATAGTATTTGTCTTTTGGGGTCCAGAGTACTTCACTCAGTATAATAGTTTTTTCTAGCTTCAGTCATTTACTTGCAAATGTGCCATGTTTTTATTATCCGTTCATCAGTATGATGATGAACATCTATGCTGGTGTCAATTTCTGGTTATTATGAATAGGTGAGCAATGAACATGGATAAGCAAATTTCTCTATAGTAGGATTTAGAGTTTTTTGGGTATGATCCCAAGAATGTTATAGCTAGATCTTAAGATCAATTCCCATCTTCATGAGGCACTGCCACAATGATTTCCATAGTGCCTGAACAACTTTGCAAACCCATCAGCAGTGAATAAGCATTCACATTTCCCTACATCTTCACCAGCATGAGATGTTATTGTTTTATTGATCTTATCAATTATAACTGGTATAAAATAAAATATCAGAGTAGTTTTGATTTCCAATTCCTTGATGAGTAAGTATATTGAACATTTTCTTAAGCCAATTTGTTTCCTCATTTGAGAATTTTATTTCATTCCGTATTTCATTTTTAGTTGGTTTGATTTATTATGGCCATTTAAAAATTATTTGTATATTTTAGATATTAGCCCTATATTAAATGTGGAAATGGTAAGAGGTTTTTCCATGTTGTACAGTGCTACTTTTCCAGAGTTATGATGTCCTTTCCTGTACAAACATTATAGTTTCATGAAGTTCCATTTATTAATTATTGTTCTTAGTGCCACTGCTATTGATATCCTATTCAGAAAGTATTTTTCTTATGTCACTGATTTTAATACTGTTCTCCAGTATCTTTTCTATCAGATTGAGTACATTTGGTTCCGTTGATCGCCATGTCTATTTTTATGCCAATACAGTGCTCTGTTTTTATTTCTATAGCTCTGTAGTACAACATGAAAACAGGAACCTCCATCGTCTCTTTTGTTATTCAGGATTGTTTTAACTATCCTGGGGGTTTTGTGTTTCAATATAAAGTAGAAAATTCGATATTATTTTTATTGTTTCTCTGAAGGATTCTACCACAATTTTGATGGACCTTGCACTGATTCAGTAGATTGGATTTGTTAGGATAGCCATTTTCACTGCATTATTCCTACCAATGTATGTATATAGGAGATCTTTCCATCATCTGGTGTCCTCTTCAATTTCTTCCCTTAATGTCTTAACAATTTTATTATAGAAGTCTTTTCACTTGCTTGGTTAGAGATATTCCAAGATTTCCCCACCTAGGGAACTGTGGAAAGTAGTGTTACCATCATTTCTCTCTCTTTGTCATTTTTATTCATCAATATTACTGTTTTTTTTTTTTTTTGAATGTTATGTTTTTTCTTTTCTGGAAATTGGATGCTTTATATGATTTAAGCCTATTTTGAAAGAGTTGGGATGGAGACTCCTTTCAGCTCTAAAGCTTTTTCTGGTGCAGATCCATGCATGCTCTACTGCCCCCTCAGTCTCTGTGAGTTTCTACATTCTTAGGTCTTGTTATGCTTTGAAAGCCTTGTTTTCTTGGTGTACTCCATCCACTCTGACTCTTTCATTCTTCCCTTTTTCTTTTCGGAAGGGTTTTCTGAGCCCCTGGGGAAGGGGAGTTGATGGAAACATATCTTTAAGGCTGAGTGTTCCTAGATTTTTCTCTGCATATTGTCTGGCTGTAGGTCTCTGTATTTGTTCCCATCTGCTGCAGCAGGGAGCTTCTGTGATGAAGGTTTAGTAGGCACTAATTGATGAGTATCTCAGAGTGTCATTAGAATTTATTTTATCGTTCTTTTTTAAACACTAGTATTTGGTTTTCCCATAGCCCTTAGTCTATGTAGGCTCAGACTTTTGGTCACCCACATAGTGCCAGGTATGGATTCTATGTCACGCAGGAGTCTTACTCTGATATTTGAGGTGTTTCTTAGTGTTAATACCTGGCATGACTGTTGTTGGATGAGTTCTCCATTTTCTTTTTTGATGCTCTTGTTCTCTCTGGATGTTAGGGAAGTGGGGTCCTTGTTAGAGAATGCTCTGCAGTGGGCTGGTGATAGAAAGACATAAAGATGGGCTAGGAGGGAAGGTTGAGGAGGGTTGCAGGAAGGAACTAGAAAACTGATCCTATTGACACTTACCATGAGAAGTCCCAGGTAGTTGAGATGTCACAGGAGCAGGGGCTTCTGGAAGCAGCCTACAGCAGGGCAAAGAATAAGTCTGTATAGACAGGGATGGATGGGCCAAGGGGATGTGATTCTATACCGAGAGGTAGTATCCTCAGTAAATGGAATTGAGATGGGAGGATGGGTTACTGAATGCTGTCTATTACATGACTAGGAGGAGTAAGTCTGGACAGAGCATAATGGAACATAGAAAGCATAGTGAGAAACTCTTATCTGTATCCCACCTCCTGAAAAAAATGTGCTTTTGGTGATCATGATTGACAGACACAGAAGAATGGAGATGGGCTTGGCGAGAAGGCTGAGAGGGTTGCCAAGAGAGAGCTAAGCTGGATAAGCACCAACATGAACATGTCTCATGGAATGCAATTAGGGTGAAAGGAGAGCTCCTTTAAGCAAGCTCCAATATGACTGAGAATGAGACTGGAGAGATCTTATGGATCACAGGAGAGTGAAATTGCCAACCTGAGTCGCAGCCCAGTGTGGCCTCTGGAGCTTCATGGTAGAAAGTTTGTGTGGATTAGAGGCTTACATAATGGAATCAAGATGGGTTAGAGGGGAAGAGGGAAATATGAAATTTTAAAGGAGTTTCATGTTTTAAGAAAGATGTCACTGTTTAAATAATGACAAATGATTTAAATCATGTTGTTTATTTGCTGCTAGTAATTCTAAGTCAGTTGTTCTTCATCTTGATGGAAAAAAAACCATAGATAACTGAGCTACATATGCAAGTAGTGCCTAGATAACTTAATAGATCCTTACTCAACATTCCCTCACTCAAGCAGTTTGAATTTTTAATTAAAAATTCATTTAATAGACTGTATATTTCCATTAATTCTCCTGACCCTCTGACTAATCCTCCAGAGACTTGAGGCCCCAGGAAAGGAGAAGGCCCAGTGGGGGGTGGTGGGCATCCTCTTGAAGGCAAGGATGAGGAATTATGGGAGGGGGGACCAGGAGAGGGGGCAATGACTGAAATGTAAATAAATAAAACAATGAAAAAATAAAACAGAAATAAAAAAATTTACTTAGTAGTTTAATATTCCTAGTAATGCCATAAAATGTTACCACTAAGAAGACTTCTAACATAATTTAACTGTGGGAATTTAGAGATCAAAAGCCAGTAAACTATGTGATGGTGACAGCATTGATATTTGATCCAATGAACTCTGTGATTTAAATCTAAGAACCCGATGAGAAAACTGCATTTGCACTATTTAAATCCATTGTTTGTTTGAGTCTATGATATAAACACAGTTGTCTGAGGCAGTAGGGATTTCTTCATTTTCTTTGTTCCTATCATTTGGAGCCAAGGTTTTCTAGGTGATATTGAACAACAATTCGAGTAAAAATGGAAATCTTGCCGAAAGCAATCTACAGATTCAATGTAATCCCCTTTCAAAATTCCAGTTCAATTTTTCATATAGTTAGAAACAGCAATTTGCAAATACATATGGAATAAAAAAAAAAAAAAGCCAGGATAGCGAAAACTATTCTGGAGGAATCATCACCCCTGACCTCAAGTCTCATTACACAGCAATAGTGATAAAAATGTATGGTATTGGCACAGAGACAGGCAGAAAGGTCAATAGAATAGAATTGAAGACCCAGAAATTAACCCACGCACCTAAGGTCACTTGACCTTTGGCAAAGGAGCTAAAACAATCCAGCAGTGGAAAAAAAGACAGCATGTTCAACAAATGGTACAAAGTTTAAGTCCAAGTGAATCAAGGAGCTCAACATAAAACCAGATACACTGAAACTAATAGAAGAGAAAGTAGGGAAGAGCCTGGAACAAATGGGCACAGGTGGAAATTTTCTGAACAGAATACCAATTGCTTATGCTCTAAGATCAAAAATAGACAAATGGAACCTCACAAAATTGCAAAGCTTCTGTAAGGCAAAGGACACTATCAACAGGACAAGACAGCAACCAACAGATTGGGAAAAGATCTTTACCAATCTGACATCTGATAGAGGGCTAATATCCAATATATACAAAGAACTCAAGAAGGTAGACTCCAGAGAATCAAATAACCCTATTAAAAAAGGGAGTACAGAGCTAAACAAAGAGTTGTCATCTGAGGAATATCGAATGGCAGAGAAGGACCTGAAAAAATTTTCAACATCTTTAGTTATCAGGGAAATGCAAATCAAAACGACCCTGAGATTCCACCTCACACCAGTCAGAATGGCTAAGATCAAAAACTCAGGTGACAGCAGATGCTGGTGAGGATGTGGAGAAAGAGGAACACTCCTCCATTGTTGGTGGGATTGCAAGCTGGTACAACCACTGTGGAAATCAGTCTGGGGGTTCCTCAGAAAATTGGACATAGTACTACCTGAGGACTCAGCTATACCACTCCTGAGCATATACCAAAAAGATGCTTCAACGTTTAACAGGGACACATACTCCACTATGTTCATAGCAGCCTTATTTATAATAGCCAGAAGCTGGAAAGAACCCAGATGTCCTTCAACAGAGGAATGAATACAGAAAATGTGGTACATTTACTCAATAGAGTACTACTCAGCTATTAAAAACAATGAATTCATGAAATTCACAGGCAAATGAATACAACTAGAAAATATCATCCTGAGTGAGGTAACCTAATCACAAAAAAACACACATGGTATGAACTCACTGATAAGCAGATATCAGCTCAAATGCTCGGAATACCCAAGATAGAATTCACAGACCTTGTAAAGTTCAAGAAGGAAGAACAAAGTGTGGGGGGAACAAAATACTCTCGGGAGCAAAATAAGGAGACAAAGTGTAGAGCAGACACTGAAGGAAAGGCCATCCAGAGACTACCCCACCTTCGGATCCATCTTTATACAGTCACCAAACCCAGACACTCTTGTGAATGCCAAGAAGTGCTTGCTGAAAGGAGCCTGATATAGTTCTCTCCTGTGAGGCTCTGCCAGAGCCTGACAAATACAGAGACAGATGCTCACATCCAAGCATTGGACTGAGCATGTGGTCCCCAAAGGAGGATTTAGGGAAAGGACTGAAGGAGTTGAAGGGGTTTGCAACCTATAGGAAGAGCACCAATATCAACCAAACAGACCCCTAGAGCTCCCAGGGATTAAACCACCAACCAAGGAGTACACATGGAGGGAGAGGGACCCATTGCTCTAGCTGCATATGCAGTAGAGGATGATCTTGTTGGGCATCAATGGTAGAAGAGGCCCTTGGTCCTACGAAGGCTCGATGCCCCAGTGTAGGGAAATGTGAGGGTGGGGAGGTGGGAATGGGTGGGTGGGGGAAACCCTCATAAAAGCAGGGGGAGGAGGGATGGGATAGGAAGTTTCAGGGGTGGGGGAGGGAACCAGGAAAGTAGACAACATTAGAAATGTAAAGAAAGAAAATATCCAAAAAAACCAAATACCTGTTGATAATTTCTTTCACATTCAGTAAAGAAATACCACTACCAGCACAGACAAAAGTGGGCTAATTTTCTGCAGTCCTCGAATACAAGTTGGGGTTAGAGTGAATATAAAATATTGAAACATGGCAAAGAACCTATTTAAGAGAATACTGTGACCTTGAGCTTTGTGATTATAGGACTCTTCATAATTTTCAAGGTACAGGGATGGCTATATATGGCAATAAAAGAAAATTATTAATATTCTGCAAAGCAAACTAGTTCATCTGCAATTATGATCTGCATCACTGGACAGAGGCAAGCTGTTTCATGATTTTAACAGGATATAACGTTTGTAATAAACTGAAGCTCTGACGTTTTGTTCAGTTTAGGTATCCCAATCTCTGTCCTTTTTAACTATGGTACAGTAACGCTGCATTTGCAGCACACTCTATGACATGGCCATCCAGAATAGGATATCAGTACTGTACCAGTTTTGTTAATATGCAAACACAGAATGTACAGAGGGCACTTTAGCTGCAAGAAAGAAAACTTGAGAAAGTAATTTTTCTCCATCTGTCTTAACTAGAGTTATTTTGTACAAGACTGAGATCATGAAAAGTATCTATACTGGCTTATAGTTTGTCTATTGTACTACATTAAAATGAAATAAGAGAACAAGCACTTTAATATGACATTATGTCTTCAAATATTTGACCAATATATTTCTTTTTTTTTTCATTTCTAGAAAAACCAGTGGGAACATTTTCTATTTACAATATCTAGAGAATAAAGAACAGGGAGCTATAAAAGGTTTTTTTGTTGTTCTGTTTGGAGGAATTAATAAAAATATTTTTAAGTAACATTGTTTGATTATATACATTCAGTATGTCATTTAGAACTAATCACTTATAATTGTGCCCAGCCAGTGGCTCTGCAGTTGCCTTTAGTCTCCTAGCTTCTTATAACAGTGTTTTCAGTTAAGAATTGAATAACTCTTCATATATTATGCAAACAATAGATCCATTTGGAAATGTTTTGTTTCATTATCTTGGTGCCATCTTAGGGACTTATGATGTCATGATGTTTTCCCTTCCATAGAAAATTTGTTAAGAAATTGAGAGATCATTTTATACTTTCCAGACAATAAATTAAATAAGTAAAATTTGGAGGTTAAGAGATAAGAAATAGGTTCAATTCTGTTTTAGGAAGAACAACAAAATCAACCAATCATATCCTCCAGAGCTTCCAGGGACTAAACCACCAACCAAAAAGTACACATGGAGGGACCCATGGATACAAAGGATACAAGTTAATCAAAAATCTCAGGGCAAAGCATAGGTTACCTCTTGGTGAATAATTAATCAGGGATGCCTCAGAGAAACTCAAATACACATAGGCTATTGCTAGCTCTCTTGGTTCTCTATAATAACTAGATGGTCAAAAACTATTTCTGAAGGCATCACTTACTGTGGATAGAGAATATTGAAAAATCAACCTTGACTGACAAGGAATCCTTCCTTCTGCTGGAAATAGCTATGCAGGCTGGTTAGGAAAAAGGAAACTCAGCAATCTTACCTAGCACAAGATCCTGCATAGTAAAATAATAAATTCCCAAGCAAGATGGGCCCATTGAAGTAATAGTGATTAATACTATGTATTGAGTGTTGTCTTGATTGGGGATGAGGCCTACTCTATACAGGAAGGAGTCCATGCTGGTACTACAAATGCGGTCAAACGTCATGGCTAATGAAGTCATTGGCATAATGGGAGAACTTATTGATGTTGTTTTGCTAAGTTGCTGTGTTATCAAACTGTCTTCTAGTTATCTAAGTCTTCATTCATAGATTTTGACACTATCAACTTTGGGAAGAGTAGCTTATTGTTGCAGAGAGTAATGATTAGTACCGAGGGCCCCACAGTTCAAATGCCAAGAGTAAGAGGTTATGAATGGCAGCTGCAACAGAAACATTTATACCAACTCCTCCCCATGTCAAGGCTGAGGAAGAATCTCGGACAAGGGAGAAAGAATGAGAGTCCACAGAATGCAAAGGAGAGCTGTGAGATAGTGTTGTTGGGTATGGTGCAGCTGTTTCACACATTAACTAATATGAAACATGGTTACCTGCACTTAATCAGGACTGTTAAAGTTCATAGAGTAGGAAAGGACTCCCATGCTCCTTCAGGGATTATTGGCAGATCATGCAGGTACAGGATGTGGAGTCACTTTTCACAGGGGACAGGCTAATAGTAGGTTCCCAGTGCTCTCACGGAAAGCATGAGACCCCTCAGACATGGCACTAACAAACATCTTGCTTGTGAAAACCATCTCTTCTTTGTTGAAAAGAAGTGAATTTCAGGGAATGTAAATAGTACTTTTGTACATAAAGTAAATTTGATTTGCAAAGTAAGTAAACAGTGGAGACAGAAAGGTATGGGCATACATTGACTTGATTAAGGTTTAGGTGGATAAGATATAGCCATGGTAGGAGGAGATTGCATTAATAAAGTTCTTAGATGCCAGAGCATATCAGGGAGTACCATTTCTTCCAGTTGGATAAAGAAAACTATTGAAGTCTGTTCTCAAAAACAGTGGAGTTTCAGTGAGTAGATATCAAATGAAGGCTCTGGTTGAATGAGACTAAAGGCTGGGAGAATATTTAGAGGGCTTTCCTGCTGACTGAAATATTGCAGTGATACCCTGACACCAGCAGAATACAGGGTCAGAATCTCCCACTTGATGGGAAACCAAGAGTGAACCTCATTTCCAGGTGCTGGGAAGATGAAGTGTTGATTCCGCTCATGAGCAATCTCCAGGTCAAGCTGGAATTCATCCCTAGATGAATTGTGGATTCTACCCGAGAGAGTAAGACCCGTATGAGTTTGCAATGATAGGACCAGAATACGGATGTATTTGGATAAAATCTGTCATTGTAAAATATTCGTTAATCCCAAGCACTTCCTTCTAGAAGAGTAGCAATTTTCATGATATTTTTTATAATCTCATGTGAAATTTTGTCATTGTTTCTTGATGTTATGAAGCTCATTTTCCCCAATAAAGACTAAATCAATTTTCATGCTTTTTGCACATTTAATACATAATTTATTATGATGAATTTGTTGCTTTATCTATAAATGCTTTGGTTTTAAGTTCTTTTAAAAGGTATAACTTATTTAAAATAGTAGCAGAGGTACACATATAATTTTTAATTTTAAATGACCTTCAGAAATAGGGAATAGATAAAGGCATGTTTGATTTTCTTTTCCTCCTTGGAAATAAAACTTCACAGTTCACCCCAATTTCCAACATGATAAGTTAATATACTCCATATTATATCTATTGTAATATCATTTTCTGTGTGAACTTATTAATTTCCTCATTTGCTATTGCTTATAGTTTCTGGTGTTTTGATGGAGTTACCCTCATGAAAACTTACCTGCCTCAGACTCTTGAGAGCTGGGGTTAGAGGTGTAAACCATGAAGTTTGAAAGATTTTAGATTTAAAAAGAATATCACTTTCAACGGTATTAACTAACTATAGTCAACTATATCTTTCATTTAGTAATGATTAATAAAATCCTGCTTATCTGTTTCTTCTTAAGCATATGAATCTCTTAAATGTGCCCTGAGTTACAATTACTGACAGGGCCACCTGCAGCTTGTGGACAATCTAATCTTAAGTTCTGTGGGTTTCTTTGTGTTCTTGAGAGGTATAGGCCAAAAATCACACACGAAGATAGATGCCAGATGTAAAAGGGCACCTTGGATGGAATACACTGTGGACAAACATTTATCACAGCCTGGCAGCCTCTTTATTTTCCTCACCTGCTCATGTGGTGTGCACCTGTGGCATGCTGACTCTCCATGTGGAGGCTTTTCTGGGGACTTCCAAGATTAAAGCTTCTGTTAGTTATTTATCTTTCACATATGCCTTTCTAGGTTTTGCTCTTACTATTATAGTATGGATGCCAAACTCCAGTCCTTCTAATATTGTCTCATTTCTTTAAAACAAAACAAAACAAAACAAAAAACAAACAAACAAACAACAACAATACATCTGCTTCTGAGTTCTGAAGAGAAGATAAAACAGCTTGAATATTCTTTTTAACCCCAAAGGGATCAGTGTAAAAATAATATTGGTGTGCTTTCTTCTATCATGAGTATTTTCATGCAGCACCATGAAGCACTTTGTTAAGCACTGACATTCTCTCAGAGAAAATCAAGGCTTAAAAAGGATTCAAAGAGTTTGGTGGGGTACAAATATTTTGGGAAGAGTTTCTAAGAAACATAATAAAGTTTAGCATTTTAATGTAAAGCTTTTTAAAATTGTTTTTTAAAGTATTAATTAATCCATTCCTGGTTTTGTTGTGCATAACATTCCCACAGTTTTCCATGACCTTTAGAGTGATACACTTAGTCTATAAATAGTTCCTGTCTAAAAATCCATAGTAAAAATATTAGTGCTGAAAACAGACATGGATCAGCCTCTCCTGGAAATCTACAGGGCAGACTGCTAGATCTGATCGCCAGCACTTCTGAACTAGTCATTCTGTCACAAGACTTGGAATTTGCTATTCACATGGTGCTCATGCTATAAGAGAACCACCATGTAGGAACCGTGTAGCCTAAGGTAATTGACATTTGAGCAAGCTGCAAAATGAAAGTAAATGTTATGATAAGGCTGCACAGAGGGGAAAATTGATGAACAGAGGATCCTATAAGAAATCTGGGTTGTTTCAGAAGATGTGGGAAATAGGAGCCACTGTAGAGTATTTGTCTTATTCTCTAAGGAGTATAAAAGTGAGAGAGCATAGTATTACAGTATCACTAGGGTCATTGTTGGCTTTCAGTCTTTGGGGGAATAAAGCAGTCAGTTCACCTGTCTGCCTGCCTGTCATCCATTCCACACATCACTGGGGTTCAGAAAAATGTGAAGCCACTCTGAAACCCTATTAGGTACCTCAAGAACCAGTCCTTCTAACCACACTTGGTCTATCAGTCAAATCCACCATCCCCTGTGTTGACTTGGGATATCTTGGAGTTGAACCTGGTTTTATTTGCAGATGACTTTGTTTAGTGCATAAAAGATTCTAAACACTCTACCAGGAAATTGATACAACTGATAAATGCATTCAAAAAGGTGGCAGGATATAAAGTGAACACACAAAAATAGCCTTCAAATGACAAATGACAGCCACACTGAGAAAGAAATCAAGGAAGCAGTACCACTTTTAGAATTGTCAAATCACAAAATAAATCTAAGGAAGTAAAAGATGTGTGAAGAAAATACTGAAGAAAAAATAGAAGAAACATCAGAGAATGGAAAGACCTTCTCTGTTCCTAAACTGGTAGGATTTAGTTTGTAAAAATGGCCATCCTACCCAATGAAATCCACAGAATAAAATACATAATATCTCATATGGAAAGTTCATATGGAAACAAACCAAAAACAAATCCAGGAATGCTGTGCTATCTAGTTTAGATATCACTTTGACATAGGATAGAATCATTTGGGAAGATAAAACTTCAATTGAGAAAATGCTCCCATTTGATTTGTCTGTGGAGAAGCCTACAGTGCATTTTCTTGATTGATGACTAAATGTGGAAGGGCTCAGCTCACTGTGGTGGTGCTACTTTTGGGCTGGTGATCCAGTATATGAAAGCAGGTTGAGAAAGCCATAGGAGCAAGTCAGTACACAGTGTTCATTCATGGCCTCTATAATAGTTGTTACCTTAGGTTTCTGCCCAGAATTTTTATCCTGACTTCCTTTTATGATGGACTGTGATGTGGTGCTGTAAGCAAAATAATCCTTTTCCTCTCTAAGTTCTTTTTAATCATTGTTGTCAAAGCAACAGAAATTCTAAGTAAGACAATAGCTAAATCTAACGTGTAGTATAAAGGAATTGGTAGGGGTTTTACCATTCTCCACCCAACGCATACTATTCAGCTGTAACAATGAAAATGGTATGTTACTTGTGTAAAAATAGACATATCATTAAATGACACAATTAAAGACCTTGATATAAGTCTACAAACTTATTGACACCTGAATTTTTTAAATAAAAATACACAATGAAGAAAATAAAGCATCTTCAACAAATGGTGGTGGCCAATCTTGATAGCTACCTATAGAATAATGAACCTTTTTCAGTATCTCTAACCCACACAAAACTTAACTCCAAATGAATCATGGTCATTAATATAAGACCTGACACCCCAAATCTCATGTACCTGTCTTTGACATATGCCCAGAGAACTCCACATTTTACTAAAGAAAACATTGCTTAACTGTATCCTATATTACTCTATTCACAATAGCCAGGACATAGAATTAATCTAGATTTCCAGTACCAGGGTGAGGTCCAAAATCACTTAAGAGACAAACTTCTGGACAGGTTTCTGAGGGAGTTTCTGGACTGAGTTAATTGAAATGAGAAGATCCACCCTCACTGGGGCAGTGCTACTCCCTGCACTGACGTTTCAGACCAAATAAAAAGGAGACAGGGAACTAAGCACTAGCATTCAACCTCAGCTTCCTGACTGTGGATAAGATCACTCAGCCATAATTTCCCACCATTGTGGACTGTACACATAAACTATGAGCCAGAATAAATTTCTCTGAAAGGAAAAAAAAAAACTTAAAAAAAATGAAAGAAAATGTGACACAGTTATTCAATGTGATATTATTCACCCATTAAGAAAAATTAAACCATGAAAATATCAGGTAACTGATGGGTCAGGAAATAATCAGCCAGACTGAAGCAATTCAGGCCCAGAAGACAAAGGTGGTTTGCTTTTTCTACCATGTGGCTGTTAGTTTTTGATATATATATATATGTGTGTGTGTGTGTGTGTGTGTGTGTGTGTGTGTGTGTGTGTATGTATATATATGTGTGTGTGTGTATATATATATATTATATATATATATATATATATATATATATATATATATATAATTTCATTGGGAATACTTATGGAGTTTAGGACCAAGGAGAAGGAGGGTATCATTGAGGAAAGGGAAATAGGATATAAATGGGGGCAGGGGAAATGAAACAGGGCACAGTTAATGGGTTGGAGAAGGGAGACCAATGTAGGGTAGAGAATATAGGGAAGAAGACCCGTGAATAAACATATTTAAAAAGATGTAGAAATCTAGTACTGTAGATGGTTTTTAAAATACATGCATATTTTAAGTGTTTAAATAGAGTAAATCTATAGTGAGGAAACACCCTAGCTAGACATTATACACTACCAAATAAAACACCCACTACCAGATTTAGTTACCTCTTTTTGAGTTGTTGGCCAGTGATGTCACATAGACCCCCTAGATATAAAAGGTACTGACATTGCTATTCATAACTCTTAACAAACTTACAGTAAGACTATAATTTTGAAGACAACACACACTTGAGTCACAGAACATAGAGAACTGTAGCTGTTACCTAGCTAGAACATTCATCTCCACTGACTAGCTTTCATGATTTCTAAAAGGTACTACACATACACCCAGAGGCAGAAATAAATGATCAATCTCACCCATCTATGAAGCCTTTGAGTTACAAAATAAACTGCCTGGCAAGATATGCCCATTGCTGCAGTAGTGACACACATTTTATGGAGGAAATTAAAACTTTTTTGTTTGCTTTTTGTTTTTGTAACATTTTAGTTTTTGTCTTTTTTTTTTTTTCTTTTTCTGAATAATCAGGGAAACCTGACCATGAATCATCTACTTGAGGAATGCCAAATAGTCCTTGGCAAACCTACAAATGCAACTTCCGCTTTCCTGATAAGAACTCAACCAACAAGTACTTGGGATTTCTGGAATCCCTCTCCATACAAATGAGGCATTCATTAAACTCCAGCCAATGATTTCTTTCACCTTGAAAACTTCTTCCCACTCTCCAAGGTTCCGATATCACCCTTGTCTACCCCAAATAAAGTATATGCATACAAGCCCACCCAGAATAAAGGTATGTGAACAAGCTAAGATCATCTAAGAGAGCTGTTTTATTAAAATTCTTGGAGAAGGTCTTCTCCACCGTCTCCCAGTTACTCCCAGCCTGACTGTGAACCTGCAGACTGCACCTATTCAGCACTCCAATTCCATCTTCCAGCCTGGTGTGCATTGGCACCTGGACATCCTGAAGGAGGAAACAGAGGGCAAAGAACTACATCTGGTTCCCAGCAATCATGCCACAAATCTCTACCCTAGCTGAGGATCTATTGACATTTTACTCCTATTGGGAGAGAAGAAGTCAGTTTACTTTTAATGATGTAATATGTGATAGATTACATTCTAGGAAAGGCTCCACATTTACCAGTCAGAAGCCAATACAAACTAAACTATATGAGCAGAGATGTGGTGGTATGAATTTCGGGGATAGGCATGAGAAGGAGTTCAAGAAGGGGGAACGAATATGGTAAAATTATACTGTAGAAATTGTCAAAAAATTAATGAAAACATTATTTTAAAAAGAAAAAACATATTTGGATTTGTGACTCTGTATTATGTACAGTTGGTGTTGGTGTTGGTGTGTGTGTGTGTGTGTGTGTGTGTGTGTGTGTGTGTGTAGGTGTGTGTAGGTGTGTGCATGTTCATGAAGAAGCAACTAAGTTTGGATGTATTTCCTCCAACACAATTGTTTTCCACCTTTAAGTTTTTTGAACTGTTTCTCCATAAACCTGAAGGACATTATTAATATAGGTTGATTTTCTGGTAGCATTGGGGACCTGCATGACTCCATTATTTAAGTAACAGAGATGTACCCATCACAGCACCCAATTATTTATGTGATTACTAGGTAACCAAATGCACATCCATGTGCTTGGGAGGCAAGAACTTTATTAATTAATGTTCTTTTCGGTCCAAAAGAAAAATCCTCATTAGATAATCTAGTTCTTTTTTTTATATATATTATTCTAATTTAAAATTTAAACAATTTTCTAATAAATCTACAAATAAAATTTCTACTTTGATAATGAGAGGGATCAGGTCAAAATATAAATATCGATTTCACTGTTGTGACTGAGCTTAAACTGTTTTGAAAACATAATTGAGTACATATCCTGTAAATTTGTGTGTTTACTTTTAGAAGATTTATTAAAATTACATTGATAAATGTTTAACAATTGACAGAAAAAGGGAATCAGAGGATATGCTTTAATAGTGTTTGCCCATAAATTATCTCAAGCAATCAAAATTTTAAGAAGTTTTTCAAATTCTTCAAAATTCAGTGCTCAGACCTGCTGCACTAAGCATGTTAGTGATCATTAATCCTTAAATCAGATCATTTACGCCATCTTAGGTTTCTATATTAGAAAGCATTAATGTGCTTTTTATAATCTTGTCTCCCTAACAACAAAAGAGCATTGTTTAAAAAAGACCTTTGCAGTTATTGGGAAGTTGTCAGTTACTAATAAAATGTCACGAAGAAAGGTATGACTGACCTTATAAAATTTGATCAAGTTTCAGTTTATCTACCTGAAAACATGCAAAAAATAATTATTGTAGCTAAGTGGTCATAAATAACTGATAATATTTTTATTGTGGATTTTTTAAATGCTGTTTATTAAACATGTTCAATGAATATTTGGGGATACCAGACAACAATAAATCCCAGTGACACCTTGATGAGTAGGCAGTACTTTCAGATTCTGCAGTAGAAAATAGTTATCCACATACTTATTAGTCAGACATGTGTATTATATGCTCCCCTGGTAGAACATACATGCTTCCTCACAGTAGATATCGTGCCATGGAAAGATTGAACTCTGTATTTTCTGTCTATTAGGTTTGGATCAGCTGATTTAGATGCAGTTCTAGAATGTATTCTCTGACCTCAGATTTATAAACCGAAATAGTTACATATGAAAACAGCTGAAATTATATCTATGTCTATCTATCTGTCTGTCTATATACACTGTATTTATTATCAACATATAGTTAGAAATGAAAAATAATTTACCATGGTCTATAATGAATTTCTGAAGTTGACAGCTATTATTTGAGGTAAATTCCAGACAGAACATGAGTGTAGAGGAATTTTTATCCAGGAACATGGATTTGCTAGTAAAGGATCATATCCAAAAACCTTCTATGTCTACGTGATCTGGTTGGAATGCATAAATGTCCTGGATTATAGTATAATCTGGTTGGAATATAGACACTCCCTTATTACACACCTTTAATCCCTAATAATGAAGGTAAGATTAGTTTGTAGTAGGAAGCAGTCATGTTTGAAAGTGACATCTAATTGAAAGTCCAACAAAATGATGAATCAAAAGAAAAAAGATTTGACAGAATGAGTCAGAGATAGGATATGCCCAACTTACAGGAGAACAGCACAGGAAAGAGAGACTACTTAAGAGCAGGAGAGAGAGAGAGAGAGAGAAAGAGAGAGAGAGAGAGAGAGAGAGAGAGAGAGAGAGAGAGAGAGAGAGAGAGATTAATTGTGATAGGGTAGGGTAGACACAGGTGAAGAGAGAATGAACCAAAGAATGAGAAGGAACCAGGTTAGAACATATTGCCAAATTGCATGCCATATTGGTATGAGACCAAGTAGAGCAATTCAGGCCCAAGCCCAGAAAAGATGGATTGAGTCAGTCAGCTTGGAAGATTTGATTTTATTGAGGCTAGAAGCTTCCAGTCCTAGGTCTAGGGGTAGCTAGAACAGAGAAGGAAACACACTGATTTCAGCCCAAGCTTTGTAATTGATAACATGTGTACAGCTCTTTTCCTATCCCTTCATGTGAGGAAATAAAAATGACATTTACGCATGAATATGTCAAATTCACCATTTAACTCTTATATTTCAAGCCATTCTTCACTTTTCCTTGTCAACTGTGTATCTTGTGTCAGAATTTCATATGTATCTAGCAGTCTGCATTAGGCTCAATTTTCTAGAGAATGAAGAGCTATATCTATGGTAATAATGGTTTGCATAGAGAATAGTACATGAACAAATACTGAAATAATTCATAGTTGTAATGAATGTGTATGGCTAATGTGTAATGGAATAAGAAAAGAAATTTACTTAAAACACAATTTAATAAGTACTCAATCTCAAAGAAAGGTGATAGAATTTTTGTATCCTGTGATTTTTCTAAGAGAATTCTTATATTCTTTGTTGTTTATTTTTTTCTAGATTACACAGAGAAATTAGCTGAACATGTAAATACTTGCATTCTTTGAAGTAGTGAGAACAAAGTGGATTAATTCCACAACACACATACTCACATGCACATGTACAAACATGCATGTACACACACACACACACACACACACACACACACACACACACACACACACACGTAAAGCAAATAGCTTGCATCGTCCAGAAAGAAAAAGAGTGCTCAAAGAATAAGAGTATGAAAAATTGATATCATAAGCCAAGATGATTGTATCTGTTAAACTTTAGTTATCCACATAAATAAAATGACATACCATAACTCATGAATACAGTGCCTTGTTACCCTGTACATTGTGCATGAAGAGTCTGATAGTTTGATTTAAAAGGAGATGCCAACAGAGATTCATTTTGCCTTTCAATGACATAGTTATTAAATATTAAAGAAGTGAGTTCGAGGCCAGTTGGTCTACAGAGTGAGTCCCAGGACAGCCAGAGCTACACATAGAAACCCTGTCTCGAAAAACCAAAAAGAAAAAGAAAAATTAAATAAGTGTGACTGCATAGCAAAGCAAAGGAGTTTACAGTTCTATCCTGTAAAAGTAACATTTATTCACCACATGTAATTGTCTCAGAGGATTACTGCTGAGTAAACTCACACTTTCTAGTTCTTTAGGAGATCTGGTTGCTTGGTTCACCTCAGCTGTTCTGTCTCACACCCTTCTCCATGTCAAATCATTCAAACTGGCTTTGGTGTGGCTTCTGACTGAATTGCTCTGTTTGACCTCAAACTAACTCTGGCAATTTCTTCTAATCATCTGGCTCCTTCTCATTCTCTGCCTCTGAGTCATTCTGTCTTCACCTGCAATCTGTCTGTGGAAAACTTTCCAGGTAAAATCTCTCTCTCTCTCTCTCTCTCTCTCTCTCTCTCTCTCTCTCTCTCTCTCTCTCTCTCTCTGTGTGTGTGTGTGTGTGTGTGTGTCTGTCTGTCTCTCTCTCTGTGTGTGCATGTGTGTGTTTGTGTGTGTGTGTGTGTGTGTGTGTGCGTGTGTGTGTGTGCGCGTGCGCTGCTCTCTTAAGCCCTCTCTTTGATATTCTGTTCCTGTGAGAGTTGGGTGTATCCTATCTTTGACTAATTCTATCAAATATTTCTCTGATTCATTACTTTTTCAGTCCCTCAATTAGATGTCATTTTCAAACATGGCCGCATCCTTCTACAAACTAACCTTACATTCCATGTTAGGGTTTAAATGTGTGTAATAAGGGCATGTCCGTATTCAAACCAGATCATAGTGTAATATAGAATGTGTATGCATTCCAGCCAGATCTTATAGATCTAGAAGGTCTTTGTATATGATGATCCCTTGCCAGAGCAGCCATATTCATGGATTAAAATTCTGCTATACTAGCCATTTTTCTAGTAGATGGCATAATTTCATACTTTTTTACTTATGAACAAAGCACCATTACATGTATACACTATATTTATTTTCATCATTCATCTTTTGATAGATACCTATCTAATTGACTTATACTATACTTAGATTTACTATATAACTAATGACACAATTAACAAGTGCATGAAGGTATCTGTATGCTAAGATGGCTGATTCTCTCAGTTATATAATCAGAAGTTTGTTCTGATGCTAACAAAATTCTATTCACTTTTGAGGACCCCCTACAAGGATTTATGGTGTAGCTGGACACTGGTTTACATTTATACCTGTAGAGTACTTGAGTTTATTTTCTTTAGTTATGACATGAATACACATCACATTCACCATTAAAGATTTATGTAGATCTATTTGTTTAGATTAAAATTTGTTTTTCAGGAGAGTGATTAACAGGAACAAATACTTTATATGTACTTTGTTCTTTATATGTTCTTTGACCTGAGCACTGTGGAATGCCGCCTTTGGCATGGAAAGACAATTGCCTTTTGATCTCTCAATTTTTATGATTCCTACCATTAGATTGTACAAAATCAAACCTA
The DNA here is from genome assembly GCA_028551405.1 of Uromys caudimaculatus. Taxonomy (NCBI): domain Eukaryota; kingdom Metazoa; phylum Chordata; class Mammalia; order Rodentia; family Muridae; genus Uromys; species Uromys caudimaculatus. Next base: position 68,769,336 of record CM052715.1, read on the forward strand.
TCATAATTTACTTATTTGGAGAGGATCTCAGGATTCCTTGTCCTACTTGAAGATACTTACTGGAAAATATCTTTCTTTAGTCATGTGACTGTCTGTAAGTTGACCATGTAGCATTTGTCAAAATGGTTAATTCAGAGATTGGACACAATAATTTATTTGATCTGTTGTTGATTCCCTATTGGGAGTCACTTATCATTTGGTGTCCCAAAGCAAAGCTCAGATCATGGCTAAGCCATTATATGTATCAGGCTTCCATCCACCTATGAGTTATCATTGAAAGGCGAATGAGAAATCAACCAATAACACAAATTGCCCTTGAGACTCAGAATGAATGAATTGCTCCTTGGTCCTCTTGGTTTGAAACTCAAAGGATTCAGACTCCCTTAATTTCACTTTTATTTTTGCTACCATTTTATTTAAAATAATTTTATATGATATATTATTTATACTATCATGTTTTTCTCTCCTGGTCTTCACAAATCATTTCTACCTCCTTACCCACCCAAAATTATTCTCTCTCTCTCTCTCTCTCTCTCTCTCTCTCTCTCTCTCTTTCTCTCTCTCTCTCTCTCAAACACACACATACACACCCAGACAGGCACACACACATGCACACACACACACACACACAAACATATATACACACACAAGCACACACAAGCACACACACACACACACACACACACACACAAACACCATGGAGACTTTTTGTTATTGTTCTTGGCCAATTACACCTGTGCATGGAACCTATTCTGAAATGTTTTGATATACGCAGTGACACTCCATTTGAATAAATTGATTTTTTCCTTTGCCATTGGGTATCTATTGCAAGTAGCATTTGATCACGGATGAGACCCTATGTCCACCTCCCCCTTTCAGGACTGCAACCTTTTCTGGCTTGAACTCATATGGATCTATGTATGATGCCACACTCCCTGTGCGTTTACATATGTGTCCTGTTGTGTTTAGAAGACACTGTCTCCTTGGAGACATGCATCACCTCTGGCACTTTCAATCTTTCATCCTCATATTCTACATATATTCTCAGCCTTGATCCTTGAGTGAAAGTGTTTGATGAGAGCATCTCATTCAGTGAGTTCTCCCCAAACCCTTATTCTCTGTACAATGTCAAGTTATGTGTCTCTGTGTCAATTCCCACACAGTCCAAGAAGCATTTTTTTCTGATGGTGTTGAGTGAGGTGCTTATCTATTGGTATAACATCACCAAAAGCTCATTTAAAATTCCATGTATTTATAAACCAGTCATATAATAGGGTACAGACTTAGTTTTTTCAAGTAATGGGAGAGTCTGCTTTTCTTAAATAAAAAATGGTATGACTTTTAAGTAATAATGTAATAATTACGTAACATGGCCAGTATGCTTGTTTTGTTTTGTGATTTTTTTTCTAATTTTTGTACAAAATATTTGGCCTAATTGAAAACACACTGTTTAAGTTTCTGTCATTTTCTGTCAGGAGCAGACATAGGACAAGCTAATGAATAGCAGATGATCTTCCTAAGATGGTCCATCTTGCATTAAAAAAAAAAAAAATCCATGATAGATTTGCTCCCATAGGTAAGGCCTAGGAGAAAATAATTTTAGCAATGATTCCTGCTATTAATATGCTTTTCTGTTATTATTAGATATATAACAATCACTAGGTATTGGCCTACCTATTTGAGAAGATCTCTGCAAAACAACAAAGATGTACTTTCTCATAGTGATACTATATAGACAAATAGATGACTTCTTAATTCTTAATGATGATCCGGTAAGAACTCCTAAATTTATTGTAATTATTAAGCTGTTTTAATAATACTGCTATTAAATACTTTCTGATAGTCAAAACTACAATGAGAACTCTTCCAGTCTTTAGTGTGATAAATTAATTGCTTCTGTTAGTAAGCAGTAAATCTACCACTCAGAAAACATTCCAAAAGGTTGTAAAATCATTAACCAAAGGTCATAGAAAGGGAATTGACAATTTATTATAGGTGCTAAGACAGAAGATAAAGTATTGACTGAGTTTATCTATACAAAACTTCAATAATAACTTAGTTATGATTTTTAACTCTTCATGAACCTGCAGAAATGGTGACAGGTAATGAATGTTTAGCCAGATAATTATTCCTAATGAATATGCATGTAAACATTCTCTGTTGTAAACTTCTTATTGAATTTATGATTTGAATTTATGTGTGAAGTTGTGATGAACTTTTTACCATGTGATCATGTATTCTCAAAGATGTATAAGTGCTGAAGACAGAGAAGAGATCATTCTGCTTTTACCCCTTTCTTAGAGACCTTTCATAGGAAACTTTACAACTTAGAAATAAACACTAAATTCACTTTTCAAACTGACTTCAACTAGCTGACTGAAAGGTAGAGCCACACATTTTCTGCAGAGATAGAACAAAGGCTAACTTACTTAATCTCCTGCTGTTTTAGGATGAGTTGCTAAATGCCAGAGCCTGCTGTTTCTGGGGAGGAACACAGAAAGCAGGTCAGCTACAGTAGCAATGTAACTTAGACATAGATTACAGAACTTTTTATTATTATCCAGCAACCCTAAATATCTCCTAAGACAATGTCTTACCCCCACATCTCTTAGACAAAGTCTTACCCCTGCTAGTGCTCTTCCCTTTCCCCTGTCTCAAGAAGAAACCCCAACAAGAAAGAAGACCTGCTGGGGCTGGCCCCTGGCAATTGCCAATGTAATATTTTCCTAGTAAGAACCACGCATTCAATGCTGTCATCTGCATAGTATAACTGTAGAAAATTAAATATAAGACCATTGAAAATTATGTGAACAAAATGCTCTTCTAGATTTAATATTATCTTACATAATTTTGTGCTCTAATAAAGATACTAATTTTAATTGTGATATGCTCCATGGAGGTTTGACCTCCTATCATCTAAGGTTGCCTATGCAGGGAGATTGTATTCAATTGTATTGTAGACACTTCTGAAATTCAAATAAAGTTTTGTATTAGAAAATATTAAAAACGTAAAGTCTTGCTGTATTTTAGATTTGTTTCCTTAATGATCAACAGTTATTTCACTTACGTTCAGAAATGAAGTTAATGTCAGCTACATATTTTAACAAAAGGTATTCATATAAGTTATGTACATATTACTTCCACAAAGAAAATTACTTACATACTTAGATAAACTTTGGCAATTATTAAATCACAGACATGTCATGAAATGACCATTTCCATCCTGTTGTTTATCAAAAGAGAAGAGTTTTCATAGAAATGCTGAGACATTGATGCAAGGCCATATTCAATACTATCAATCCATAAATACTTGTGCAAATTATTTTCCAGCTCTTGAAAAAGCTGCCATTTGGCATTTAATTACAGCTGGTTTATTAAATTCTGCAGGCTTACAACTTGAAGGTGCACCTGATATTAAAATAGGTCCCATTTCTATTTCATACAGACTCCAGACAATTCCCAGCTGCATCTCTGAAAGAACTATCACTGATCCCCTTCCCACAGGCTGTCAGATGCATAGGTCTCACCTTTTTCCTGATTTCCTACATCCTTGTTACTCCTGGTACCTCTCCTGGGAGGATAGAAAGATTGTCACAGAGTGGCTGTCAGATGGCAAAGCAATTTCACCCACTTCTGCATTTGGCCATACTGTTAGCACATCCACAGTGAACTGTTGTTTCTTTTCCATCCTATTACAAGTTTTACATGGGCATTATTAAGTCAATTCTTTCAAATATATAAAATGCACATTGGTTGTTTCTTGTCAATGTGAATGCATCAATTGTTTTTTGCTTAAACGAAAGTGTCTTGGCATATTCATTGTAACCTTTTTTTTTACACTGAATGACTTCTACTTACCTTTAAAGGCATTTCCTATATAGATTTTCTAATTTTACTTTTAATTTTTAAGCTTTAATTAATGACACACAAGTTAGAAGCTAGTTAAAATATAAAATTCAGGTAAAGCAGAATGCCAAGTTAAATTTAATAGGCTCTAAAGAATCCTAAGCAAATGACTTCTTATGTCTAATGGCATCACAGGGGGAAAGTCACATTGCGTTTCCATAAGAGAGTCAAGGGAAAAGAATACATGAATTATTTGGCAAAAATAAACCCTAGACCTCATGATATAAAATTTCTAATTTTCAGGATTGGTTAATAAGTCTTCAGCAGCCAAATGTTGGACTTTTGCTGCATCCTAGGCCATGATACTTGCAGATTCTTTGGTACAAGTACTCCAGGCTAGCTGATTTTAATCTTTAGACATGACAATGTGTATTTTCTAATCAATATTTTAAAGATGACCAGAAGCCCATTGTTAAAAATTTGTGTCTCACAGACACATGCACATAAATTTCTAGAGTCTTAATAGCAAAGGTAGCAAGTATATTAAAAAGTGAATTTTGCACGTCTTAGAAACATATGTATGTCTATTTATACATGTCAGTATATATGTTTGATATGAATGCTTGCATATCTATGTACATATACCTGTGTAAGTGTGAAACCAGATACACATGGCAGCTAGAGAACCACCTTCAGGTATCAGTCCTTACTTTCCAATCTCAAGAGAGAGTTACAGCAGATGATAGCGACGATGTGGAGAAAGAGGAACACTTCTCCATTGTTGGTGGGATTGCAAGCTGGTACAACCACTCTGGAAATCAATTTGGCGGACCCTCAGAAAAATGGACATAATACTACCCGAGGACCCAGCTATTCCACTTCTGGGCATATACCCAAAAGATCCTCCAACATGTAATAAAGACACATGCTCCACTATGTTCATAGCAGCCATATTTATAATAGCCAGAAGCTGGAAACAACCCAGATGTCCCTCAGCAGAGGAATGGATACAGAAAATGTGGTACATTTACACAATGGAATACTACTCAGCTATTAAAAACAATGACTTCATGAAATTTGCAGGCAAATGGATGGAACTTGAAA
>CM052715.1:68774785-68829878 GCA_028551405.1 Uromys caudimaculatus
ATGTAATAAAGACACATGCTCCACTATGTTCATAGCAGCCATATTTATAATAGCCAGAAGCTGGAAACAACCCAGATGTCCCTCAGCAGAGGAATGGATACAGAAAATGTGGTACATTTACACAATGGAATACTACTCAGCTATTAAAAACAATGACTTCATGAAATTTGCAGGCAAATGGATGGAACTTGAAAATATCATCCTGAGTGAGGTAGCTCAGTCACAAAAGAACGAACATGGTATGTACTCACTGATAAGTGGGTATTAGTCCAAATGTTCGGAATACCCAAGTTTCACTTTACAGTAGCTGCTGGACTGAGAGTGAGGTCCCAGATGGAGGAGTTGGAGAAGGGACTGAAGGAGCTGAGGTAGTTTGCAGTCCCATGGAGGGAGCAACAGTGTCAACTGGCCGACCCTCCTGGTCCTCCTGGAGGCTGGACTACCAACCAAAGAATACACATGAAGGGACCCATGGCTTGGACCACATATGTGGCAGAGGAGGGCCTTGTTGGCCATTAGGGAGAGGAGAGGCCCTTGGGCCTGAGGGTTAGAGGCCCCAGTAAAGGAGAATGTCAAGGTGGGAAAAGGGAGTGGGTGGGTGGGTGGGTGGGAGGTGGAATACCCTCATAGAGGCAGGGGAAGGGGAAACATTGGAAATGTAAATAAAGTATCAAAAAATAAATAAATAATTAAAAAAAAACCTAAAAGAAAAAAAAGAAAAACCAATCAACCAAACCAACCAACCAACCAACCAACTACAAGGGGATTCCAGGTACATGTCACCACACCTGGCTTTTTAAAACTTGGATGCTGGTGATCTAAACTCAGGTCTTCGTGCTTGTGCGGCAGATATTTTATTGAGTTTTCTCCTGTCTCTAGGACTTTCCTTTATAGTTTACAATTTGTATTTTGTTCAGACTTAGGACTCTTTCTTTTTGCTAAAATAATTTCATATTTTTGCTTTTCATATTTAGGATTATAATTCATACAGAAATAAATTATGTAAGATGTGAAAAAAAAAAAAAGAGAGAGTTACATTTCTGTTTACTTTGCCAGGATTCCTAGCTCCTGAGCTTCATGGATTCTTCAGTCTCAGCCTCTCATATTCTGATAGGGGTGCACTAGAGTTATTGATGATTGAACTACTGAATATAGCTTTAGTTCTGAGGCTTCAATCTCAGGTCATCAGGCTTTGTATGGCAAACATTCTCAGCCCCTGAGTCTCCTCTCCAGTCTGCTGCCTACTATCCTTGGTATACATAATTTACTCAATGTTAAATTTACATCATTAGACTTTTAATGTTTTGACAATCATACACAATAGAATTTCATTCATTAATAAGGAAACTGTAATTGGGACATTTGCAGGAAAGCTGATGACATTGGAAATCATTATGTTAAGTGAAATAAGCCAAATTTGGAAGCAAATATGCTTATTTTCACAATTACAACTTATTTAAATGTAGATAGATGGGTTATATTTTGTATCTGTCTACCTATATGGGTGTAAGATTAAAATACAAAGCATGTTATGAGAGATAACTAAAAATTTGATAGAAGTGAAAGGGAAAACTAAGTAGAATAATAGATCAGATAACAACAGAGCTGAGCAGGATTTAGCAGTAATAAGGAAGCCATCAAGAGTGAACGTTGGAGGTAGAGCAAGAAATTGTGGTAGCAATAAGAGTGTTGTATATGTATGAATATTCTATTAAAAAACCAATTACCCTTTGTAGTAACTAAAACATTAACAAGAAAATGCCTCTTGTATTCAATAACTTGCTCACAAAATTCCTGTAATTATAAAGATGACTTCTCAGGATTGGCCCAAATCACTTCTAGCATACCAGTGACATACCATCACTTGCTTTTGTCTATACATCCTTTTAAATATAAGGACGGGATAAAAGTGAGGGATTTAGATGCACTCAGTCGATAGTTTTAGGACACTTTTCACTTCAGTCAGGGATACTGAATATGTCTATGCGTATGCAGAAGATACATAGCAGTTGATTAGAATGGTTTACAATGCATAGCCACAACTCTTAGGAGAACATGAGTTTCAAAGTGTCTGCAGCAAGGGCTTTTAAGGAAGCAGATTCCTCCCGTGTTTTACCATTGAAGGAGCTGTCCTCCTGGGCTTTTTTTTGGGGGGGGGGCGGGTAAGGTTTCCTGTCAAACTGCTTTCCGCAAACCTTTGTGTTTGGTGCCACAGTGCTTTGACACACCTTAAACTGACAGGGTTATTGCCTTTCTTACAAAAGCTCTGTTGGAAGCTAGCTATGAGGTTTTGTCCCTGTGGATGATGTAATGAAGTAGAAGCAGCTGTCATCCAAAGCTGTATAATAAATAGCTTGGGATACAGACATGAAGAGCCATGGATTATTGATAGAGTCATATCTGCAGTTCTGCTCACAGACTTGAAGCTTTGCTACCTTTCTAATATTAGGACATTTTCCTGTTAGCAGTCATCATATTGAATCATTTGTGGTGAACATAAGACTTCAGCTTCCCAGTTTTTCTTCCAGTGATGAGAATGATAAGTTGACTGTCTGGATGATATAATAAAATCCAATTAAATAGAACTGCAGATACATATGAAGCCTTCAGGAAAGTGTAACGGTAGGAAAAACTTAGGCAGCTCATAGTCATCACATTAGTAGAAATGATCATTCTTGATCAAAATTATTTCTAAAATATATATAAAAATCCATTTGTTCTCTCATAGAGGCAGGGGAAAGGGGAGGGGATAAGGGTTTGTGGACGGGAAACTAGGAAGTGGGATAACATTTGTAATGTCAAAAACCAAAATAACCCATAAAAATTAAGAAACATTTGTTTCATAATAACCTTAAAAATTTAAGAGACAATTATTTGACCATTTTTTTTTCTAAGCAGGCTGATGTATAATCTGATTCAACTAAGGGTGTATAGTTACAATTCGAAAAGAGATCCTAATTTGTAATAAATTTTTACTTTGTTTTAAATGTTACTCCATGGAAAGGAGTAATGATAAAAAAGTTAATATTATAAAATGGCATCCTAAATACCTAGTGCTATTTCCAGAAACTTGAGCAATATTTCCATTTAAGATTTCCTTACCCTGTATTTATATTCATATTCTTATTGTCATCTTCATACATTTCCAAAAACAAGACTATGATGTAACCAACAGGAAAGTCACAAGGAAGCAAGACAAATGTGAAGTTAATAGTGTGAGCAAAATTGGCTGCAGATAATGATTATATAAAGTATTTAGGTTTTTTCCTTTTCTTTTCCTCACTGCATAGTAGCCATCTAGATAGAGGGAAAAACGGAGTTTAAATTTGTCAGAACTGCCACGTGGGGTTTATTGAAAGAGAGGGGGAAAAGGTGGCAGCAAAAAGAGAAGGGGAAGAGAGAGAGAGAGAGAGAGAGAGAGAGAGACAGAGAGAGATATCTGAGTGGTCTTCCATTTATATATGTATAGTGACATAGCCACAGGTAAATGTGGGAGGTGGGCCAATGGATTCTGGGAATATGGTGGTTGTTGCCTTGGCAACAGGTGTGTGGGTCCACTGATGCCTGGGTGTGATGTCACTGGTTTCGGAGATCATGATGCCAACATACCTCCCTTCTTATTATAAAGAGAAGAAAAAACGGGGGAAGCCGATGGTGAAAAGGGAATCGGAGTGCCGTGTCTCTTAAGCTGCTTCCTGCTGTATAGGGGTGTTGTTAATTTTGGGGTGTAGCTGACTTTTGCCATCGGGGTCCACCTGGTAAACTTTTGCATCAGGTTCCTCTGTGGACAGCAGCTCTTCTTTGGGCAGTGGCTGGTAATCCTGTAACAGGAACTGATTAATAATTTGGTTTGAAATTTTTTGCATTTGTCATTGAAACAAGATTAATGAGGCAGGAAGCAAATAATAACACCAGGAGAATGACTAGAAAAGGCATTATGAAAGGGTGTATCCGCTTCCATATAGGATTTTTTTAAAATCCCAGAACTGGAGGTTTCACATACCCTGAAATTTTGTATGTTTGACTGTAACCCCTGGATTTTATTTCTCGCTATCCCAGATTGGTTGACATAGAAACAGCATTCTTCTTGGAAAAACAGGCAAAGACCACCTTCTTTAGCTGTCAGAACATCTAGCCCCTGTCAGTTCTGAAGTACCACAGCTGCCAAAGAATCGACCTGTTTCAACAACTCCTGTCTCCCACCTGGAATCCCATGGGTCTTGTATGTAGAAAAAGTGTCTTGCGGTGTTGATAGAAGAAATGATTGGTCCATGATCCTAGCATATGTGTCTGACAAGATGAATATGTATAGCCCCCATATTTGTCTGGCCATTTTCTACAATAGTCTTTTGTCTGGTCAAAGAGAAAGCAAGTATAGAGATCATAATATTTAGATGCAGGGATGATAGCAATTGGGATCGGTTCCTGGCATCCGGCTATGAAGCAGTTTCCAGACCCTATTTGGAAAGACTGTTTGTTATCTGTGGGGGTTTCTCGTACTTCGAATCTCCAGATGTAAGGGCTAGCCTGGATGGAAATGAACAGCAGGGAGAAGACGAAAAACCCATGTCTAATCCAATGAGATAGAGCTTGACTGGCAAGTTGAGTCTCATTTTCTGGGATTGGTGACAAGGTGAGCTGTCCCGGCATCCCTGAAGTAGAACAGTCCAGGTAAGCTGAGTAGAAAAGTGGATGTCAAGATCTGTCCAGGTAAAGGCAGATATGTTCTGTTACTGGGCAACAAGAGGGATAGAGAAAAATGCATCCTTGAGATCCAGGACTGAGAAATGGGAAGTTCCTGAGGGGATAGTGGAAAGAAGAGTATAAGGGTTAGCCACAATAAGATTGAGAGGAACTGCTGCAGAATGAATGTTTGAGGTCTTGAACCAGTTGATAGCTACTATTAGGTTTCTTAACTGCTAGTATAAGGGTGTTAAAAGGAGAAGAGGTGGGGCAAAGGAGTTTTTCCTTAAGAGGTCAGAAACAATAGGCTTAAGTCCCCTGAGGCTCCGGAGAGAGAGTGGGTATTTAGTTTGGGTGATGTACCTGGTAGAATTCAGTAACTGGATGACAACAGGAGAATGATGTTTAACAGCAGAGGGGTTCTGGTTGTCCCATTCTCAGGGGTCCATCTGAGAAGTTGGTAAAGGAATTAACATGTTAGTGTTAGTAGGTTGACTGGCTAGAAGAAGAAACAGAGAAACTGCTGGTGAGCTTGGGTTTAGGAGAATGGGGGGAGCAAAGGAAATAGAAGCTCCCAACTTGGCTAAAAGATCCATTCCCAATAAGGAGACAGGACATGTTGGCACTACCAAAAAGGAATGGGTGAGGGGTGCACCCCTAAAAATGCAACTAAGTGGTGGGGTCTGATGGGGGAGATAAGGTTGTCCTCCCACCCCGACAATAGGAAAACATGAAGGTGAAATGGATTCCCAAAACTCCATCAGAACCTAGTAAGTGGCTCCGGTGTCCAAGAGAAAGTTACCCAGAGCTCCCTGCTAGTGATAGGTGTGGTTGGTCGAGAGAGCTCAGGCCCCGTCAATCATCTATAGCCAAGCCTAGGAGGTTGGCTGGAGGGTTATCTGGGAGTGACATCCCTCTGTTCTGCACAGCATGAGGGCAGTCCACAGCCCAATGTCCCCCTTGATGGCACCTAGGACATGGTCTCCTTGGCTTGCCAGGTGTGGGGCAAGCCCTCGCACAGTGACCTTGTTGATAACATCAATTGCAGGGACCTAATGGTCTCTGAGACTTAGAATACCAGGAGTCTGGTTTAGCAGCTGAGACTGATCAAACAGCCTTTGCTAGCATGTTACACATTTTTGTTTTTGGATTCTCTCAACCTTCTCATGGTACACCTTGAAGGCCATCACCAAGACTTCTGCCTGTGGAGTTAGGGGTCCCTTCTCCAACCACTTAAGTTTAGCTTTTATGTTGGGGTAGCTCTGGAAAAAAAAAGTAGGTCATCAGAAGTTGCTTACCTTCTGGTTTTTCAGGATCTAAATTAGTGTATTGCAATTGAGCCTGTACTGGCTGGTTTTGTGTCATCTTGACACAAGCTGGAGTTATCACAGAGAAACTGGCAGTGATTGGGAAGAGACCAGCATCATTAGGTGAAATCTTCTGAGAAGTGTTTTCTGAGAGCACAGAAGCTGCGTTCCAGAGATAGCCAGGGTTGTACCTGTGTTGTGGCTGGACTCTTAATGTGTAAGAGTCACCCATGTGGTACTGGTTTTGAAGGCATGAAGGAGTCATGAAGAGCAGCTGAGGCTCAGGCACTGTAAGAAGCCATGGAAGGCCATTGGTAAAGGTGCAGCCTCAGTTTCAACTGATGGGCCAGGGCTGAGTGGGTCATGCAAAGGAGGTGAGGCTTTGCACCATGAAGAGAGCCTATGAGAGGCTGTTGGTAAACCTAGTTGCAGTGGAAGACAGCAGTGTTTTGGAGATGCAAGTACCATGAGATGACCACTGAGAACAGCAGCAGCAGTGGAGTACGGGCATCTGGAGCCTAGAAGACAAGGTGTGTGCTACAAAGGGCAGAGCTGGAGAAGTGACTCAAGCCCTTGGAGGAATCCAGAAGATTGTGAATGGATCCCAGATGGTTGGAGTTTGATTTTGCTTTTGATTGTGACTGTGCCTGATATTTTTCCCTCTTGAAGAAAGAAGGTATTTTAGTGGAGCCCACAGTTAAGGGGGTTGGCTGTGGCCAGATTGGTGGTTTGGAATGACCTACAGCTGGCAGAGAAGGAGGGGAGGAGTCTGGAGAGGTCTAGCTTGTAGGGTATCCTGGTGAGAAGGAGAAACTGAGGTGGCAATTTGGGTATTTGGCAGTGCAGAAGCAGATCTGCTGCCGAAGGGAAGCGGTTCCTTAGTGGATCTAGAGTTGTAGAGTCATCTAGTGGCGGTTGAGTAGGTTTCAAGGCTAAGAGAAGTTGGGATGGGGAACAAGCAGAACACATTGAAGGGTGAGAGCGAAGATAGAAGAATGCTTGGATATATGGAGATCTCTTAAAATGATCACTTCTAATGTGGCATTAGCTGGCCATTTGGAACTATTATCTAAAGGGTATTGAACTCAGACCTTATTGCAGATGTGTATCAATTTTGAGGCCCTCAAATCATGCATTAATTTAAGAGCTTTGAGATTTTCCAGGAGACATCCCAGTGGAGTACCTGGGCATACTTTCGAAGACTATTTAGCACCCATTGGGTGTTGGGAATGTTACTGAACTATTAATGCCAGCATCCTAGAGAAAAGTTCAGCAGTAGGTCAGTGTAAAAGCCAAGCTAGAAATTCAGGTTGTAGCATGAATCTCTAGGTGCTACACAGCTAGCAATTTCCCAGAAATTGCCAGAAAACAATTCAACCTAGTACTAGGAATTTAAACCAGCTGCAAGAGCTTGAGGGAATTATGAACTGCTTTTGAGAAGGGAGGTCACCCAAGATTCTAAGTCTTAATGCTTAGGTTGGCCAGGAGGCCAGTCATAAGGATTGGGGCATTGAAAAGCCAACCCCTCAGCCCAGAAAAGGCTGGGCAGGTGCTATCTAGGCATGCAGGATCCATCCCGCCGATTGGAGAAACTCCTTCCCAATCAATATGCAGGTGTGTGTTTGAAGACTTCTGTAGTAGGGTATCAGGAAGTGTGGAACCCAGTGGTTGGTGTGGCCAGATGCTAGTTCCATGTGGTGAGCCATGGCAGCACAGCTCACCTGGTAGAAGTCTGTGAGTCTCACAATGGCAGCAGTTGTAGTGGCAGCGGTGGTAGCAGCATAGATGGTCTGCAGCAGTGATGGATGACTGTGGGTGCCAACGGATGGAGTCCACGTGGTGTAGCAGTGGTTGCTGGCAGTGATGGCAGTGGCAGCAGTCCACATGACATTGGTCCTCCAGCAGCACTGGCAGCTTCATGATCGCTACAGGCAGCGGCTGCCACCTGGACTCCACAGCTCCCCTGCATAGAAATTCCCCAAATCTTTGGCACCAAAGTTGTGATGGTCATGCGGCTACAGAAAGACCACACCTGGACAAACAGTTCCATGTGGAATTTACTGAAAGAAAGGGGGGAAAGGTGGTGGCGAAAAGAGAAGGGGGGGAAGAGGGGGAGGGGAAGATCAGAGGGATAATCCATTTACATATGGATAGTAATATAGGCACAGGTAAAGGTGGGAGGTGGGCCAAGTAGATTCTGGGAATATGGTGGCTGTGCAGGTCCCTTTCACCTGGGTGTGATGTTGCAGGTTTCAGAGGTCCTGATGTCAACAGTACATAACTTATGCTCTTCTGCTAATGTCAGCGTTATAGTTGTAATTTCATCATTCATTTTATATAATTAAGGACTCTTGCATCAATCTATGTTTAAAAACAACCTCATAAAACAGAAGATTTATTTTCTTTTTATCTTAATTTATAGTTAGCTCCAAGTTTATTGGTAGCAGGTAGATGTGTGTATATTTTTGCAAGATTTTTGGTTTTATAAAATTTATATATAAATTATATATATTAAGATATAAGTTATATAAAATATAACTTCTCACCTCAATACCATAAATAATTTCAAAGCCAATGACAATTTTTATCTAAGTGATAGTATATATTGGCAGAATTAATGACACGGAGGTGGCTAAGAATTTATACTGCTCCTATATAATTAGTACAATAAGGAAATACTTAAATGTAGCATGTAAATAAACTTTACTTAAAAATTAGTGAAAATAGAATTAATATAAATACCATATTTTTCCATAGAGAAGATTGATTTTTCTTTTTTTTTCTTTAATAATTTATGTTTTATACACTTTATTTTTTGATACTTTATTTATATTACAAATGTTTTCCCTTTCCAGGTCTCCCTTTTGGAAACCCCCTATCCAATCCCCCCTCCCATTGCATCTATGAGGGTATTCCCCCATCCACCCACCCACCCACTCCCATCTTCCCTCCCTGGCATTCCCTTATACTGGGGCATCTAACACTCTCAGACCCAAGACCCTCTCCTCCCACTGATGGCCAAACAAGGCCCTCCTCTGCCATATATGTGGCCAGTACCATGGGCACCTCGATATGCATTCTTTAGTTGGTGGTCCAATCTCTGGGAGAAATGAAGCACCTAACCGGATGACAAAGTTTCTCCCTCCCCATGGGGCTGCAAACTCCCTCAGCTCCTTCAGTCCCTTCTCCAACTCCTCCATCTGGGATGCCACACTCAGTCCAACAGTTGCTGTGAATTGAATCATGGGTGTACTGAACTTTCGAGCTAATATCTGCTTATCAGTGAGTACATACCATGTTTTGTTCTTTTGTGACTGAGTTACCTCACTCAGAAGGACATTTTCAAGTTCCAGTCATTTGCCTACGAATTTCATGAAGTCATTGTTTTTAATAGCTGAGTAGTATTCCACTGTGTAAATGTACCACATTTTCTGTGCCCATTCCTCTGTTGAGGGACATCTGTGTTGTTTCTAGCTTCTGGCTATTATAAATATGGCTGCTATGAACATAGTGGAGCATGTGTCTTTATTACATGTTGGAACATCTTCTGAGTATATTCCCAGGAGTAGAATAGCTGGGTCCTAAGGTATTATTATGTCCATTTTTCTGAGGGTCTGCCAAACTGATTTCCAGAGTGGTTGTACCAGCTTACAATCCCACCAGCAATGGAGGAGTGTTCCTCTTTCTCCACATCCGTGCCAGCATCTGCTGTCACCTGAGTTTTTGATCTTAGCCATTCTGACTGGTGTGAGATGGTATCTCAGGGTTGTTTTGATTTGCATTTCCCTGATGACTAAGCATGTTGAGTCTTCCTTTAGGTGCTTCTCAGCCCTTCCAGTTTCCTCAGTTGAGAATTCTCTGTTTAGCTCTGTTCCCCATTTTTTGATGGGGTTATTTGGTTTTCTGGAGTCTTAACTTCTTGGGTTCTTTGTATATATTAGATATTAGGACTCTATCAGATATAGGATTAGTAAAGATCTTTTCCCAATCTGTTGGCTGCTGTTTTGTCCTATTGATAGTGTCCTTTGCCTTACAGAAGCTTTGCAATTTTATGAGGTCCCATTTGTTGATTAGTTATCTTAGAACATAAGCCATTGGTGTTCTGTTCAGGAACTTTTCCCCCTGTGCCCATGTATTTGAGACTTTTCCCCACTTTCTCTTTTATTAGATTCAGTGTATCTGGTTTTATATGAAGGTCCTTGATCCTCTTGGACTTGAGCTTTGTACAGGAAGATAGGAATGGATCAATTTGCATTCTTCTACTTATTGGCTGCCAGTTGAGCCAGAACCATTTGTTGAAAAGGCTGTCTTTTTTCTACTGGATGGTTTTAGCTCCTTTGTCAAAGAATAAGTGACCATAGGTGTGTGGGTTCATTTCTGGGTCTTCTTGATCTATCTGCCTGTCACTGTACCAATATCATGCAGTTTTTTTCACTACTGCTCTGTAGGACAGCTTGAGGTCAGGAATGCTGATTCCCCCAGAAATCCTTTTATTGTTGAGAACAGTTTTTGCTATCCTGGGTTTTTTGTTATTCCACATGAATTTGAGAATTGCTCTTTCTAAGTCTATGAAGAATTGAGTTGGAATTTTGATGGGAATTGCATTGAATCTGTAGATTGCTTTTGGCAAGATGGCTATTTTTACTATATTAATCCTGCCAATCCATGAGCATGGGAGATCTTTCCATCTTCTGAGGTCTTCTTTGATTTCTTTCTTTAGAGACTTGAAGTTCTTGTCATGTAGATCCATTTGGTCCATAACTTCTGTTAGTTTCACTGTGTCTCTGTTTAGTTTGTGTTTCCAATATCTGTCTATTGATGAGAGTGGGGTGTTGAAGTCTCCCACAGTTATTGTGTGAGGTGCAATGCGTGCTTTGAGTTTTAGTAAAGTTTCTTTTATAAATGTGGGTGCCCTTGCATTTGGAGCATAGATGTTTAGAATTGAGAGTTCTTCTTGGTAGATATTTCCTTTGATCAGGATGAAGTGTTCTTCCTTATCTTTTTTGGTGACTTTTGGGTAAAAGTTGATTTTCTCTGATATTAGAATGGCTACTCCTGACTCTTTCTTGGGACCATTTGCCTGGAAAATTGTTTTCCAGAGCTTTACTCTGAGGTAGTGTTTGTCTTTAACACTGAGGTGAGTTTCCTGTATGCAGCAAAATGCTGGGTCCTGTTTATGTATCCAGTCTGCTAGCCTCTGTCTTTTTATTGGGGAATTGAGTCCATTGATGTTAAGAGATATTAAGGAATAGTGATTGTTGCTTCCTGTTATTTTTTATGTTATTTTTATGTTTGTGTGGCTATCTTCTTTTGGGTTTGTTGAAAGATTACTTTCTTGATTTTTCTAGGGTGTAGTTACCCTCCTTGTGTTGGCGTTTTCCATCTATTATCCTTTGTAGGGCTGAGTTTGTGGAAAGATATTGTGTAAATTTGGTTTTGTCATGGAATACCATGGTTTCACCATTTATTGTAATTGAGCGTTTTGCTGGGTATAGCAGCATGGGCTAGCAGTTGTGTTCTCTTAGGGTCTGTATGAGATCTGTCCAGAATCTCCTAGCTTTCATAGTCTCTGGTGAGAAGTCTGGTGTAATTCTGATATGTCTGACTTATATGTTATTTGACATTTTTCCCTTACTGCTTTTAATATTCTTTCCTTGTTTTGTGCATTTGATCTTTTGACTATTATGTGATGGGAGGAATTTCTTTTCTGGTCCAATCTATTTGGAGTTCTGTAGGCTTCTTGAATGTTTATGTTCATCTCTTTCTTTAGGTTAGGGAAGTTTTCTTCTATAATTTTGTTGAAGATATTTACTAGTCCTTTAAGTTGGGAATCTTCACTCTCTTCTATACCTATTATCCTTAGGTTTGGTCTTCTCATTGTGTCCTGGATTTCCTGGATGTTTGGGGTTAGGAGCTTTTTGTGTTTTGCATTTTCTTTGACTATTGTGTCAATGTTTTCTATGGTATCTTCTGCACCAGAGATTCTCTCTTCTATCTCTTGTATTCTGTTGGTGATGCTTGCATCTCTAACTCCTGATCTCTTTCCTAGGGTTTCTATCTCCAGGGTGGGCTCCCTTGTGATTTCTTTATTGTTTCTATTTCCATTTTTAGATCTTGGATGGTTTTGTTCATTTCCTTTGCCTGTTTGATTGTGTTTTCTTGTAGTTCCTCTTTACGGGCTTCTAGCTATTTACCTGTGTTCTCTTGTATTTCTTTAAGGGAGTTATTTATTTACTTCTTAAGGTCTTCTATCATCATCATGAGAAGTGATTTTAAGTCTGAGTCTTGCTTTTCTGGTGTGTTGGGGTATCTAGGACTCGCTGTGGTGGGAGAACTGGGTTCTGATAATCCCAGGTTTCCTAGGTTTCTGTTCCTTATGTTTTTGCATTGCCTTTCACTTGCCATCTGGTTGTCTCTGGTGTTAGCTGGTCTTGCCCTCTCTGACTGTGGCTTGTCCTTCGTGCAAGCCTTTGCATCAGTTCTCCTTGGAGATCAGGTCTTTCTGAGAGGAATTTGGGTTTGGAGGGCTGTGGTACAGCTGAGGGTCAGCTCTGGGGTGCAGACAGCAACCAGAAGTATCCTGTCCCCAGTTGTTCCTTGGTTCCCATGTCCCAATGGCTCTGCAAGGGTCCCTCTTGATCGAAGAATTTGAACAGAAGTGGTGGTCTTCCTGTGCTCAAAGGTGTGTCAGCACTCCTGGGATACCAGTTCTCTCTTAGTACTATTTGAGTATGGAGCCCTGTGTCACAGGATCAGCTCCCTGGTGGCATAAAGAAACAGGAAGGCCACTCTTCAGTCCCTGTGTCCTGAGGATTCTGGGTGGGTCCGTCTGAGCAGAGGTGCTGGCCTTACCCTGGATCACAGGCTTGTCCACACTCCTGGGAGGGTAGCTCTTTCCCTGCTCTATTTGGGTATGGAGCTGCATGGCACACACCACAGGCATAAACCAGAAGGCTCCTTCCCAGGCTGCTTCTCAGTCCCTGTGTCCTGAGGATTCTGGGCGGGTCCTACTGAGCAGTGGTGTTTGTCTTACCTCCACTCACAGGCTTGTCCTCACTCCTGGGATGCTAGCTTTCTCCCCATGCTATTTGTCTATGGAGTTTTGTGGCACAGACTGAGGTCCCTAGCCTCAGAAGGAAACCAGAAGGCTCCTGTCCCAGGCTGCTTGTAGGTCCCTGTGTCCTAAGGGTTCCGTGTGGTCCCTCTGAGCAGAGGTGCTGACCTTACTTCCATTCACAGGCTTGTCCACACTCCTGGGAGGGTAGCTTTTTCCCTGCACTGTTTGGGTATCTACACTTTATATCTTATTGACAGCCCTCCCTCCTCCCAGTTGTACTCTTGCAAGTCCCTCCCCCCATTACTTCCCTTCCCTTCTCCTTAGAGAAGGGGAAGCCTCCTTGTGTATCACCCCACCCTGGTATATCTAGTCCAACCAGGACTAGAAACATCCTCTCCCACTGAGGCCCAACCAGACAGTCAGGGAGGGGAAGGGGAACTACTGGCAGGCAACAGAGTTAACAGCAGCTCCCGCTCTACTTGTTAGGGCATCCACAAGAAAAGCAAGCTGCACATTTGCTACAAATGTGTAGGGGTGGGGTAGGACTAGCCCCCAAATTTTCTTGCTGGTGCAGTCTCTGTGAGCCCCATGTGCCCAGGTCATAGAATCTGAAGAGGCCACCTTCTGTAGCCAGGCATGGCCTCCAGTGGATGAGGAAGGATACCAACCTAATCACAAAACTTTCGACCCAAAAAATTTATTCTTTCTAAAAAAAAATTATGGAGACAACGATGGAGCAGAGACTGACAGAATGACCAACCCATAACTGGCCCAACTTGAGAACAATCCCTTGAGCAAGCACTAATTTCTGGTGTCATTAGTGACACTCCATTATTCTTACAGACAGCAGCCTAGCATAACTGTCCTCTAAGAGGCTTTACCCAGCATCTGACTGAAACAGATGCAGATATCCTTGGCCAATTGTTGGTTGGAGACCAGGGACCCTTACGGGAAGAGGTAGGGGGGAAATTGAAGGCCTTGAAGGGGATGGTAACCCCAAAGGAAGACCAACAGTGCCAACTAACCTGGACCTGTGGAAGGTCTCAGAGACTGAACCACCAACCACAGAGCATGCAGGGGCTAGACTGAGGCCCGTGACACATATGTAACAGAGAACTGCCTTGTCTGGCCTCAGTGGGTGAGGATGCACTGAATCCTGCAGAGACTTGATGTGCCTGAAAAGACTTGATACCCAGGAGGGGAACCACCCTCTCAACAGCAAAGAGGTGGGAAGATGTAGGGAGGGACTTTCTGAGGGAGGTCCCTCGAGAAGGGACAGCATTTGAAATGGAAAGAAAGAAAGAAAGAAAGAAAGAAAGAAAGAAAGAAAGATTGATTCAAAATTTTTAGCTATCAGGGAAATTCAAATTAACATCACTTTGAGATTTCATCCTACCCCCTTAAGAATGTTTAAAATTCATGCCCCCTAACAACATTCTAAATGTTTGTGCTCATACCCACAGGTAAGTAGAGTTCTCCCACTTCCTCAAGCAATTTTTTTCTTTGAAAGAGAGTCTGTTGACAAAGTCAAGTACAGAAAACCACAAACAATCGCAATGCAGAGAGGTATAACCCAGTCCCAGCACATGCATCTACAAAGGCTCGGGGTACATTGCAGAAGAGGGGATAGAAAGATTATAAGATCCGGAAGACTGATAGGAAGTTTGCTGTGCGATTGTTTACTCATGATTCAGAAATGATACCATAAAAATTTACAAACATGATGTCCCAAACACGAGCAGGACAATGACACCACAAATGAGCATACCAAAGAGGACAGAGAAATAAATACCTCAATCCTACACAAAGAACTACAGGCAACTATGGATTTCTGTGTGCAGGAGAACTAGTCTTCTCCAGAGGAAACACATCAATTAGTTTTCCAATACAAAATGGTTACCCATGAGAACACAAATACACACAATTCACATTATACAAACTAGGTAAGTTATATTAGAGAGCTTGGAGAGCCAGTCAGATTTGGCAAATTTCAAAAATAAAAAATTCCAAGTGTTGAATGCTTCAGAAAATGTAGAAAGTCTTGCCTTGTCTTCAATATTAAGCTTGGAAAGTACATCTCAACCAGCACAACATAGAAAAACTGCCTCTTAAACTATCATTTTTAATCAAATGAACATTAAAAAAGAGAAAAGGGAACTTGTCCACATTTTATGAAAAGGAGAAAGAGTGAATTGCCTATTACTAATATTAGCCTATCTTTATTTTTTGTAATAAAATTAAAAATGACTGCTCCTGTAGATATCTTAGTAAGAAATTTTAATCAATTTTAGTAGGCTTGTAAATATAATAACCAAAACAACATGAAAAAAATTTATACTCATGTATATGCTTTCATTTTCACATAAATGATGTATGGTTTTATTCCTATATGTAAGGTTATATATGTAGGGTTAGCAGCTATATATGAAAAGCTTGGTGAATCATATTAATTTTGTTTTACTACAATTCTTCATTGGAAATAACAAAAATCCAAGCACACATCATTCTCATTCTCCTTTATACTTTTTCTGATTCAATAATGAAATTCATCTTGAATTTCAGAATGCTAGACAGTGTTGTTTGAAGTTCATAGTTTCTGAAC
The DNA here is from genome assembly GCA_028551405.1 of Uromys caudimaculatus. Lineage (NCBI taxonomy): Eukaryota > Metazoa > Chordata > Mammalia > Rodentia > Muridae > Uromys > Uromys caudimaculatus. Next base: position 68,790,435 of record CM052715.1, read on the forward strand.
AGAGTTTAGACCACTTGTAGAACGTTATATTTATAATTTATCTGCACATATAGAGCAATGGTTTAAATAATTTAAATTTGGCTTATGCCAATTAAACTTCAATATGCAAATTTTCAAAGATTATAGAGAAGTGTTGGAATCAGTGTTCATTGTGAGTTTAGAGTGATAAGCACATCAGCCTAGAAGAGTAGAAGTAACTTACAGAACCATTTAATAGATACCCTGAGTTCATCCTCTGGTAGCTTGATTTGCGTATTCTTGGGTATTCTTGACAAATAGAGACATTCTCAATTAGTTTACCAATAAAACAAAATAATTACATAGTAAAAACAACCTGTAAAGAATAAGGCGTGTGTGTGTGTGTGTGTGTGTGTGTGTGTGTGTGTGTGTGTGTGTGTGATTCATGTATAAAGAACAGACTATCCTTGCAAATCACAGGAACAAATTTTACATCAATAATTTTAATTTGTATTTCTCATCAATACCCCCTTTAATCATATATTTTAATTTCCTTCTATATTGCCTTTTTCTTTCTAATTTTTTTTATTCCCCTTTCACTTTTTCAATCTTTCTCTCATATAATGCAGTAGGCCATTATAAAAGCAGAATACATAGGCTTACAGCTCTCTTCCTCTTGCCCATGGGAACTGTAAATGCACACACTGTATGTAAGTGAGGTGTACATTAGCTTACCTTCTGTTACACGGGAAGAACAGAAGCAGGCTGCTAATGTGCACTGTGTTGAGATTCTGGATGTGGGGAATGAGAATTAGCTTGCAGCAGTAATTTGGTAAACACCTGGGAAAACTGCAGGCTTCATTTCTTGCAACGTAGAATATGATTAAAAAGAGAATATATTATTATCCTGGGCACCATTTAAAAATGTGTAGACAGCATTCTACGATGTTAAAATGGAAATTGGAAGTTGTACTCAGCGATGAAGATGTTGCATGTTAATTACTGTCTACTGTGGAGCACTGCAAGAGCAATTCAATTATTTGCCTTTTCAAGCAGTATTTTGATTAACCTGAATTTTAATTTTCTACATATTGTATGTTGAGAAAATAGTAGAATGTTGTGTGCCTAGCCAAGAGCATTCCAAAGCCAACAGAATGTATTCAAAAATTACAGAAATAACAAAAGTCTGAATCTAAAATGTTTTCCTAATTAAGAGAAATTTTATCAAAAAACAGATATTTTTCTTTTAACATATTCAAGACTATTGCTGTTGGGTGCTTGTAATAACTTTGTTTATCTAAATTTCTGAAGTGTCTATAATTTTGCCCATATTTCATTTGAAGATACCATGTGTGAAGATAAATACTTAATATGCAAAACGCTTACTTAGCTATTTCTTGATGGAATCAAACTTCAAATGGACAATTGCTTCTGACCAAAATTCTGAGATACTATGTCCTTCAATTTTAAGTGATATTTGTTTATGTTAGAGCCTGTATAAAACCTTTTGTATAACCTAGAGTATTATTCGACATTAATCTAGCAGAAAGCACCAATTTTACAAAGTGGTTGTCACAATCTGATGAATATTTTGTCTTTTGTTTTTTTGAGACAGGGTTTTACTGTGTAGTCCTGGCTGTCTGGGAACTCACTCTGTAGAAAAGGCTGGCCTCAACTTCAAAGAGCTTCTGCCTCCTGAGCACTGGGATTAAAGGTATGTGCCACCTCTGCCCAGTGATGAACATTTTAATAAAGGAGTTAGCATTTGCTGATTGCTTAGCTTTATTTACAAATAATTTAGTGTTCAAATCAGACAAAACACTTAATTGCCTGCATCCAAAATGATTACAAGTAAATAGTAATTATTTATCTTGTTTTTAATGTGGTTAATCAATGTGTTAAGGAAGTAATCTAAGTATACATCTTTGGTGTTAAATAGGGCATCAAAACTGCATCTCAAAACTCTCTTTAGTGATTCATCCCATCTCACGCACTTTCAGCACGCATTGTCTCTCAAAATCATTTAGTGATTTTTTTTTCATAAAGAAGACTGAAACTGGTTTATATACAAATCAAAATTCATCCTGTAAAAATATTATTGATGGAACAAGACAAATTAAAAGGCTAATTGACTGCAGAGGATGCACTCACTAATGTTGCCTTAGGGTGTGAATTAAAATGGAGCAGGAGAACTAGGTCAAGGAGCAGGATTTGGACTTGGTAAGGAGAGAAGCCCAGTGTGCAAAAGAGCCTCAGCTGAATGATAAAATGGCTGTCTTCAGCTAAATGGAAAAGTGTCATCTATGAGGTAAGTGGGAAGGTATTGAGGTATTGAGCAATCACATGGCTAGTGGATCTGCAACACACACACACACACACACACACACACACACACACACACACACACACACACACACCACCTTAGGAAACTTTGCCTTGCTTTCCATGGTTTTCTTCTTTTAATTATGAAACTATATTTGAGACTGTAATGTAACTGCTCGAGTACCTGTGTTTGTGTGTGTTTATGTAACATTGTGGCTGAACTGATTCCTGAAAAGCCTAAGTCTAGTAGGATATAATGAGTATACATAAGTAACTTTATATTGTTTTTCTATTAGCAACATTTAAATTGTTAAAACTTTGATGTAAAAGGAATAGTACTTTAAGTTTTAGGCATAACTATTAACTGAGAAGAATAACAAGGAGAAAACTGAATCCTGATGAAGAAACTGATTATGAGGGCATTGCATAAGAAATCTTCCCTATAGGACATATATATTAGAATCAATAGAAAGCACTTTCACAGATACATGTACATATGTGTGTCAAATATTCTGAGTATTCTGTTTTGAATATGTCATATAGGATACCATAATGAAGTCATAATTTTGTACAGAATAATTAAATTACATTTTAAATGTTCTGTTAAAGAAAATATAGAGAGTTATCAGCATTTGTAACTTCTCCCTCCTCAAATAATTCCCAGTCTTATGGAAATATGTACCTGTACCATTCTAACCAACCTGAATAAACAGTTTAAGCATGTCTGCCTGATCCTCATTGTTTGCTGCGTATTGAGGTAGTAATGAATCTAGTTGGGAGCTGTAATTAGTTAATTTGCTTGAATAAAAGACCTTCCTTTTGCTCCTGCTTACCAGCTCAACCTCAACAGCTTTCATCGGTTCATAGGATATTTAAAAAGGCTTTATTGTGATGGAACCAAATCAAATCATGCAAATGCCAATTCCTTTGACATTAAATTTTAAATTCTTCAATATCAAATATGTAATTAACTTATAATATCCTCCCTGTGAACAATATTTCTCTGATTATATATCTACTTCTTTCTTTGCTGCCAAATATTTGTCTATGATCTGCAGCTATTTAGTAATATTGGTAATTATTTTATAACCATTCATAATGGGCTTTGACATACTATGTTGCTTAATTGATGACACATGACACCATAAGTGTTAATAAAAATAATGCACAAAGCATATCTTTTCAAATAGTTTATTTTTCATTTTGATCAATATTGTTAAGCTTTATCTATTTCTACCATGGTGTTGATATGGATTGATCTAATTACTGGTGAAATACCAGTATTAAAATTGCGGACAACCTTGGTTAGGTAATAAAAATGACTATCCAATTTCATCAACTTCACATCCACACAAATCTCATTTTGTAGTAAATGTAGTCTAATGAATATATTTTCCCTCATTTTCGATTTTTCTTTCCTTGAACATGAAAACTCTTAATATATTCCAATAATTATCCTCATCTCTTTTTTGTTCTTATTTGTTTATCAATATCAGGATTGGAAAGCAATATTCATCAAAATTGTTGAAATTGAGTAAATTTTAATTGACTAATGATTACTCTGTGAAATGTAAAGGAGATTGTTAAAATGGTTTCTGTATGTTGGATTCCAAGCTATCTGAGTCAACTTGAAAGACAAAAGACACATTTATTTTAGCATGTACCTGTTGCAGGAAATATATCAAGTTCCCATGCTATGCCCTGGTTTTCTCAGCCCAACGATCTGGCCCACCATGCACTGGCAAACAATGGCTGACTTGCTTTTATCTCGTGGAGCTCTGACTCATAGCTCTAGAATCTCTCCACCCAGCTAGCTAGATTCCCACTGGCAAGTCACTACCACGCCAGCCCCATGATTCAATACCCTCATGGTCTCTGTGGTGCACATCAGGCAAACCCAGGCCAACAAACCTTTCTCTCCGGAACCCAGACATGCTGCCCCGAGAAGAAAAACCACAGAAACTTAGCTCAGAAACAATAGTAAATCAATCTCTGGGCACAACAACTAAAATCTAATCTTGTAAACCTTATTAAAATCTGATTCTTCTGGTGGCAAATCCTTGTGGATCTGCCTTGATACCAGGAAACACTAGCCGCTACAACTTACCATTATCCTGTCCTGTTCCAAAAGGACCTAACTCTCACCTGCTTCCTCTCTTCCTCTCCCAACCTGGAAGTCCCTCCTACTTGCTCAGTGATTGGCTTCTTTATTCATTAGGGGATTGGTTCACAAGAAGTCACATGAGTATGTAACTCACTCCTTGTCTGATACCCCTCCCAAGAGCGCAGAATTAGCATCAAAATATAAACAGCCCCAGGGCTATCCACAACATGTGCCCTCACCATTTTATAAGGATAAAGACAACTGGATATGAAGCCTATCCAATGCAATATGACTTTATTTATTTTATAATAATTTTATAATTAATTTTATAATAAGTATACCTATAAGAATTAATGTATGTGCTTCAACTGCTTCTATAGTCAGATGCTTAGCATGGTCTTTCTTATACTGCCCTGGTGGTCTCAGATTCCACTTTCTCTGGGTAGAATAATCTCCACAGACAGCAGAGGGAACAAATCTTAAAGCATAGTAATGTGAGACCTCTAATCTCCAGAAGGCTGACATTAACTTTTGGTCATTTTGAATCCTCTAGTTAGTCACCACTTGCTATATAAACATTAGACAAAATTTGACAAACCAATATGCAGACCACAGAGAACACCAAGTAGAGTATTGAGTAGGCTCTCTTCCCAATACATGCACACCTAAAACTTTAGAATGTGATCCTGTTTGGAAATATGATCTTTGCAGATGTAGTTAATTAAGGTGAAGTAATTTTACATTGCAAGGGCCTTATAGCCAATGACCATTATCCTTGTAAATACCAGAGGACATACACTGGAAAAATGTGAGTTTTAATTTCTGAGTTGACCTTGTTAATCACAGATTGGAGTGATGATTTTACAGTTCAAAGAAAGCCACAACTATCAACAAAATGAAAATTAGAAGAGAGCTGGGGACCAGAAGATTGTTCAACATAGTTAGAAAGAAGCAGCTCATCTCACATTGACTTTATACTTCTGGCCTCTAGATTCATAAACAGATATAATTTAGCCTTTTAAAGATTCCCAGTATGTAGTGGTATGTCATGGGAGCTGAGGACAAATACAGTGAACTCCTGTCATGTCAATAGTTGGAGAATTCTGAGAACTCATGATGAAGACAGTCACAGAGCTGAGTTCAAAGAATCTGGATGATGTGATGGTTCAGAGCCAGTTACCTTCAATGCTCTTTGTAAGGCACAGATCCTGCCTGATCTGTGCCTTACACTGACAGGTCTTCAAATCCCAGAACTTGTGCCTTGATAGCAGTAAGTAAGCAGAGGTACTTATGAGAAGAGCTCTGTGGCCACAGGATCTACACATGTGCCTCTTCCCTTCACCTCTCTGGTGTGGAAATGGATCCTATGATTTAAAATAAAATTCTGTTATTTTGTCCTATACCATTGTTTAATAAAATGAATGATTTATTTAATCTGTCTTTTCTCATGGACATTTAAAAATGTGATTCTCAATCTTAGATTAACATAATGACATAATTGAGGTGTCACAATTACTTGTTTTACTTTTCACATATCAAAATATAGTCATAAAATGCAGGAAATTAAATAATATATAAATTGAAGTTATTTTAATTAATAATAGCATTTCACTAGATAGGAAAGCCAAATAAAATAAGTAGTATTAAATAATAATGTTGTATTTATTGTTAAGAATTCTAATGGCTGTAGTCTCATAAATATTATTACGAGATATTGGATTTAAAAATCACATTTATGCTATGGTGCCGTCAATCTTGTGGAAGACAAATATACATCACTTGTGCATGCACACCAAAATATATTGCTGATTGTTTCTTATTTTTACCCTTTATATAGTTTAATATATTTTTTGTACAGTTATTAGTTTGTCTAGATTATTTTCCCCAAGAACATGCAGATATTATGAAGCAGTGAAATTTTATCTGAGTAGTAAATTTCTATTTCTAAAAAGTTTCAAGAATTCAATCATTCAAATATTTTTGGGTTAACACTAATTTCTATTAGTCCCTATTTGGTTGGCTATAGAAGAGTATTTAGTAATTCCTTCCCTACATCATAAAAAGTTATATCACTACCTTAATTAGATAAGATTTTATTTCTTGTAACTTTAGACCTTATGCCTTTGATTTCAGATTCTTAATAATATACTGTCTTATTTAAAGTCACATAAATATGATTGTGCTTAGCATGTCTCTTTGAAATAAATAAGAGACTCTTACTTAAATTTAAAAATTTTGGATTAATGAAAAATGAGATTTATTTTCAATATGTTTCTTTTAATTATGTTGACAATTTAAAATAATTTTAATTTTAGTATATTATATATATATATATATATATTTAGTATATAATGTTATAGTATAACTACATCCTCCCCTTTTCCCTTCCAATTTCTTTGTCCAAAATTTCACATAACCAATCTTTCTTTCAAATTCATGGTCTTTGCTCATTTATACTAGCCAGAAGCTGGAAACAACCCAGATGTCCCTCAAAGAGGAATGGATTCAGAAAATGTGATACATTTACACACTGGAGTACTACTCAGCTATTAAAAACAATGACTTCATGAATTTTGCAGGCAAATAGATGGAGCTAGAAAGTATTATCCTGAGTGAGGTAACTCAGTCACAAAAGAACACACATGGTATGCACTCACAGATAAGTGAACATTAGTGAAAGAGCTCAGAATACCCACAGTACAATTCACAGATCATATGAAGCTCAAGAAGAAGGAAGACCAAAGTGTGGATGCTTCAGTACTACTTAGAAGAGGGAGCAAAATAATCATGGGAGGTAGAGGGTAAGAGGCACTTGGGAGAAAGGGAGGAGGGGGAGGGAAAAAGGGGAGCCAATGTCAGGTATGGGAGGAGACGGGGAAGATATACAGAGGGTCAGGAAATTGAACAAAGGTGTGTAGCAATGAGGGATGGGTAACTGGGGGTAGAAACCAGAAAGTCCCAGATACCAGGAAAGCAAGAAGCTCCCAGGCTCCAACAGGGATGACATTAGCTGAAATACCCAACAAAGGTGAGAGAGAACCTGTAGAGACCATATGGAAAGGTTAGACACGGCCCCTGTTTGAAGGATGGATGGGGTCATCTGCCCATCTCAAAAATATTAATCCAGAATTGCTCTAAAGGAAATACAGGGACAAAGAGTGGAACAGAGACTGAAGGAAAGGCCATCCAGAGACTGCCCTACCTGGGGATCTATCCCATATACAGACACCAAACCCAAACACTATTGTGGATGCCAAGAAGTGCTTGCTGGCAGGAGCCAGATATGAATGTCTCCTGAGAGACTCTGCCAGAGCATTACCAATACAGATGTGGATGCTTGCAGCCAGCCATTGGACTGAGCACAGGAACCCCAATGAAGGAGTTAGGGGAAGGACTGAAGGAGCTGAAGAGGTTTTCAACCCCAAAGGAAGAACAACAATATCAATCATACAGACCCCCCCAGAGCTCCCAGGGAGGGCCATGGCTCTAGCTGCATATGTAACAGAGGATGGCCTTATCTGGCAATAATGGGAGGGTAGGCCCTTAGTCCTGTGCAGGCTCAATGCCCCAGGTTAGGGGAATGCTAGGGTGGTGAGGCAGGAGCAGGTTCAGAGGTGGGGATCCTCATAGAAGAAGAGGGGATGAGATAGGGGGGTTGAGAAGGGGAAACCAGGAAGGGGGATAAAATGTAAAATAAAATAAAATAATCAATAAAAAATAAAAAAAATCTCAATATCCCAGTGTATGGAAATGCCAGGGTGGTGAGGTGGGAGTGAGTGGGCAGGTGGCTGAGCACCCTCAAAGAAGCAGGGAGAGAAGGTATGGGATAGGTGTTTTTCGGAGGGGAAACCTGGAAATGGGATAACATTTGAAATATATATATATACAATTAAACAAAATATCCAATTTAAAAAAATAGAAAAAAAAAACCAAATTCATGGCCTTTGTTTTCATTAATTGGTATTTCATATGGATGGATGGAGAGAGAGAGAGAGAGAGAGAGAGAGAGAGAGAGAGAGAGAGAGAGAGAGAGAGATAGTATTGGATAACAAATGAGTGTACTCTTCACTGGGGAAAGTATTTCTTCTGCTTTCACAATTACTTGGTTGTCTGTAGTTTTTCCATTGTAGAATTGAGACCCCTGGGCTTTCCTCTCATTCATGCTAGTATGTCTATTGCTTTTGTTTGTGTTCAGCACATGTTTAAGCAGTCATGTTGGTGAAAATTTATGGATGTAGCACTTCTAGGAGATATAATACTACAAAAGAAAAAAACATCCCTGTACTACTGGCTATTGCAATCTTTCTGCACTATCTTCTTCCATGATTCCTGAGGTTTAAGTGTTGACATTGTATTGTAGATGTATCTGCTGTGACTGGAATCCACAGGTCTGTAACTTTGATTGATTGTGGTTTTAAGTCATGGTCTTGGTCAATTGCAAAGAGAAGTTTCATTGTAGTGGGATGAGAACTATACTTATCTGTAGGTATAAGGCCCAATATTTAAAACATGTTTATAGAGTTTGTATTGATTTAGTAAAAGGTAAGTTGTCCTGCAAGTTCCATGACTTCACTAGTTTCTTGGTGAGCAAGTCAGAAGTCCAGTTATAGTGTTCTTGACTACCACAAAGATGGCTCATGATGCTAATTCTCCCTTGCGTTATCATACCATGCTGGGATATTGTTGTGGTTCATACACAGAATAATTGACAGTTACTGTTGGTTTCTTCCCTCCTTTGGAAACTGGCATAGCATCTTTTGGTTCTATAAAGTCTATCCCTCAGGGAGGAAACTTACAGCTCAGTTATAGCTCAGGGACCTCTGGACCATTTGTCTGAATTACCTGGTGTCTTCAGCAATTGGAAGTAGCTTTATTTCTCAGGAACAAACAAGAATATTTAATAGCCTATGATGTTTTTGGAGTCTCTTGGACAATCATGAGCAACAGCTCAAAATAGAGAATTTTCTGCTGAATGTTCAGATTTTGTTAGCTGGTCATAGACTAGTGGAAAGAATAGTGTCTGCCCATAAAAGAACATTTAATTTAAAGTATATAGTATTCTTTTTTTCACTTTTTATTTATTTTTATTAGTTATTTTATTTATTTACATTTCAAATGCTATCCCCTTCTGGGTTTCCCCTCCTCAAACACCCCATCCTCTCCCCCTCCCCTGTTTCTATGAGGGTACCCTACCCCACCCACCAACCCACTCCTGCTTCCCTGCCCTAGCATTTCCCTACACTGGGGCATCAAGCCTCCAGAGGACCAAGGTCCTTCCCTCCCATTGATGCCAGATAAGGCAATCCTCTGGTACATATGCAGCTGGAGCCATGGATCCCCCGATGTGTACATTTTGGTTGGAGGTTTAGTCCCTGGGAGCTCTGGGGGAGGGTCTGGTTTGTTGATATTGTTGTTCTTTTTATGGGGTTGCAAACCCTTTCAGCTCCTTCAGTCCTTTCTCTATCTCCTCCATTGGGGTTCCCATGCTCAGTCTGATGGTTGACTGTGAGCATCTGCCCATCCTTATCTGTATTGGTCAGGCTCTGGCAGAACCTCTCAAGGGACAGCTATACCAGGCTCCTGTCAGCAAGACCTTCTTGGTATCAGCAATAGTGTCTGAGTTTGGTGTCTGCATATGGGATGGATCCCCAGGTGGGGCAGCCTCTTCTTCAGTCTCTGCTCCACTGTTTGTCCCTGCATTTTCCTTAGACAGGAACAATTCTGGGTTAATATTTTTGAGATGGGTGGGTAGTCCCATATTAGTCTTATATTAATTATAATGTCAATATATGAATATGATATGTATTTTATTTAAAATAGACTTATAGTTTAAATACAATGTGGTATATATTTTATTTAAACTTTACTTATAATTTAAATACATTATATATTTATTTTAATTATATAATTAAATATATATTATATCTACTGTTTGAGTAGAGCCAGTACTATATAGGATGATGAAGAAGCTATTACACTACTCTAATTAATACATAATAAGCAGTGACATTGCCGATGTTTCAGAGTAAACCTACCCACACCCTGTGTTTGTGGGTCTGTGTTTGTTTGTGAATGTTGTGATGAAACACTGGCCAACAGCAACTTGGGGAGGAAAAGCATTATTTCAGCTTACATGGTACAGTCTATCTCTGAGGGAAGTTGGGTAAGAACTCAAGCAGAAACTTGGAGGCTGGAATCAAGGAAAGTTGCTTACTGTCTTGCATTTCATGTCTTGTTCAGCTTGCTTTTTTATGTAACCAAAGACCACTTGCATGGGAATCAAGGACCATGTACAGTAGAACTCCCCTTTCCACAGTAGGTTTTAGTCGAGAAAATGCCCCATAGACATGTATCTAGGCCAATTTGATTGAAATAATTCCTCAATTGAGTTTCTCCCTTCTTCATTAACTCTACGTTGTGTGAAGTTGATGAAAGTAACTAGCAGACTCTGAGGAAGGAAGAGAATTTTCACAGTGTTTTGTAATATTATGCCCACATCTCCTTCACAGTACTGGCATTTGTGGCGCCTTTAATATTTCCTACTTATGTATATTCCAGACATATTTTTGTAAGGACAGATAGTTTGCTCTGTGAATAATCAATATATTGATTTAGATTATCTTTTCAAGCATACTGACATTATTGTGGCAACAGAAAAAGAAAATTCTTGCTTCTCAGTATATGAAAATATACAGAATAAGATTTGTTTTCCTCTGGTATACAATAACTGTACTGATTTACAATAATTCAAACAATTTGAAACTCAAAGGATTTAAATTATTCTGACAATGAATTGCATCCTCACTTGTGGATTTGTGTAAAGAAAGATTTGACTCTAGGCTCTGTTTGGTGGTGAAATAATTAATTTTATGTGGTTGGTATCTGAATTTCTTCTTTCAAAACTTTCTCCTATGTGCAGCTATTGTTTGCAAGTAGATATTGAATGTCAGACTGAATGATATGGTTCCCCATAGCATAGTAGTGAATTTGATCAAAGTCATCAAAACAACCATTAACTTAAGTCACCTAAGGTGGAGTTTTGTATGAGAAACATTGTAGTCCAGGTTCCATTTATACCAAGTAGATGGGATGTTATAGCACAGATGTGAGTTCCTAGGATTAGAATCTCTGAGAACACAACCCTCCAGGCCTTCAGTCAGAAGCCTAGGAGATAAAATTATTTGTTTAGTTGCTAATTCACTCACTAGACATGCATTTCTTTACTTCACACATTCAGCCAGATACTTCCAGAAATAACACAATAATAAATGCCACACCTCTTACAATTTATCATGATTTGTATAAGTAGGGTCTCAGTAGAGTAATGTGAGAGTTAATTTACTCACAGTTGATGCTTACATATCAGCAGAGAAGAGGAATGAAGCATTGGCTTTTTATTATAATAGAGGAAGTTATCATCAGTCTGTTATGTGACAATTAAAGATTCCATAAGACATGTCTCTTTTTGATTCTTGAAATAAAGGATCCACAAATAAAATATTCTGAAACATAATCTAGTGCCCAGCTTATGGTCAACTTAAATTTTAATGAGCCAACTTCTATTAAGCAGTCACTCACCAGTAGCCCTTTTGGCACACTTTGTTGATTTTTAAAAATATTTACTTGTATTTATTTACACACAAAAAATTATCAACAATTGTTCTCTGGTGAGTTAAAAATCAATATATCTTGAAAATATATTACAATTGCAAGACATATACTTATAAAAGTCATACTTTTCCTTTTCTCATTTAGTGAAGGGTAGCCTGAATGTATCTCACTACACAAGTAAAGGATAACCTGTAGTTCTAGAGCTCCCTCTCTACAGCTTGAGTTCAGAGATGTGATGAAACAACACAATTCCAGTTTTTATGCAGGGCTTCATGCTTTTCATTGAGGGTCTCTCCAAAGTAATCAGTATCCAGAGATCACATTTTTCTGTTTAGTTTGTTTTTAAAATCTGAGATTTATATATTTATGTGAATGATAAAGCCATTGTAATGGCATGTAGGCGATTATTAATATGAAGAACTTTTATGGTGTTCTATCAGAGCATATATTCATTTGAACTTTTCTTGGAAAACTGGACTTTTGATTATTGTTTTATGCAATCTCTTATTTACTTTCATATTTCTGAAAACAAAACAAAGATTATAGCCAAAGAAATGTAGAAAAGAAGACATTTACTTGGTTGTTTGTGCTTTCGGATGGTTAGAGTCAGTGACCAACCTTGTGCGGAGTATCAAGCAGGCAGCCATGATGATGGAACAGTAGCTGAGTTCACCTCCTGAGTCTAAACCAAAAAGAAAACAGAAATGCTGTGAATGACAGGGACTTTAGAAACATTTGACCCCACCTCCAGTGACATACCTATTCCAACAAGGCTACCCCTCCTGATCCATCCCAAATAGTTCCATGAATTGGGGACCATGTATTAAAATATATGAGCCTATAGGGGCTAGGGTTGTTGAATAAGAATGGCCCCACAGACTCATATCAGCTTTGATTTGTTCTTTTTTTTTTTTTTTTTTGATACTTTATTTACATTTCCAATGTTTCCCCCTTTCTAGGTCTCCTCTTTGGAAACCACCTATCCCCTCCCCCCCACCTCTATGAGGGAATTCCACCTCCCACCCACCCGCCCACCCACTCCCATATTCCCACCTTGACATTCCCTTTTACTGGGGCCTCTCCTCCCCCTGATGGCCAACAAGGCCCTCCTCTGCCACATATGTGGTCCAAACCATGGGTCCCTCAATGTGTATTCTTTGGTTGGTGGTCCAGCCTCCCTGAGGATCAGGGGGGTCAGGCCAGTTGACACTGTTGCTCCCTCCATGGGGCTGCAGACTCCCTCAGCTCCTTCAGTTCCTTCTCCAACTCCTCCATCTGGGACCTCACTCTCAGTCCAGCAGTTACTGTACAATGAAACTTGGGTATTCCGAATGTTTGGCCTAATATCCACTTATCAGTGAGTACATACCATGTTCGTTCTTTTGTGACTAAGTTACCTCACTCAGGATGATATTTTCCAGTTCCATCCATTTGCCTGCAAATTTCATTAAATCATTGCTTTTAATAGCTGAGTAGTACTCCATTGTATAAATGTACCACATTTTCTGTATCCATTCCTCTGCTGAGGGACATCTGGGTTGTTTCCAGCTTCCGGCTATTATAAATATGGCTGCTATGAACATAATGGAGCATGTGTCTTTATTACATGTTGGAGCATCTTCTGGGTATATGCCCAGGAGTGGTATAGCTGGGTCCTCAAGTAGTATTATGTCCATTTTTCTTATTTGTTCTTGCTTTCTAGGAACAGAACATTCCTCTGACCTTTTTTATTTTAGAAATTGGAACTTTTGTCTTGCCCTGAAGACATCCCTCCCTTTTCCCATTCAAATCAAGCTTTTCTTTAGTTTCTACTCTCTGTTATCACAAGTCTTGGTTCCAACATTAAATTTCCTAGTCCTCTTTTTACATCAAATCATACACTTTGCATTTCTTTTTGCCTCACTTATTCTGTTTCATTGAAGTTCTGTGCAAGATCACTGACAAATAACCACAGGACAGAGTCAATATTAGCTTCTCTTGTAATCTCTCCTACCAAAGGCTTAATTCATTACTTTTCAAATTAGACTCAGGAACATTCTTAGGGCCTGGGCAAAAGCAGCCACATGCTCTGCCAAAATATCACAAGGATTGTCAAGTTGTTAATATTGTTCCTTCCATAGTCTACATTCCTCACAGCACTCTAGTCTTCCAGTCTATGTTGGACAGTTTGGGCCCAATTACAGCAGTGAACAACCTTCCAATCCAAAGTCCCAATGTCTTTTACATTCCCCACTCCTGATACCATCTCCTTCTTAGTTATCTTTCTGTTGCTGTAATAAAACAACATGCCCAAGGTCACTATGGTAACTTATATAAGGAAACATTTAATTTGGATCTCATGGTTTCAGGAAGTTCAAGTCCATCAACATTATGGTGGGAACATCATAGCAAGTAGTCATGCATGGTATTAGAGCAGTACATTAGAGTTAATATCTTGAGACACAATCATGAGATGGGAGGGATGGTTTATAGTTTGCTCTTTGGAAACTCTTAAGCTCACCCCCAGTGACATATCTCCTCCAACAAAATCACTCTTCCTTAAACTTCCCAAGCAGTTCCACAAACTGAAATTTAAATATATAATCCTATAGAAGTCAGTTTCAGTCAAACAATCATAATGATTTTTTTTTATTTTTATTTTTTTAATTTTTTATTTTTTTGGTTTTTCAAAACAGGATTTCTCTGTATAGCCCTGGCTGTCCTGGAACTCACTCTGTAGACCAGCCTGACCTTGAACTCAGAAATCTGCCTACCTCTGCCTCCCAAGTGCTGGGATTAAAGGCATGCGCCATCACTGCCCAGCTAATCATAATGATTTATGTTGATCATCTTATTGGCTAATATTTTCACATAAAAGTTTGTTTATACTATAGCTTATAGAAATGATAAGGTTGTGTTATTTCATTTTTAAAATATCCTGGGATATTCAAATAGTAAATTAATTAAATGGAGGTGATAGTACAGGGTAACAAGAAGCATTACACAACAATTTCTCAACATTTGACACAATGTATTGAGATTATAACCTTCAGTATTATGATGATTATTGGTTGACAATAATTAGAGAAAAAGTACTCAGTAATACATTTCATAGGAAAGGAAGCATTAATTTTGAATATTTAATTTTATAATTATAATAATGTTTTTAAAACATCAAGGATTTTAGATTTACAACTATGGACAAAATAGAGTGGATATTTATGGTGATGAAATTGGTACATATTAGTTTATTGTGCTCATTACTAAAATGCATAGGAAATGGAGGATATTTTGTCATGCATAAAAAATATAAGAACATGTTAACACTAATACTGTTACTATGTGAAATGCACATGATATTTTGAAGTTTGTTTTTCATAATGATTGAATTTACATTGTAAAATTTTACCATTAATAGATGCTATGATAAATGGAGAAGAAATCATAAGCTGATAAAAAAATTAATGAACAGTGTATATTTTGCATAATATGTGATATTTTTAATTTATTTCATTCTAAATATGAATGTACATCATGGGAAAGTATACATTCAGAAATAATTTTTAGTTTATTTTATTTAAATTCATATAATTTTTATTTTTGTGAACAGAAACACAAACTTTTTATTACTAAGTAATTAAAGCCAAATAAAGTGTAATTAAAATATGAATATAGAAGAAAACCAGAAAACTTAACTATGTTTTTATTAAGACTTCATTAATATTGGAAGGAATATTATACATAGCCCTAGGTTTTTTTGTGTGTATGATTTAAAAATATCGTAAGCGAAGGACATCCCAATTATTTCTGAAATTAGCAGGTGTCACCTAAACATAGCAATTGGTTCACTAGAATTTAGTATTTGCAAAGATTATTAAATTTTTTTAATTCATGATTTAATTATTTTGCTAACAGGTCAGGTTCAATTAGAGAAACTGTAAAACCACAGAATAACATTTGAGCATTTGCAATTTGGGGAGACTGCATTCTAGGCATGGGTCATTCATTTGGAGAAAGAAGATGCATATAAAATGTGCTAAAGCAAAAATTTGAAATCATTAATAAAGCATTTAGTGGCATACCCAGATCTATGCTACTATTGTCCCTGGTGGCGTAGTGTCCTGAAAAAAGGCCAGATTTCTGGGTCAGATTTTAAACAAATGACTTAGCTATGAGTAAGTGAAGAGTCCAGTAATAGGGGGCATTGGGGAAGGTGTAGTGGAGCATTTCCTGACCAGGAGGAAAATAAGAAGATCCATAGCAGTATTTTGTTTTCCCTTCTAAGAAGGACTGAAGCATCCGCACTTTGGTTTTCCTTCTTCTTGAGCTTCATGTGGTCTTCTGAATTGTATCTTGGGTATTCAAAGCTTTTGAGCTAATATCCACTTATCAGTGAGTGTATGCCATGTGTGTTCTTTTGTGACTGGGTTACCTCCCTCAGGGTATTTTATAATTTCATCCATTTGCCTAAGAATTTCATGAATTCATTGTTTTTTAATAGCTGAATAATACTCCATTGTGTAAATGTACCACATTTTCAGTATCCATTCCTCTGTTGAAGGGCATCTGGGTTCTTTTCAGCTTCTGGATATTATAAATAAGGCTGCTATGATCATAGTGGAGCATGTGTCCTTGTAATATGTTGAAGCATCTTTTGGATACATGCCCAAGAGTGGTATAGTTGGGTCCTCAGGTAGAACTATGTCCAATTTTCTGAGGAACTGCCAGACTAATTTCCACAGTGGTTGTACCATCTTGCAATCCCACCAACAATGGAGGAGTGTCCCTCTTTCTCCACATCCTTGTCAGCATCTGCTGTCGCTTGGGTCTTTGATTTTAGCCATTCTAACGGGTGTGAGGTGAAATCTCAGGGTTGTTTTGATTTGCATTTTCCCAATGACTAAGGCTATTGAACATTCCTTTAGGTGCTTCTCAGCCATTCAATATTCCTCAGTTGAGAATTCTTTGTTTAGCTCTGTACCATTTTTTATTAAGGTTATTTGGTTCTCTGGAGTCTAACTTCTTGAGTTTTTTTGTATATTGTATTGGATATTGGATATATTTTATATTAGATATTAGCCCTCTATCAGATGAAGAATGGGTAAAGATCTCTTCCCAATCTGTTGGTTGCTGTTTTGTCCTATTGACAGTGTCCTTTGCCTTACAGAATCTTTGCAATTTTAAGAAGTCCCATTTGTCAATTGATGATCTTAGAGAATAAACTATTGGTGTTCTATTCAGGAAAATTTCTCCTGTGTCCACATGTTTGAGGCTCTTCATCACTTTCTCTTCTATCAGTTTCAGTGTGTCTGGTTTTATGTGGAGGTCCTTGATCTACTTGGACTTGAGCTTTCTACAATGGGATAAGAATGGATAAGCCGGGCAGTGGTGGTGCACGCCTTTAATCCCAGCACTTGGGAGGCAGAGGCAGGTGGATTTCTGAGTTCGAGGCCAGCCTGGTCTACAGAGTGAGTTCCAGGACAGCAGGGCTACACAGAGAAACCCTGTCTCGAAAAAACAAAAAACAAAAAAACCAAAACAACAACAAAAAAAAGAATGTATAGATGTGCGTTCTTCTACATGTTGACTACCAGTTGAACCAGCACCATTTGTTGAAAATTCTGTCTTTTTTCCCACTGGATGGTTTTAGCTCCTTTGTCAAAGATCAAGTGATCATAGGTGTGTGTGTGTGTTCATTTCTGCGTCTTCAGTTCTATTCTGTTGATCTACCTGCCTGTCTCTCTACAAATACCATGCAGTTTTTATCACTATTGCTCTGTAGTACAGCTTGAGGTCAGGGACGGTGATTCCCCCAGAAGCTCTTTTATTGTTGAGAATAGTTTTCACTATCCTGGGTTTTTTTGTTATTCAAATGAATTTGCAAATTGTTCTTTCTAACTCTATGAAGAATTGAGTTTTAATTTTGATGGCAATTGCATTGAATCTGTAGACTCCTTTTGGCAAGATGGTCAATTTTACTATATTAATCCTGCCAATCCATGAGCATGGGAGATCTTTCCATCTTCTGAGATTTTCTTCAATGATGTCTTTCTTCAGAGACTTGAAGTTTTGTCATACAGATCTTTCAATGGCTCGGTTAGAGTCACACCAAAGTATTTTATATTATTTGTGACTATTGTGAAGGGTGTCATTTCCCTAATTTCTTTCTCATCCTGTTTATCTTTTGAGTAGCAGAAGGCTACTGATTTGTTTGAGTTAATTTTATAGCCAGCCACTTTTCTGAAGTTGTTTATCAGGTTTAGGAGTTACCTGGTGGAATTTTGGGGGTTACTTAAGTATACTATCTTATCATCTGCAAATAGTGATATTTTCTCTGGCCCATGTAAAACTAGAGGATTATATGAAAGAGCATCTGAAGGCCTAGACTTTTTTTCAAAGCATACTTTAATAAGGTTTTCAAATTCTTTGAACCCTCTTCTAGCCTACCCTCCAAAGGTAGGGGAGAAACAATGGTAAATAGGACAAGGGGATGTAGACCTGTTTACAAGTAGTTCTTTGGGGTGATTCCAATCTCCTTTGTCAGGGTGCCAGCAGTCTGGTTCACTAGTATTAGGATACAAATAGTCTAGTTCAAATTTTGTTGCCAAACATGAATTAGCAGCAGAGGCATGATCCAAGAGAAACAGCCAGGCTTCTGATGTTACCAGAATGAGCTGAAAATCTAGGAGTTCTCTGCTGTGACTCTTTCAACAAAGTGAATATCAGTGCGAAGATCAATGAAGCATGCACAACTAGTTATGCAAACATTCCATCACTGTCTGTTTGGTTCTACTCATACTCTCTCCAAAAATTATGTGTCCTTGCATGAGTCTTGGTTCAGCAAAACGTCATATGAGCCTACTTCAGCAAAACCTCACATGACACAACCAGAAATTTCTATTTCAGGAATCCCAAAATATGCAATAAGCATCTTATCTTCACCAAGTACCAAGCACTATGATACACCTATTACCAAGTTGACAACCATCACAATTTCTTAATTCAAACTTGATAAACACAGTAGCAAAATGACACTTCCACTGGAAACTATACAAGTAGCCTCAGGTGCAATGAACATATTGGTTTTTTTTTTTTTTTTTTGGCTTTGGTAAATATTCTCCTATCTGTTTTCATTCATTGCTTAACAACAGTAAGTTAATTACTAAAATATATTGTTAGTTACTATTGACAGATAAAATAATAAAGGATTAGCCAATGACAACTGGAAGCAAAAAATAACTTAGTTACTATACATATGTTCATGGCCAAATAAAAAATGTAATTTTTATTTTCTGCTGCTTGTAATTATGCGGTCAGTTGGAACAAAGGATGTGCTACCTCTTCCATAGCTCATTGTATATTCTCTTTGTCTTCAATGTGCACTATATCTAGTCATGGTTCCTCTCTCACTGAGGCATGGTTACTCTCACACCTTCGAAACTGAAGACCATTTCTAACTTTGTGTGGGACGTTTTTCCTAATACATTTGTGTATATGTTTATGTAGATCTCCAACATCACACAATACTACTCCTTCCATCTGTAGTTTTAATAGACATTTTATTATATCACTAGAAAATGAACTAAGACAGATTCTATGACCTCTACTATATTTTTAAAAATATTTTTAATTATTTACTCCAATTATAAGTTTACAGAGTATGGCATCATAAATATTTATATTATTAGTTTTATTCTCAATTTGCTCCATTTTTGGTCATTAACTTCTTTTTCAGTGAGGTGTGTGTGTGTGTGTGTGTGTGTGTGTGTGCGCGCTTACATGCATGCGTGTGTGCTTGAGTATGGGTACATGTGTGTGTTTATGTGTTTGTGCATGTGTATGTGTTTGTGTGCATATGTGTGTGCATTATGTTTTTCTGTACATCTATGTGTGTGTGTGTGTATGTGTGTGTATGCATGTGTGTATGTGTTTGCATGTGCATAGTCACAAGAAACTGGAGTTCCCATTGTTCCATATCTTTACTAGTGATTTCTATTGTCATTTTATGTATGCTGCTGAAAAAATGGCACATGGTCATATTTCATGATTATAGTCATATATTTCTTAATTCAGGTTGATTCCAAATCTTTCAAACTTATTCACTTCATTAGCCACAGTTCATGCATCTTACTTCTGACCATATCTCTTCTGAGGCAAGGAAAACAGTGACCTTCTGAAAATTTTCCTAGATTTCCCAGAAAATCCAGAAGGACTTTTTGATTACACATCCAGGCCATTTCAACATGAGGCTTCCCAGTCCCTCTGGTGCTTGGTTATCATACAGAATCACCTGTAATACATACCTAGAATGTGCCTTGCTCAGTTATTTTATTAAAAGAAATTTCATTTGATGCTCTAAATAGTCCTGTGAAAGACAATACAGTTTATCAGGAAAAGCCAGTGGGCATTTGGGTCACTCCCTGTACAACTTTTCTTACGATATGATTTTCCTCATATTGCTTTTATCATATCACTTTTATTTAGTGTTGCAATGTTTCTGTGCAAGTTCATTTGACTATCAATAAACCAACAAGTCTTTCATGACAGGTGGCAGAGGGCACATGGCAAGTTAGTGTTACCATTTTCCTTGAGTTCTAACAGCAGACAGAGAACGTTTCTCAAAAGGATAAAGTATTTCCAGATGTTTCATCAAATGCATTCAAAATCCTCAGTGTATGGTCTATGATTCACTTAGAGACCTAATGAATAATGACATTTTATTGCACCATTAGAGCTTCAGGACACATAACTAAAAGTAGAGATGGTTGCAAGGCAACTTGAACTTGTTTGTAGCATGCTCTTGTTCTGAGCACTTTCCCAAATTAGAAGGTTTTAAGACACATGGTTTAGAGTACTAATTCCAATGAAGTATACGCCATCTTGAAGAACTGAAATACGAAGGCCTCTTGATGCTTTGAGAGTTGCTTATCTTGCAGCAGCTGCACACAAATATCAGGATCCAGTGTAAAGATCAGATCTATGTCAGGCCACAGATAATCAGAGATAATACGAGATAATCAGGACATTCCATTGCTATATTGTTATCTGCTGTGGGTGTAGTTAACTCAGCAACTCACAACTGGTTGAAGTACAAAGTGTAAGTGATTAAGCAGTGCTGACCCTGCTAACAGGGTATCTGCATCACACTCAGCTGCTAACGGGGCATCTGCATCACACTCCTACCCCAAGGCTCAGAGACTAACATAGAAGAAAGAATTAGAAGGATTGTTAGAAACACAGGTCAGAGAGGAACAGAGAAAAACTGTGGCTCCTGATTCAGGCAAGACCACTGACTTCATGAACTCATACTGGCTGTGGTTTCATAAACTAGACCTGCACCACAAGATCAACAAGGTCAACACTCTAGCACAAAGTGCAAATGCATTTATAATTCCTATTTCCAATTGAAGAGCTATGGTCAGGTCTCAGGAAGGAAGAGTAAGTTTACTTTTTAAATAAGAGTGCGATTCCCGGTATGTTCACTGTGTTTTAATGGTGGGCGCCATATTTGTAATTACACAGACATCACAGATTGGGATTATGGGTTATTAAATTAAAATGTGGAACAAAATTGGGGGTTCAAAGAAAAATATGAGCAAATGCCCTAGGTTAAAATTCTAAGGTGTAGGTTGAGTTGCTGTTATCCAGAATTATGACAGTAAAAAGATGTGGTTGTGATATTCAGCAGAAATGATCTAGTTACTTCATTAACAATACAGGGAAACGAACAAACAAAGCATCCTATAGATGTATGTCCATGGTGCCACCAAGCCTCATGGCATCTGGGATAGAATCACCATCTGAGTGTGTTTGTGATGGGCTGTTGTCATTCCCCATGGTCTATCTGTCCTTATACTGTCCAAATAGATGAGATGACTAGGGAACAGATAGTACAAATCATTCTTTACCTGTAGTGTGGTCCACCTCAGCCAAACCCATCTCTGCAGATCCTCCAGGAATGGGGCATTGCTTTTGTTTCATGGTTAAACATAGTTTCACTGGCTTTCAATTACCTTTCCTTCTATAATGCCTCTCAATCCATAAATCCTTGAGGATGGATGGGGGATTTATTTCAACATTATATTCTGGACCAAGAAACCTACCATAGAATATGTTAGGGGCTTAGTGAACCAGAAGAAATTGAGTTTAAACTCTCTGGATCACTTATCTCTCTAATTCCTTGTTTTGCCTGGAAGACTCTAGTATCATTTTGAGTCTGCAGAAATCAGAATCTCTTTAGAATCAAGTTTGATCAATCTTTGAAAATTCTATTTCTGCTTTTCTAATGTACTTCACTACAATGAAAAGTAGCTACAGTTCTCTTCAAGAAAATCTAATAATAAATGAATACTGTGAATATAAACAAGGTTAAGGAGACATGTATTTACAGGAATGTGAATCTTAGAACTTGCCTTAATTTGGGAGCTCAGTGAAGAGCAGTGAGTTAGTGTGAGTAAATGAAGCTAGGTATTTATTCTCTAGACCTAGATAGTTTTTATTTACTCCTATACGTCAAGGCATTACCATGATGCCACATTATTCTTTAGCATCTTCATGGGCAACTAACAAAAAAAAAAAAAAATACCGAATTTTTCTTCAGGGCAGACTGTTCTTTTCAGTCTGACTCTGCTGTCTATAGCTCTCCTATCAAGGTTGGGTGTGACTAAGTTGAACAATTTGATATGTTCACACTGGGATATCATCAACCATATTGCATTCAGAGATCTAAGTTCATTAGTATTGGTGCACACAGTTATGAGTGATGTATAGATCCTAGAAGAACTCAAGTCTTTCCTCACAGTTATGGCAAAGATATACCCAGTTGCCACTGCTGGGTGATAAGGGTATTCTACACAGTAAATTTGCGGTTATCCATTATTCTAATACCTGCAGTCTTCAGTTGTGCTCCTCTAGAGCAATTGTGCTCATCCCTCCTAATGTTTTGACCCTTTTATGTAGTTCCTCATGTTGTGGTGAAACTCAACCATAATTTTTGTGTGTGTGTTGCTACTTCATAACTATAGTTTCACTACTCTTATGAATCATAATATAAATATCTATGTTTTCTTATGGTCTTAAGCAACCTCTGTGAAAGTGTTCAACTACCCCAAAGGGGTAGTGACCCACAGATTGAGAATCTCTTCTCTTGAGTATTCTTAGAAAAATTCCTGCCATTTCAACTGAATTTAGCATAGGCTATCTTAGTGTATATATTTGCCACTGTTCAGCTAAAACACGCGTTCATTGGCATGTGTGACTGTGTAAGTGTGTGTATTCAATGACCTCATCAAATATAAAAGTCTTGTGCTTTGTTCTCGAATTCTCATTATAAAAATTGTTTTTAATTTAATTTTGTGCTGAGTGTTTTGCCTGTATGTTTGTAAGTGCATTGCACACGTGCTGGTGCCAGCAGATTCCATTAAGGCACCGATGGCTCAAACTGTGTATTGTTACAAATATCATGACATCTTTAATTTCACTTAAAGTCAACAAAAAATGTAAGAGTATCTAACAATAGAAGATGGGGGATAAAAATTTTTCTTCAATTAGGAAATATAACATTTCCTAATTTTATCTTGCAAAACTTTCATAGTTACCTATGAGCTTGACATATTATTTACATTTTTCATGTTATTCATGTATTTATAGTATTTTTTCATTTAGAATATGAATGGAAAATTGTTATAATTCAATGCCAATAAATACCCACTGCTAGTAAATTAAGCTAAATATCAACATCTATCCATGAATATTTTAACTTTTTTCTAAATTTAATAACTTTATTTCTCATGTGTAATTTATCCTCCTCCTCTTCTTCCTTCTTTCTTTCTATTTTTTCTTCCTTTCTTCCTTTCTTTGTATGTCTGATAAGTAAGGTTTGCTTCGTATGATTTAATGAAAGAGAGTCATGAGGAATTTTGAACATGAATTGTACATTCATTTATAGGCTGAAGTGGGATTTCAATATAAATGAGTCATTTGGTTTGTCTTAAATTATTTTCTCTACTCTTTCTCTATTACTATTAAATTTTTATTCTATTTTTCTTAGTGATGATTTTCCTTCAGCAGTCATGAACAGTTGTCTGTTCCCTCCAGATAGACCAATAGCACAGAGAAACAACTGAGTGTTCTAAATGACTACTTACTGAAACATGGACAGTTCAATGGCAGATGTAATCTCAGCATTGAGGGCAACTAATTCAGGGATTCCTGTACAATGTGCTGTTAGCTGTACTCTACAGTGAGTGTCCTCTCCCAGTAACTGCTTCCTGCCTTTACAATATTAGGGCCAAGTCCTGGGAATATTTCTGAGCTTCCTGTACCTTCTAATTTCATTAGTTTACAAAGTCCTATTAATAAATCTGTCCCTGAAAGAGGGAATGTACCAGTTCCAAGGAGATCGCTATACAATATCTAGACATAGAAGCTACCAATCAGATCCATCCCTCCTATCTCACTTTCATGTCCTCAAATCTTTGTTCTCTTCGTTGTAAGAATCTTTGCCTTGTATTCTTCCTTATTTTGTTATCAGATCATCAGGCTGAACTTCAGCCACTTTTTTGAATTATTTATTCTGATCATTGGATTTTCATTTTTCTCTCACAGCAGTGGTTTCCAGGAAATTTCATACATTCTGCATGTTCCCTGATCCTAGCATCACTTTAGTTTTAGTGCTTTCATCAGCTATGGGATCTCTCTGAGAACACTTAGAAATGCAAAGGTATCAAAGCTTTTCTTTGTTTTGTTTGTTTGTTTTGATATTATTTTTAAAGTTAATTGCTTATCTTGTTTTAGTTAAGGTAGCTATTGCTCTGATGAACACCATGACCAAAAGCAACTTGAGTAGAAAAGGGTTTATTTAACTTATAATTGCATATAACAGTTTATTATCAAAATTAGCAAGGGCAGAAACTCAAGAGTGGCAAGAACCTAGAAGCAGAACATAATTAAAGGTTATGGATTCATGCAGATTACTGGCTTGCTTTCCATGGCTTGCCTTTTAAAAATTATTAATTAATTTACATATTTACCTTATATCCAGATGACAGCTTTCCCTCTCCTCTCTTCCCAGTCCCCGTCTTTCCCCATCTCCCATTTTCTTTCTCTTCAGAAATAGGGAGGCCTCCCATAGATATCCAATCTCTCTGGCATATTCAAATTACAGCAGGAATAGGCTTATCTTCTGTTAATAATAGACAAGGCAGCCCAGTTAGGGGAAAGTGATCCAAAGGCAAGAAACAGAGTCAGAGACAGTCCCTGCTCTAGTTGTTAGGGGATACCATATGAAGATCAAGCTGTAATCTGTTATACATGTGTAGAGGGCCTAGGTCTGCCCCATGCATGCTCTCTGGTTTGTGGTTCTGTGAGTCTCTTCTTATGGTATCCTTAACCTCTCTGGCTAATTCAATATTTCCTTTAGTACAAGATTCCTTAAGCTCCACCTAATATTTGGTTGTGAGTCTCTGCATTTGTTTCTATCAGTTTCTGGGTAAAACATTTCACAGGACAGCCATGCTAGGCTCCCGTCTACAAGCATATCAGACTATCATTAATAGTGTCAGAGGTTCTCTCCCCCATAGGTGCTCCTCCCTATTTCTGAGGAGAAAGGAAGTGGGAGATGGGGGGAAAGAAGAGGAAAGACGGGGACTGGGAAGCTTTCATCTGGATGTAAGGTAAATAAGTAAATTAATAATAATAATAATAATAATAATAATAATAATAATAATAATAATTTTTTGAAAGGCAAGTTGGGCCAGCCATTGGTTGGCCATTCCTCCAATTTCTGCTCCATTTTTATTCAGGAACATCTTGTAGGTAGAACACATTTTGGGTTGAAGGTTTTGTGGTTAGGTTGGTGTCCTTATCCCTCTATTGGAAGTTTTGGCTATTTACAGGATGTGGTCATTTCAAGTTTGATATTCTCTGTTACTAGGAGTCTTGACTAGGGTCACCTTCATAGATTTCTAGGAGTTTCCCTTGTCCCAGGTTTATAGCTTGTCCCAGAGATGCCCGCTTTCTGATTTCAGATCTCTTTTCCAGTTCTCACTGCCTCTGTCCTCCCCCCCCACTTCATTCCTCATATTTTCATCCTCAACACTCCCCAACTCAATCCCCTCCATCCATTAACCACCAATATATAATCTCTTTCACATCCTGAATGAGATTCAAGTGTCCTTCCATTGGGCCTTCTTAGGGATTTAGCTTCTTTGGGATTCTATATTGCACCATGGATATCCTGTAATATATGGCTAGTATCCACTTATAAATGAGTACATACATTGTGTGTCTTTCTGTGTCTGTCTGGTTACCTCACACATGATGACATTTCCTAGTTCTATTCATTTGTCTGAAAATTTCATGATATCATTTATTTTTAATAGCTGAGTTATATTCTGTTGTGTAATGCACCACATTTTATTTATCCATTCTTTGGTTGAGAGATATCTAAGTTGTTTCCAATTTCTATTATGAATAAGGCTGCTATGAATATAGTTGAGGAAGTGTCCTTATGGTATGGCAGAGCAGGTCTGGGTATATACTCAGGAGTGGTATAGATAGGTCTTGAGGTAGAACTATTCCCAAATTCCTGAGACACCACCAAATTGATTTCTAAAGTGGTTGTACAATTTTGTACTCCTGCCAGCAATAAAGAAGTGTTCCCCTTGCTCTACATCCTCAAAAGCACAAGCAGAACACTTGAGATTTTTAATTTTATAAAAAAAAGTCTGATGAGATCAGACACATCCATTAGCCCAGTGATGGCACCACCAACGAGTGGTTGTGACCTCTTATGTTAATCACTAATTTAAAAAACAGCTTTATAGTTTGCCTACAGCAGGATTTTATGAAGACATTATCTTAATTGAAGCTCCCTCCACTTTTATGATGCTAGCTTGTGTCAACATAAAACTAGTCAGCCCAAATAATTTTTCATATTTCATTTTTTCTTTATAGTTTCTTTATTTTTTCTTACATTTTGCTTGTTTATTTCTTTTTTGAGATAGATTCTCAGTATGCAGCCTAGTCTGGGCTGTAACTGTGTAGACCAGGATCCTTAGAGCTCTCTTTATAGTTTCTTATCTACACACATTGCAGCAATACATTGAGCTATAAATTTAGTAATCTACTACATGAACTTTTTTTTTAGATAATTTTCAACAAAAGAATGGCCATTTAGATTAAACTATATTCATCTGAAAGTCCAGCAAACAGTTCTGCCTCCTCTAAATACTCTGCTTTTCACCAAATGTAGGTGAAGTTTTAGGATGAGAGACTTTAGTATTAAAGATAAGCTTTATTTTAAGACAAAACAATAAGAAGAAAGAAAATAATTATGTTTCATGTATCCTCCCTGACTCTGGTCTACCACCAAGATAGTGAAGTTATTTTGTTTGCGTTTTTGTTTTGTTTGTTCGTTTGTTTTTAATTAAAGAATAATCACATTAGATTCCACTTTCTCCTGCCTCCCTGAAACCCATCTCCATAGAAGCTCATTGCTCTATCTCAAATTTATGGCTTATAACCCTTTAACTGTTCAACTGTTCTCTCTCTCTCTCTCTCTCTCTCTCTCTCTCTCTCTCTCTCTCTCTCTCCCTCCCTCCCTCCCTCCCTCCCTTTCCTTCTCTAGCCTCCCAGAGATCAAAGTAAAGTCTGTGTTTCCAAAAAAAAATACTGTGAACTTCAGATAGATACAGTACCTGGAAGGTCTTATCTGGACTGACCTGAAAGCCTCCTTTATGAAGACTAGCTTTCATGGTATCAGAAAGAACTACTCAAGTTGCCAAGGGAGTGATGTGAATAAGAGTCCTATACATCTATGATGTCTATGAACTATAACAATGATCAGCAGAGCAAATATCCCTAAATATGCAATACTAGCATTCACACCTTTGAATTAACCAACAGTCTTTCAACTGGACTTACCACCCACTTAATGAGAAGAAAATCATGCCTAGAACTGGAAACTTTGCTGGCTACCTGGGGCCAATGAAATCATTAATCTTGCAGGAGAACCTATATCCACTTTACTACAACAAGTAAAGTCCTAACTACATTCTACATATTTATCCTTACATCCACAGACAACTATAAGTCTCACCTCTCATCAAAAAAGCAATCATTTGCAATTGATAGAGACCATTACAGAAAATTAAAATTGATCAATTTTGAAAATATCTTGTACTCATGTATTGCCAAGCACCAACTGATATATTGACAGTGCAACTCCTGCATCTAAAGCTTAGGAGTTATAAAGAACTGGGGGATAGAACAAACAAGAGAAACAGGAAGTTTTCTGTGAGATTTCACCTCCCAGTAATGTCTGAGAAGATATGGACGGCTCTTGTTGCTGCTGCTGCTATTGTTGTTAAGTGCAGGCAAATGTAGAACATTTTCCCTTTAAGAGTCAAACATTTCCTTCTGCTGTCTTTCCACTGCATGAGCCATGGGAGTCTTAACTCCATACTCTGAGTAAGGATCCTCACTAGGACTTAGTTCCTCTTCTTTAGATTTCTCCTTTTGAATTGATTCTACCTAGAGAATTTGCCAGTGTTAGTTTCAAACTCTTGACATACAAATGAAAGGGAAAGATATGATCGACTCACCTCTTCCATACTTGACTTTTCAGTTGATAAACTTTGCAACAATCTCAGTAATAGATTGATATTGCTTTGTAATTTCCAAAGATTTACTGTTCTGTCAGGCATATTTGAAGTTTTGATGCTACCTGTTTTTCTTTTCTTCACTCTTGGTTTTTTTCAATGTTGTTTCCCTTTCTAAAGGTATTTTTACTTTTCAATAATATTATGTTTTTATCTTTAAAATCTGCATTTTAGACTTTGCCACTCTGTGGAGTGTTGAAGTTTGGAAAATATAGATATGCATTTCTATTTAGAAGAGACATATGTTTAATACAAAAATATCATTTAATCTTACAGTACCTTGGATATTAACTGTTAGAACAAAGTTTATTTGTCAAAGCTAGTTCTGTTCAGCATTTCTGATATTTATCGGTAACAATTCACATTAAGGTAGGGTCTAGGATATACTTTAGGTAAAGCATTAGGGGATTTGAAGAAGGAAAGGACTTGAATAGTTAGTAACTTAGCAATCCAGTTTCTAACACAATAGCTTAAATGTACTATATAATGACATAAGTTAAATTTATAGTGTATAAACAGGTTCAGGCTTCACTACACGTAACTGAGTATGTATTAATCTCTGTGATATTTTCTGCTGAGGTGAAATACACAAAACTGTGATCCTTGGCTCTTACATGGGCATACACATATATTTAGTTACCCAGTATGTCTGTGACTGATCAGAAAATTGAATACTGTAAGACTTTAGGAGACGACAACTCCACTTGGCCTTAGGGTGACAATATTACATGAGTATTGGCATTGGTCAGTGTCAGTGTAGGCTTCACTGTGATGTTAGTTACGTACTGAAGAGCTGTTTGATTAAGACTTCAGGCCTGTTTGGTGGTGACATATGCAATCTGCTGCACAGATCTCAGGGAAGCAGGCCTTTGTGAGTATGGGAATACTGACCTCTAAATAAATAATGTGGAGGAGGAGCATGCACTGGGATTCAGAAGTAGGAAGTCAATCATTGACAGACAAAATTCCTCATGCAAAAATGTTCCTAGTGGACTCTTTGAAAGAGACTTCATGTGCTAGCAACATAAATAGAAAACTAGTCTAGGTAGAACTGATCTCTTTGCAGCTAGATTTGTTACTGGAGAGACAATGAATAAAAAAGAGAGTATATTGTCAATTGTTTCGTGTTCATTGCCATTATAGGAACTCCAATGCTCATGGCTCATACAAAAAGTGATTTTACAATTTCAGGCATTTGTGTTTCTATTTTGCATTAAGATTAAGAGTTACATCTTAATTTTTTCTTATTGTACTTTTCTTCTAAAGTTTTTTAGATGAATTAACCTGAATACTAAAATAAGTCAAGAGAAAGATAATTGAAGACAAACACACACACATACACATACAGACAAAGAGAGAAAGAGAGAGAGAGACAGACAGAGAGACAGAGAGAGAGGAGAGAGACAGAGAGAGAGACACATACAGAGAGAGAGAGAGAGAGAGAGAGAGAGAGAGAGAGAGAGAGAGAAGAGACAGAGATTCAGAAGACCTCAAATAATACTGACATAAACCTAAACAGAAGAACATCAAACAATAAATGAGTCAAGTTCATGGTTACAACCTGAAAAGGATTAGATACTTGAGTAAGGTGGGTTCAGGGTAGCTCTGAGACCTTAGAAGTGGGTTTGTTATAATCTTCTAAGCCATGGAATATTTGCTTGTGTTCTTATCACAAGGAAGTGAGATGTGGAATTATCAGAGACCTTTCTGAAGGAAAGAAGCAGCTCCCAGAAAGCAATCTGCCTCTTTACTCACATCAGTGCCATCATAGAATAAGGTAAAGAAAATAAAAGCGGGACAATTGCATATTTCAAGATTGGCATGCTTACTAAGCACTGTGTGGAAGAATTATCCCTAAAGAATAACATATTGCTTTTCTATAGCTATCTAGCAAATTAGAGCATAGATCTAAATAATACTTACCCATCTTTGGGCTAAGAGTCAGAGCATGGCCTAAATGATGCTTCTGCCTAGATTTGTATAAACTGTGGCTGAAGTTTCAGCAAGTGTGTTCTCACATGAAAGCCAAGATAAGATGATTGGAGTTCTCCAGGCTGTTAATAGAATTCAGTCCCCTATAGTTGCTTCTGGAGGGCTTAGCCTTTGACACATGAGCCTTATTATAGGATATTGATATTATCATGACCTCTTTCTCCTCTGATATACAAAATGTACTCATACTAAACTGGCAAAATACTGTCTAACATACATAATGTTTTATGCTAGCAACATCTCATCACTCCTGTCATGTTTTATCATTCAGTGGAAAATCACTACTGGATTCACACTAAAGCAAATGGGAATTAAGAAGCATGAAAAACATTGGGGGGTCAATTTTGGGTCAGTTTTATCAGATAGTAATAAAAGAAGCCTTCCCAATGAGCAAATGTTCAATTATCACCTCTGGTATCTGCATTCCCTGGCACAAAGTATGGTCAGAGGTCAGGATTGCCACTGTTGTGGGTAGCATCTGAGGTCTTGACTAGACGGAGAAAAATTGGAATAAGTCTAGAAATAGGGTTTCTGACTGAGAAGAATTTATAGTCCAAAAGTATACACATATTTCTGCTCGTTTGAAAATTTACCAGGAACTTTGTTGCAGATGGGGCTTATCATAGTTGGGTGGACTAGGTCTGTCTTGCTGTCTTGATACATGAGTCAGCTCTTATGTCTGAGGCTGATTTCCCCCTGTCAGGAAACAACATTCTGGAAGTGTTTTATATAGCAGTGTACTTTTTAGGTGGCAGTTTTTTTTTTTTAATCATGTTAGACATTTTTACCCTTGAAGAGAGTATGTAGTGCATTCTTGCTGGAAGAAACACATAATCTGAATATGGATTTATCATTCTGATTATCATGATCACCTTTACTGGATAATTAATTAGCATATTGCCTTCTAAGTGAAGCCTACATCCAGAGTATTTCTTATGGGCAAGGTCATGCAATTTGTAATACATTCTGCTCGGAGTAGAATGCCCGTCCCAGTTCTTGGCCCATTAGTAGAAGATCAATAAATATTTCTTGAAAGAGTAGATACATAAAATGCATTAAGATGTCCTAGAATAGAAGGTGAAGGGAGAGAAAAGGAATATAGAGTTAGGGACTCATAAAATGGATCCCAAAATGAGACTAATACAAAAATCAATTCTCAAAAACCTTTCACTTTGTTATGAGTGGGCCACAAAGTTGGCTTTCAGCCTTCCTGAAGCCAATATGGAGAAGGAAATGGCATCCATTATACAAGTCATGATGTCTATAAAGCAAGAGATCCTTAGTTATCCCTAATTTGGAAACATCTTGTTTTACACTATTCCTTAATATAAGCCTTTGTATCTTTTATTTTTTTGATACTTTATTTACATTTCAAATGTTTTCCCCTTTCCAGGTCTCCCCTTTGGAAACTCCCTATCCTATCCCCCCTCCCCTGCCTCTATTAGGGTGCTCCTCCACCCACCCACCCACTCCCGTCTTCCCTCCCTGGCATTCCCCTACACTGGGGCATCTAATACTCTCAGACCCAAGGGCCTCTCCTCTCCCTGATGGCCAACAAGACCCTCCTCTGCCACATATGTGGCCAGAACCATGGGTCCCTCCATATGCATTCTTTGTATCTTAGTATCTTCCTATCATAAAGTAAGCTAGCATTTTCTTAAAAGCCTTTCATGTTTTTGATAATGATTAATTACATTAAACTTATCAGAATATCATTAAATGATTTTAAAATAAAATGACAAGCACTTGAAATTATTTTATCAGATAATTAGTTTTGAATAAAAGTTCTTAAATATATTTTGATATTCTCCACTTACTTGCTTGGACACAGGCAAGATGAAAATCATTAGACTTCCTGTTTGTCAAATCTCAAGAAATTTAAAGCTAGCATTCTTTTTTTTTTTTTTTTTGAGACAGGGTTTCTCTGTGTAGCCCTGCCTGTTCTGGAACTCACTCTCTAGACCAGGCTGGCCTCCAACTCAGAAATCTACCTGCCTCTGCCTCCCAAGTGCTGGGATTAAAGGCGTGCGCCACCACTGTCTGACTAAAGCTAGCATTCTTAGCATTGCCATTTGGGCAGTTATTGGATGATACTTGTCATGGTCAGCAAGAGATGTACAATTTTTTTTTAAGTTATCATCATTTATCTTCCCAACTTCAAACTTAGTATGACACCTCTCATTTATACACAAAAAGTGGTTGAAGCTTTAAGGCTTCACTATTAAATTACATAAAGGTTTTTGCACAGAAACTGAAATGACAGATATATAAATATGTCAGCATAGAAAGCAAGTATGTTTTGACTTAGTAACTGTAAATTAAAGTTTTCCAAAAAATTTGATGATTATAAAATAATAAATATTTTGTTTCTTCAGGTTACTCAATTTCCAGATTCTGATATAGATGTTGCAACTTCTTATTTAACCTTTATAAGTAACACCCTACACCCAAACACAGAGATACACATGACCAGAAGGAAGTATGCAACTTCTATGTGATTTGCTCACAGTGATACACCATTCTTTATCTGACATTAAACTTGTAGAGGCCTAGATTTATTTACAGTGCTTTTTACCATGAACATGGCAAATGATGGTTTGGATTTATACTTCTGTGCCCATGCATAACTATTTTTGCTGTATTTGTAAAACAGAAAAAAATTTATAATGCAAAAGAGTAAATACTTTGTTCCTACAATCCATCCATGTCTTTATTTTTATTTTTATTTTTTATTTTTTTATTTTTTTTATTTTTTGATACTTTATTTACATTTCCAATGTTTCCTCCTTTCTAGGTCTCCTCTTTGGAGACCACCTATCCCTTCCCCCTCCCCCATCTCTATGAGAGAATTCCACCTCCCACCCACCCGCCCGCCCACTCCCATATTCCCACCTTGACATTCCCCTTTACTGGGGCCTCTCCTCCCCCTGATGGCCAACAAGGCCCTCCTCTGCCGCATATGTGGTCC
Source organism: Uromys caudimaculatus (assembly GCA_028551405.1). NCBI lineage: Eukaryota > Metazoa > Chordata > Mammalia > Rodentia > Muridae > Uromys > Uromys caudimaculatus. Next base: position 68,824,030 of record CM052715.1, read on the forward strand.
GAACCATGGGTCCCTCCATGTATATTGTTTGGTTGGTGGTCCAGCCTCCAGGAAGACTGGGGGAGGGGGGACTCAGGCCAGTTGACACTGTTGCTCCCTCCATGGGGCTGCAGACTCCCTCAGCTCCTTCAGTCCCTTCTCCAACTCCTCCATCTGGGACCTCACTCTCGGTCCAGCAGTTACTGTTAAAAAAAAAAAAAAAAAAAAGAGAAATATTTTTCAAAGGAGAATTTTCACACCAGTTCAAAGAGACAGGTGTCCCCATCCAACAGATATCTCCTCAGAAACACACCTCTGTGAGCATGCACGAACATACACACACACACACACACACACACACACACACACACACAAATAAATATAAAATGTCTAGATGTAATGAAACAGAAAGAGAATTTATCAGAAAACATAAGAAACTGGGCCTGATCATATGCCCCATCCTGTTCTCACACCCTTCTACACTATCGCATAAGAGTAATTTAGGAAGCCGGGCAGTGGTGGCGCATGCCTTTAATCCTAGCACTTGGGAGGCAGAGACAGGCGGATTTCTGAGTTCGAGGCCAGCCTGGTCTACAGAGTGAGTTCCAGGACAACCAGGGCTACACAGAGAAACCTTGTCTCGGAAAAACAAGAAAAAAAAAAAGAGTAGTTTAGGAGATGTGTGAGGCATGTGACTGAGTACAGGATATGTAGAGACAGAGGATCTAAATAATCTGCTAATATCCACAGACCACACAGAACCTTTTTTTTTTTTTTTTTTTGGTGAGGCATTAGGTGGTAAATGGTTTAGGTTGCACCCACTGTAGGTCTTTGTTGCAGCTAATTTAATTCTGCTCACAAGATGGAAAGACAGCCATAGATAATTTGAACAATTTTAGCCAAAAAACAAAAAAAAAAAATGAAAAACACAAACAAATAATACAAACAAAACAAAACCAAAACACTAAACAGGGATCTTGAAATTTCAGCTTTCTCTCATTCTACATGGCATGAAATATTTTCTTTCAACAACTAATAACAATTTAAGTGGAAAACAAATTTCAATAAGAAAAAGACACATAAAACTGCACTGTAGGAAAGAATTGGCCCCAGTCTGGATTCTAGACAGTCATGTAAAGCTATGCATATTTGAGAAACCAGTACAGTAAAACAGATTCCATGTACACTTGGCCTCCAAGTGGGTCTCTGCTCCATCACCCACTGTGGACAGGTATTGAGTGTCTCACATTGTGAATCAATCATCTATAGGAAGAAAACACTCGAGTTATCCCTCAGGCGGAAGTAAGTGTAACTGATGGATATTTCTTGATCTTTTTATTTGTTTGCTATTTGGGTCAGTTGACGTTAGTAAAGCTACAACCCTTGAAAAGCTCTGTTTAAAGAGTTCTGTAAGGCATCCCTTTTCCTTTCCTTCTGTTCTGTCCGGTAAACGCAGAACAAAAGTCCTTTGTTACAGACAGTACAGGAACAGACCGACTCACATGACAACATTTAGGCAGGCACAAATTCAAATTAATAAAGCAGACAAATGGGAGATGATAGAAGATACAGGGAGAGAAAAGTAGAGAATTCAAATCTGAGATTGCTATTGGTAAGATTACTCCAAAGGATAGTATCTTAATGTGACACTGATGCATTTTGAGTAGTCTGAGATTATTTCTAATGTGTTTAAACTGATGCACAGTAGCAGTGGGACAACTTCCCCCAAGTGACAAAGACAGTGTCAGTGAAGATGATACTTGAGCACTTTCTTAGTCAGGGTTTGTATTCCTGCACAAAATATGACAAAGAAGCAATTAGGGGAGGAAAGAGTTTATTCAGCTTACACTTCCATCCTGAACAGGAACTCACACAGGGTAAGAACTTGGAGGCAGGAGCTGATGCAGAGGTCATAGAAGGGTGATGCTTACTGGATTGCTTTCCTAGGCTTGCTCAGCTTGCTTTCTTATAGAACCCAGGACTATCAGCCCAGGGATGGCACCACCTACAATGACCCCCCCCCTTGATTGCTAATTAAGAAAATGCCTTACAGCAGGATCTCATGGAGGCATTTGCTAATGGGAGGCTCCTTTCTCTGTGATAACTCTAGCTTGTGTCAACTTGACGCACAAAAACAGTCAGCACAAGCACACATTATTAAAGCAGCTAGTCCTCGTCATTTTTCTACAGTAAGCTATGCTAACTTTAATGCTATTGCCTCTGATTGCTCCTCTATCAATTCTCATTGCTGTTATTTTGATTTTTGACTGTTGGTTATTTCTTACATTATCATATTTATTTTTAGCAAAAGAGATTCAGATCACAGGGATTGAAACAAAAATAATACTACAAAGTATCTAGTGATTTTAGAACTAGGAATGAATGAAGCAGACTTAAATTTATATATTCAATATATATTGTATTATTATATATATTATTTGATATACAGTGGCACTAAGGTGGTCTGTGGATGAAGAGCCATCTCTTAGCCTATTCTTTTTCCTTTTTGGAATTCTCCCTTTCTCCTGTTGAATATGGTAAAAACAGCAGCATAGCACAAAGCTGTCTCTGCCTCTGGCTCAAATAATGATAATAGTCAAATTTAAACTTCCTGTGCATTACTGGTCTTCCTATAGTTCATGATGTTTCAAACATCTTTCCTTATCAAACCCAATGACACATAGGATGTCAGATGTGAGATTTGCTGGTCTACATTTAACACAGAAATGATGTCTCATGCTTAAACTATGAGAAAATGGAATAAAAACGCTAAATTGAAACTATACTTCCTTTGACCAACAATTTATGACTAAGCAAAAGCTTAATTCCAGAGCTTTTAAAAACATAAAGTATAATTTTTTATTCTATTTTTTACATCTTGACCTTGCTTATGGTCTTCTTTAAATTGTCTCATTCATTCTTTGGCAATTTAATACATGAATAATACAATGATGACTAGTAGGATTTAGATCATATTCATTCCACTACCACCACCAATTACTTCCCAGCTCTTATTTTTCACCAAATTTCAGCTTATATCTTCTTTTAATAAAAATAACACACTGAGTAAGATTATTGCTTCCTTTATACACATGAATATATGGAATTGTCCACCAGAGCACGAGTGACCTACCATGGGCCACATAGATGAAGGAGGGACTCTCCCTATGTCCCCAGTACACAACTGTTCACAACTCCTCAGCCAGAAGTGGTAGGCTACTTAGGGTCCTGTAAATGGCTCCATACAGGTCCATATGAAAAATACTAATAGATTCAGTGAATAATGACCATTCATCTTTAAAAATTTCCAATAATATAATAACAAGTTTCAATATATTCAATATATTCAATAATTATAATAATATTATAATAAATTTCAGCACTCATATTCCAGTGAAATTTTATCATTTCCTTATTTTTCTTCTCATAAGCTAGAGATTGGCTTTGTATATCTATGATGAGTATTCATAATGTTAAGTTACGGATTCACTCCTAAAGTATCAAGCTTTATAATAAAAGACTTTGAAATGGCATTTCTGACACTAAACTATTTGAGGTTTAGATGAGTACTGATTTGGATTCTAAAAAGTCATGTTTGACAATGCACTGAAATATTTAAGAGGATAAGTCTTAGGTGGCAGTGTGTGTAATCTGGCTTCTGCCCAAAACAACATCGGTAATGCCTGCCACTATTTTTAGAATGATTAATGGTGAGTAAATGCTCTATTCATGTATAATTTATTCATTTATCATTCTATGGGAAGCTCACATGTAATACTCAAGGAAAAAACAAGAAATATTAGAGAATTCAACATTATCTGGAGTACATATTTTAGAAATTAAAAGATAAATTAAGATACTTATATATCACAATTACATTCTAAATGTGTACTACTAAAGTTGAAAAGGTACAACACTGCTAAAGAAAGTAGAGTTTCTAACTAAAATATGTTTGCTTATTCTACTTTAAGTGTTCTAAAAACCCTGCTATAGCACACAGAGAGAGGCATAAGATACATATTTAAATGTCTAAAAACCCTGCTATAGCACACAGAGAGAGGCATAAGATACATATTTAAATGTCTAAAAACCCTGCTATAGCACACAGAGAGAGGCATAAGACACATATTTAGCACAAAGAGAAACCAAAGACTCACTAACATTATTCTATTGTTTGTGTGTTCCACTTTAACCCTGTAAAAACGTGATGGCGGTTTCTCTCCTCTTCTTTGTCTTCTGCTTTCTGTCTCCACAGCCTCATATCTTGAAGTATTGCCACTTCGAGCAGCATTTCTCTTCTAACTTTCAGGGTAACCCAAAATGTAGATCTCACCTGCATCAAAACACTTGAGCATTTTCACCTAACAGACATGTTTGTCTTAAAGAACATCTGTAAATTTAGCTTGTTTTGTTCTTAAGCAACTAGCATTAGCAACACCTCAGGATTAACCTGTGGAATGTGGAGGCCCAAACATCTCATACTGTCAGTCAGAACCAGTTCCTCATATGATTATCTATGCAAGTTTTACTTCTCTCACTGATGTGATTGTGTACTACATCTGATGAGGCACATCACATGTAGCAGAAGGTCAGCACTCCTGGTGACATGGGTTCCTAGGGTATTATGCTTCCTCCATCTTTCATTTGAAGGCATTTGAAGGCTCCAGGAGTTTCTCAAAGAGACTATATGTATGTGTAGAGCATATATAACTTTACTCCAATTATACATATACTATGCGCGTCTTACATAGAATCCCCTTAAGCACTACAAGGCACTGTTATGCGCTGCTGTTACCAGTTCCTTTGTTCCTGCCATAGCATGTAGCTGGAAATTGCTCTGTACCTAATGCCCAGCTTCCTTTGTTCTTATACAAATGACAGTAATTCACAGGGACATGCCAAATAGTGATAAACATGCCTTAATAGAACCTTGTTTTATGAGATTAGGATTGGAAAAGAGAAAACTGATATAACTCTAATTTTAAAAATTATGACATACTGATGTCCTTCTTTCATGAAACCCAACCAATTTCAGAGGTCACTGATAACTGTCACAGAGAAACAAGCATTTGACAGGGAAACAGTAATATGTTACATAATAAGAATTGTGTAGATTTATTTTTCTGGTAAAGGAATCCATTTGGCATCAAATTTAAACTTTAAATCATGACATATTTGTCATAGTCAATTGATATTCCCTAAAATGTATTGGTTTTGCACGTTATATTCATGGAAATTGTTGAACTACTTCTTTCAACACCTTGATGATGACCTTGTATATGTGTGCAACATATGTTACGATTATGAAATATTTTTCACTTACAAAAATGCATGGCAGAGAATTTTCTAATATTCCTAGACCACATATTTCAAAAGATATTATATGGGATTCCTCATATGGTGTAAGACTGAAGCAAGTGGATTGGTGGAATGAACTTAATAATAAGGATTGGCAATCTTATAATCTTGTAGTCTTAAAACCATGGCTTAGGTAAATCTGAAAAGACAGAACTACTTTTCCTCCAGAAAACCAAGTAAACCCATCAAAAAATGGGGAACAAAGCTAAACAGAATTCTCAACTGAGGAAATTCGCAGGGCTGAGAAACACCTAAAGAAATGTTCAACATCCTTAGTCATCAGGGAAATGCAAATCAAAACAACTCTGAGATTCCACCTCACACCAGTCAGAATGGCTAAGATCAAAAACTCAGGTGACAGCAGATGCTGGCAAGGATGTGGAGAAAGAGGAACACTCCTCCATTGTTGGTGGGATTGCAAGCTGGTACAACCACTCTGGAAATCAGTTTGGCAGACCCTCAGAAAAATGGACATAATACTACCTGAGGACCCAGCTATACCACTCCTGGGC
>CM052715.1:68829978-68862279 GCA_028551405.1 Uromys caudimaculatus
CAGATGTCCCTCAGCAGAGGAATGGATACAGAAAATATGGTACATTTACACAATGCACTACTACTCAGCTATTAAAAACAATGACTTCATGAAATTTGCAGGTAAATGGATGGAACTTGAAAATATCATCCTGAGTGAGGTAACTCAGTCACAAAAGAACGAACATGGTATGTACTCACTGATAAGTGGGTATTAGCCCCAAACGTTTGGAATATCCAAGTTTCACTTTACAGTAACCACTGGACTGAGAGTGAGGTCCCTGATGGAAGAGTTGGAGAAGGGACTGAAGGAGCTGAGGGAGTCTGCAGCCCCATGGAGGGAGCAACAGTGACAACTGGCCTGACCCCCACGGTCCTCCTGGAGGCTGGACCACAAATCAAAGAATACACATGGAGGGACCCATGGTTCGGACCACACATTTGGCAGAGGAGGGCCTTGTTGGCCATCAGGAGGAGGAGAGGCCCCATTAAAGGGGAATGTCAAGGTGGGAATATGGGAGTGGGTTGGCAGGTGGGTGGAAGGTAGAATTCCCTCATAGAGGTGGGGGAGTGGGAGGGAATAGGTGGCTTCCAAAGAAGAGACCTTAAAACATTGGAAATGTAAATAAAGTATCAAAAAAAAAAGGAAAAATAAAAGAAAATAGTTTTAAATATATTTAACATTAAAAAAATGCAGTGCTCAATCCTTGTGATATTATTTATGTTCCAGGATTTTAAGTGAAAAACTCAAGTATTAATAAAAAAAAATCTACCTAATATATAATTAAAGCATGTTTACAAGTAGCTTTCTTTCTGGAAGCCTAAAAAGTATAAATTATGTTTTCCAGAAGCACACATTGAGGTTAAACAAAGTTGAAATTGACAGGAATGTATATTGAGATTCTCAGGAGATTAAGGTCATATAATGACAAGGGTGTATTCTGGTTATTACAATATGTAGGAATTTTTGTTATAAAAATCAGTTATATGATATTTATGGCATGAAGTACAGGACAGTTATACATTAAGTATGGAAATAAATATTCTTCAGTATCAGAGCTCACAAAAACTTGTAGTTTGGTGATGGAAAGATGGCCTAGTGGGTAGGAGTGCTGCAGTGCAAGCATGAAGACTTGAGTCTAAATCCCCAAAGCTACTTGAAACCTAGGCTTAGCCACAGAAGCTTGTAGCCTAGCACAGCAGGAGGCAGAGAACAGAGTGGTACTGGGGCTTGCAGACATCAGTGTAGTTTAGGATTAGTGAAATATCCTATGTTAAGAGATTAAGGCAGAATGACACAGGAAAACACTGGGCCCTCTCCTCTGGCCTCTATACACATGGTGCACTGGAACATGCTTCCATGTACACACATGCACACGCACAATACACATGCTCTACACATATAACACAGAGAGAGAGGAGAAAGAGAAGATTTAGTTTAATCGCTTTAACACTAATCTCTGCTGTACGTGTCTAAAAGAATTGAATGGTTACAGCTTTTCTAGTGCTGTAAAATTCAAGTAAGCAATGAGAAGGAAGCTTCCTGGCTTCAATAAATTTGTAAGAAATCACATCTAACAATTCATACAGTGATACACTTTTAATTGTAATCACACAACTCTGAAGGTCTAAAAAAAATCCATGAAAAAATACTTGTAACCGGTACCTGGCTTAATTCATATACACACTCTCGCTTATTTCCATTCAGTTTGTCACAAATATTAGCATATCATCACAAGCAAAAAGAAAATAAAGGAATAAGAATAAAATGATTTAAAGTTTCATCAGGTCACACTACAATTTAATGTCTGGATTGCATGCAGAATGTTAAGTAAAACAAAATTATGTAAGTTGTATTGTGCTGATTTTCAGTCACTAGCCAAATATCTCATTATTGTTTATGGTTTAAATAAGGGTACTTTCTTATGAATTGACACAATAAGACTTCTAAAATATTTTTAAAATTTATCAAGAAGACCTTGATTTATTGTGTTAGATGTTAATAAATGAAAGGTTCCACTTAGGATGTTTTAAAATATATTTTATAAAGTTTAATGTCATGGAACATACACACATGTTTATAAATTTACATATTTCTACACACATGTATGGAATGGGCAGTGGTATATGTGTGAGGGTTGAAGGACAGCTCTCTTCTGTGTCTTCTCATCATTTGGGTTCTAAAATTTAAACTAAAGGCATCATGCTCAGTCCTTGCCTTATGAATTATCTCATGTAACTTTTCAATTATTTTAATTTAAAGTATTACCAAAAAAGAAATATTTCAGATGACCCAGTAATGGAAGCATTTTTCAGAAGGCTGCATCGGTGGTTCAGTGGTTCAATGGTATGTGTTGCTCTTGCAGAATCTTCAGTTCCCAACACCCACATAGTTTCCACATTCAGTTACAGGGCACCTGAAGCCATCTGCTGACTTCCACAAACTTCATGCATGAACAAGGTGCACATAAACATACATACATATAAGTAGGTAAAACTCTCATATGCAGAAAACAAAACAAATAAATCCAACAAAAATTTAAAGAAGAATGTATGATATTTTAAGAAATGGTTTTATTTAGTACAGGAAAGAATAGATTAAGAATTTGGGGAAGTTCAAACTTGCTTCCTGGGTTGGGACCCCAAAGGCATGTGGATTTTTCATGTCTCCAAAAATATATCAGCAATTATTTTGGCTCTGCCTAAGATAATATTTATTTTTGCTGGACAGGTGAGTATGCAACCATGTATTCAAAATTCCACACAGGGTTCTGAAGAGATGATTGAGGAGTTAATCGTACCCTTTGCATCAACCTCAAGACATGGATATGGTTCAAAGGACCCACATTGAGTGGATCACAGCCATCAGAGTCTTTAGTTCCGAGAGATCCAATGTCCCATTCTGTCACCTGCTGGCACTTACATTCACAGCAGGCACACACATATGCAGAGCCTCTGCTGACACTTATAATCCTAAGTGTGCAAACATACACATGCACATATAATCTAAAACAATAAAGCTATATAAAGAGCACAGTCTCTGGTTCTTTACACCAAGATATGATACTTCCATTTTCAGATCTTGAACAGTTTTATTGATTTCCTTCACCTTGTTGATTGTATTCTCCTGTATTTCTTCATATTTATTTGCTTCCTCTTGAAAGGCCTCTATGGGTTTGATTGTATTTCCTTGTATTTCTTTTTTTTTTCTTTTGATATTTTATTTACATTTCAAGCGTTTCCCCCTTTCCAGGTCTCCACTTTGGAAACCCCCTATCCCCTCCCCCTCCCCTGGCTCTATGAGGATATTCTCCTACTCACCCACACCCCACTCTCATCTTCCCTCCTTGGCATTCCCCTATACTGAGGCATCTAACACCCTCAGGCCCAAGGGCCTCTTTTCCCCCTGATGGCTAACAAGACCCTCCTCTGCCACATATGTGGCCAGGACCATGGGTCCCTCCATGTACATTTTTGGTTGGTGATCCAGTCTCCAGGAACATCGGGAGGTCAGGCCAGTTGACACTGTTGCTCCCTCCATGGGGCTGCAAACTCCCTCAGCTCCTTCAGTCCCTTTGCCAACTCCATCTGGGACCTCACACTCAGTCCAACAGTTGCTGTGAAGTGAAACTTGGGTATTCCAAACTTTTGGGCTAATATCTACTTATCAGTGAGCACATACTGTGTTCATTCTTTTGTGACTTAGTTACTTCCCTCAGGATAATATTTTCAAGTTCCATCCATTTGGCTGTGAATTTCATGAAGTCATTGTTTTTAATAGCTGAGTAGTATTCCATTGTGTAAATTTACCACATATTCAGTATCCATTCCTCTGTTGAGGGACATCTGGGTTGTTTCCAGCTTCTGGCTATTATAAATATGGCTGCTATGAACATAGTGGAGCATGTGTCTTTATTACATTTTGGAACATCTTCTGGGTATAAGCCCAGGAGTTGAATAGCTGGGTCCTCAGGAAGTATGTTCATTTTTCTGAGGATCTGTCAAACTGACTTGCAGAGAGGTTGTATCAGCTTACAATCCCACCAACAATGGAGGAGCGTTCCTCTTTCTCCAAATCCTTGCCAGCATCTGCTGTCACCTGAATTTTTGATCTTAGCCATTCTGACTGGTGTGAGGTGGAATCTCAGACTTGTTTTGATTTTCATTTCCCTGATGACTAAGGATGTTGAACATTTCTTTAGGTGCTTCTCAGCCGTACGAGTTTCCCCAGTTGAGAATTTTCTGTTTAGCTCTGTTCCCCATTTTTTGATAGGGTTATTTGGTTCTCTGGAGTCTAACTTCTTGAGTTCTTTGTATATATTAGATATTAACCTTCTATCGGAAGTAGGATTGGTAAAGTTCTTTTCCCAATCTGTTGGTTGCCGTTTTGTCCTATTGATAGTGTCCTTTGCCTTACAGGAGCTTTGCAATTTTATGAGGTCCCATTTGTTGATTCTTGATCTTAGAGCATAAGCCATTGGTGTTCTGTTCAGGAACTTTTCCACTGTGCCCATGTGTTCAAGACTTTTTCTCACTTTCCTCTTCTATTAGAGTCAGTATATCTGGTTTTATGTGGAGGTCCTTTATCCACTTGGGCTTGAACTTTGTACAGGGAGATAGGAGTGGATCAATTTGCATTCTTTTACATGTTGACCGCCAGTTGAGCCAGCACCATTTGTTGAAAATGCTGTCTTTTTTCCACTGGATAATTTTAGCTCCTTTGTCAAAGATCAAGTGACCTTAGGTGTGTGGGTTCATTTCTGGGTCTTCAGTTCTATTCCATTGATCTACCTGTCTGTCACTGTACCAATACCATGCAGTTTTTATCACTACTCTGTAGTACAGCTTGAGGTCAGGGATGCTGATTCCCCCAGAAGTCCTTTTAGTGTTGAGAATATTTTTTGCTATCCTGAGATATTTGTTATTCTGCATGAATTTGAGAATTGCTGTTTCTAAGTCTATGAAGAATTGAGTTGGAATTTTGATGGGGATTGCATTGAATCTGTAGATTGGTTTTGACAAAATGGCTATTTTAACTATATTAATTCTGCCAATCCATGAGCATGGGAGGTATTTCCATCTTCTGAGGTCTTCTTCAATTTCTTTCTTTAGAGACTTGAAGTTCTTTTTTTAATTAATTAATTAATTAATTTATTTATTTATTTATTTATTATTTTTTATTTTTTGATACTTTATTTACATTTCCAATGTTTCCCCTTTCCTAGGTCTCCTCTTTGGAAATCCCCTATCCCCTCCCCCACCCTGCCTCTATGAGGGAATTCCACCTCCAACCCACCTGCCCACCCATTCCTGTATTCCCACATTGACATTCCCCTTTACTGGGGCCTCTAACACCCTCAGGTCAAAGTTCTTGTCATAGAGATATTTCCCTTGTTTGGTTAGAGTCACACCAAGATACTTTATATTGTTTGCAACATTTGTGAAGGGTGTCATTTCCCTAATTTCTTTCTCAGCCTGTTTATCCTTCAAGTATAGGAAGGCTACTGATTTGCTTGAGTTAATTTTGTATCTGGCCACTTTGCAGAAGTTGTTTATCAGCTGTAGCAGATTTCTGGTGGGGTTTTTTGGGTCACTTAAGTATACCATCATATCACCTGCAAATAGTGATATTTTGATTTCTTCCTTTCCAATTTGTATCCCTTTGACCTCCTTTTGTTGTCTAACTGCTCTAGCTAGAACTACAAGTCCTATATTGAATAGATAGGGCGAGAGAGGGCAGCCTTGTCTAGTCCCTGATTTTAGTGGGATTGCTTTGAGTTTCTCTCCATTTAGTTTGATGTTGGCCACTGGTTTGCTGTATATTGCTTTTACTATGTTTAGGTGTGGGCCTTGAATTCCTAATTTTTCCAAGACTTTTATCATGAAGGGATGCTGAATTTTTTCAAATGCTTTTTTAGCATCTAATGAAATGACCTTGTGGGTTTTTTCTCTGAGTTTATTTATGTAGTGGATTACATTGATGGATTTCTAGGTATTGAACCATTCCTGCATCCCTGGGATGAAGCCTCCTTGGTCATGATGAATGATCGTTTGGTGTGTTCTTGGACTCGGTTTCTGAGAATTTTATTGAGTATTTTAGCATTGATATTCATAAGGGAAATTGGTCTGAAGTTTTCTTTTATTGTTGGGTCTTTGTGATGTTTTAGTATCAGTGATACTGTGGCCTCATAGAATGAATTGGGTAGCATTCCTTCTGTTTCTATTTTGTGGAATAGATTGAAGAGTATTGGTATTAGGTCTTTGAAGGTCTGATAGAATTCTGCACTGAACCCATTTGGTCCTGGGCTTTTTTTGGTTGGCAGACTTTTAATGACTGCTTCTATTTCTTTAAGGGTTATGGGACTGTTTAGATGGTTTATCTGATCCTGACTTAACTTTGGTATCTCTCTAGAAACTTGCCCATTTCATCCAGATTTTCCAATTTTGTTGAGTTTAGGCTTTTGTAGTAGGATCTGATGATTTTTTGAATTTCCCCTGAATCTGTTGTTATATCTCCCTTTTCATTTCTAATTTTGTTAATTTGGATACTGTCTCTGTGCCCTCTGGTTAGTCTGGCTAAGGGTTTACTTATCTTGTTGATTTTCTCAAAGAACCAGCTCCTGGTTTTATTGATTCTTTGTATAGTTCTTTTAATTTCTACTTCATTGATTTCAGCCCTTAATTTGATTATTTCCTGCCTTCTACTCCTCTTGTGTGTATTAGCTTCTTTTTGTTCTAGAGCTTTCAGGTGTGCTGTTAAGCTGCTAGTATATGCTCTTTCCAGTTTCTTTGCGGAGGCACTCAGAACTATAAGTTTTCCTCTTAACACTGCTTTCACTGTGTCCCATAGGTTTGAGTATGTTGTACTTTCATTTTCATTAAATTCTAGGAAATATTTAATTTCTTTCTTTCTTTCTTCCTTGACCAAGTTATCATTGAGTAGAGCATTGTTCAGCTTCCATGTGGATGTGGGCTTTCTGTTGTTGTTGCCATTGAAGATCAGCCTTAATCCATAGTGACCTGATAGGAGGCATGGGATTATTTCATTTTTCTTATATCTGTTGAAGTTTGTTTTTTGACCAATTATATGATCAATTTTGGAGAAGGTACCATGAGATGCTGAGAAAAAGGTATATTCTTTTGATTTAGGATGAAATGTTCTATAGATATCTGTTAAATTCATTTAGTTCATAATATCTGTTAGATTCACCCTGTCTCTGTTTAGTTTGTGATTCCAAGATCTGTCCATCGATGATAGTGGCATGTTGAAGTCTCCCACTATTATTGTGTGAGGCGCAATGTGTGCTTTGAGCTTTAGTAAAGTTTCTTTTATGAATGTGGGTGCCCTTGCATTCAGGGAATAGATGTTCAGAATTGAGAGTTCTTCTTCGTAGATTTTTCCTTTGATGAGTATGAAGTGTCCTTCTTTATCTTTTTTGATGACCTTTAGTTGAAAGTTGATTTTATCTGATATTAGAATTGCTACTCTAGTCTGTTTCTTGAGAGCATTTGCCTGAATAATTGTTTTCCAGTCCTTTACTCTGAGGTAGTGTTTGTCTTTAACATGGAGGTATGTTTCCTGGATGCAGCAAAATGCTGGGTCCTCTTTATGGATCCCGTCTGTCAGTCTATATCTTTTTATTGGGGAATTGAGTCCATTGATGTTAAGAGATATTAAGGAATAGTGATTGTTGCTTCCTGTTATTTTCAATGTTATTTTTATGTTTGTGTAACTGTCTTCTTTTGAGTTTGTTGAAAGATTACTTTCTTGTTTTTTCTACGGTGTAGTTTCCCTCCTTGAGTTGGCATTTTCCATCTATTATTCTTTGTAGGGCTGGGTTTGTGGAAACATACTGTGCAAATTTGGCTTTATCATAGAATATTTTGGTTTCACCATCTATGATAATTGAGGGTTTTGCTGGGTATAGCAGCCTGGGCTGGCATTTGTGTTCTCTTATGGTCTATATGAGATCTGCTCAGGATCTTCTAGCTTTCATAGTCTCTGGTGAGAAGACTCTGGTGTAATTCTGATAAGTCTGCCTTTATATGTTACTTGACGTTTTTCCCTTACTGCTTTTAATATTCTTTCCTTGTTTTGTGCATTTGGTCTTTTGACTATTATGTGATGGGAGGAATTTCTTTTCTGGTCCAATCTATCTGGAGTTCTGTAGGCTTCTTGAATGCTTATGTTCATCTATTTCTTTAGGTTAGGGGAAGTTTTCTTCTATAATTTTGTTGAAGATATTTACTGGTCCTTTAAGTTGGGAGTCTTCACTCTCTTCTATACCTATTATCCTCAGGTTCTGTCTTCTCATTTTATCCTGGATATCCTGTATGTTTTGGGTTTGGAGCTTTTTGCATTTTGCATTTTCTTTGACTGTTGTGTCAATGTTTTCTATGGTATCTTCTGCACCTGAGATTCTCTCTTCCATCTCTTGTATTCTGTTGGTGATGCTTGTATCTATGACTCCTGATCTCTTTCCTAGGTTTTCTAACCCCAGAGTTGTCTCCCTTTGTGATTTCTTTATTGTTTCTATTTGTATTTTTAATTCCTGGATGGTTTTGTTCATTTCCTCCGTCTGTTTGATTATATTTTCCTGTAATTCTGCCCATTTGATTGTATTTTCCTATAATTCTTTAAGGGATTTTTGTGTTTCCTCTTTAAGTGCTTCTAATTGTTTACCTGTGTTCTCTTGTATTTCTTTAAGGGAGTTATTTATTTCCTCCTTAAAATCTTCTATCATCATCATGAGATGTGATTTTAAATCTGAGTCTTGCTTTTCTGGTGCGTTGGGTTATCCAGGGTTTGCTGTGGTGGGAGAACTGGGTTCTGATGATGCCAAGTATCCTTGGTTTCTGTTCCTTATGTTCTTACCCTTGCCTTTTGCCATATTATTAACTCTGATGTTAGCTGGTCTTACTCTGTCTGGCTGTGGCTTGCCCCTCCTGCAGGCCTCTGTGTCAATACTCCTTGAAGACCAGCTCTCTCTGAGAAGTATTTGGTTTTGAAGAGCTGTGGCACAGGGTCAGCTCTGGTGTGCAGACAGAAAGCAGAAGGATCTTGTACCCAGCTGTCCCTTGGCTCCTGTGTCCTGATGGCTCTGCAAGGGTCCCTCTTGATCCAGTGAATTTGAATAGAAGTGGTGTTCTTGCCTGTGTTTGAAGGTGTATTGGCACTCCTGGGATACCAGCTCTCTCCTGGCACTATTTGATTATGGAACCTTGTGTCACAGGATCCACTCCCAGGCCACCAAAAGAAACCAGAAGACCACTCCTCAGTCTCTGTGTCCTGGGGATTCCAGGTGGGTCCCTCTCAGGAGACAGGCTTGCCCACACTTCTGGGACTCTAGCTTTCTCCTGGCACTATTTGGCTATGGATCCCTGGTGGCCCAGGCAGAGGTTTCCAGCCACAGGTGGAAACCAGAAGACTCCTTCCCCGGGCTGTTCCTTAGTCCCTGTGTCCCTAGGATTCCTGGCAAGTTCCACTGAGCAGTGGTGCTTGTCTTACCCCTCTCATGGGCTTTTCCACACTCGTGGGAGGCTAGCTTTCTCCCAGCTCTATTTGGCTATGGAGCCCTGGTGGTCCAGACAGAGGTCTCCTGTCACCGATACATGTATTTCTTTAAGGGATTTATTTCTTTCCTCTGTAAAGGCCTCTATCATCTTCATAAGATGTGATTTAAGGTGATTGTCTTGCTCTTCAGGTGTGTTAGGATATTCAGGGATTGCTATAGTAAGAACGCTGGGTTCTGATGGGTGCATATTATCCTGGCCTATGTTGATTATGCTCTTGCACTGGCCATTAGCCATGTAGTTGTCTCTGGTCTTGGTTGGCCTGATAGTCCCTGATGGTAGTAGGCTTCTTGCACTGTAGGTAGAGCTGGTAGCCCTTAATGGCAACAGGCCTCCAGGGAGGAAAGGAGGGTTGTGGTCCAGGGAGTAGAGTGCTAAACTCATGCTAGCTATTTAACAGCACACCTGAAAACTCTAGAGCAAAAAGAAGCAAATACCTAAGAGTAGTAGGCAGCAGGAAATAATCAAACAGAGGGTTGAAATCAATCAATTAGAAAAACAGAACAATACAAAGAATCAACCAAACAAACCCTTAGCCATACTAACTAAAAAGATCTATATGGTTCCTGAGCTTCCATATTTCAAGATGCTCTTTCACTGAGATACATTCTCCCCTCAGAACTATATGGTTCCTGGGCTTCTGAGTCCTAAGATATCATTCCATAAGAATAGAAATACTTACAGAGACAGTATCCAATTTAACAAAATCAGAACTGAAAAGGGAGACATAACAATAGACACTGAGGAAATTAAAAAGAGATCATTATGTCTTAATTCAAAAGGTTGTACTCCAGAAAAATGGAAAACATAAATTAAATGAATGATTTTCTAGAAATATATGGTTTTTCAAAATTAAATCAAGATCACGTAAACTATTTAAATAGTCTTATAACCCTTAAGGAAATAGAAACAGCCATTACAAATTCTCTCCCCTGCCAAATCAAAGCTTAGGGCTGATGATTTTAGCACAGATTTCTACCAGACATTAAAAGAATAATTCATAACAATACTCCTTAAATTATTACACAAAATAGAAACAGAGGGAACACCACCAAATTCATTTTATGATGCCACAGTCATCCTGATGCCTTAATCACACAAAGACTAAACAAAGAAATAAAATTTTAGACCAATCTACCTTATGAACATTGATGCAAAAATACTCAATAAAATACTCACAAACCAATTCCAAGAACACGTAAAAACATTATCCACCATGATCAAGTAGATTTCATCCAGGGATGTAGGAGTGGTTCAATATATGAAAATCCATCAATGTAGTCCACCATATAAACAAATTGAAAGAAGCAAAACAAAACACATGATCACGTCATTAGATGCTGATAAAGCCTTTGATGCCCTTTCATGTTAAAATTCTTGAGGTATAAGGGATACAAGGCACACACCTAAATACAATAAAGACAATATGAAACAAGCCAACATCCAGAATCAAATTAAATGGAAGAAACTTAAAGCAATTCCACTAATATCAGGGACAAGGCAAGGCTGTCTACTTTCTTCATATCTCTTCAATATAGTACTTGAAGTTCTAACCAGAACAATGTGACAAATAAAGCAGATGAAGGGGATACAAATTGGAAAGGAAAAAGTAAAAGTATCTTTCTTTGCAGATGATATGATAGTATACATAAGTGAACTCAAAATCTACTAAAAACACAAACAAACAAACAAACCTTCCTACAGCTGATAAATGCCTTCAGCAAAGTGGCTAGATACAAAATTAACTCAGAAAGGATCAGTGGTCCTCCTCTATACAAATGATAAAATGGGTTGAGAAAAAAAAATCAAGGAATCTACTAATTCTTACCAAAATACAGAAGGGACCATAGACTAGTTGGGACCCATTATGCAATTTTCATGCTATGAATGTAACTGTGAGGGCTCCCTTCATATGACATAAAAGAAATCAAAGGACATAATAACAAAACTGTAGAGGTCATATATAGTACTTGGAATAAAATTAGAAACATTCATGCCAATGAATTTAGACATGAGAAGACACTCAGCAAATATATTAAACAAATACTCTCAAAGTTCTATCAAGGCAATTTTAAAAGGCAATGCTCTTAAAAAACATCATTACCTTGTTGTCTTTTTTGGCAATTATGTCTTTTGTTAGTCATTTTTACTCCTGTGAAAAGAACATAAATTACTTATACAAGTCACAAAATAAATTTAATTCATCTCAATGCAATATTTAAAAAATAATTTCCTTTATTATAGAAAAGCAACTTAACATGGAAAATATGCTTTGCCATTTAAAAATTAGATTATAATAGAAGATACTCCTCTGCATTCTCCTACTTACAATGTATCATAAAGATATTATAAAGCAATGAATTTAAAATGGGTCAGATGAAAGCTGTTTAAACTGTGATATATATAATCAATTCTAGTCAGTTAGTGCTACAGGCTTATTGAGACAAATCCTTTATCAAGATATAAAGCACTAATAAGAACAGAATGTTCACTTACTGTGGATAATGCCTGGAAAACGATGTAATTTTACTTTATTATGTTGTTATCATCAAAGTTATTTCCTGTGCCCACTGGGCACACACAACTACTGGGGTGGAAAGCAGGGTGAGTGGATAGCTCTGAATGAGGACAACTTCCAAAATTTTATAGCTAATATGAACAGTTTCCTTGAACAATAATGCTAGTGTATCCACACAAATTAGTATTCTATGTCTCCTTGAAATTTTTCATCACAGTATAACCAAATAGCTTTCAAATGGGTTTCTGATTGGATTATGTAGCAATTTTTCAGACATGAAGAGTGAAATCCCACAATTCTGACACAGTTCCTTATATTTGCCTTAACACTCCTTAGGATGATATTGTATTGAATATTATTTAGAAATACATAAGGTGTTAGAATTTGACAAATTTCTTAGGCTGTGAAGAATTCTGACCAACTGTTTTTACCTGAATAAATCAAAATACTCAGAGCAGCAACCATGAAGCTATATGTTAATGAAGAGTCCTGGTTTATGTATCTCCAGGTACATCTCAACTTAGGATACACTTGGATTTCAGTACTACAAGGATTTCAAATATCATAATTAAAAAGTGTAGTTAATACATGTATTCTACCACCTAACATCATAGCCTAGTCTACCTTTGATCTGTTCAGATCATTTAACCAATAGTTGGTAAGATTAATCTTAGACAAAAACAATATTATAGCAAACTGTTCAATATTTTACTTAATATATTGCATTCCATATTTAACTTAAAAGAGATAGTAGTGTGAATATTGGAGTTGTAGGTAAGCATTTTGAAGATATAATAAATGTTAAAGCATAAAATACAAATCTAGGAAACAGTATCCATAAAGCATTCTATGGTATATAATAAAATGGCTGCATGGGCATATGGCCAACTTAGGATGCACTCCATTTGAGCATGATGCCACACATTCCTAACCTGGACAAAGATCAATATTTGAAATATGTTTCTTGTAAATATATATGACTTTCACACCTTCATATTTCCAATACTTGTAAATCAAGCTATAGCAAGTCATGAATAGAAAGGTAAGGCTTTACTTCTTCTAAAGCTCAAAATTCTTTCTTAGTAATTTGTAAAAATCTGATCAAGATTTATAGTAGATAATTACACTTGAACCTCCTAGAGAAGATAAAAAATGATGATCATGAGAAATAGTCTAAGATCTTTGCTGTGTTGAGAAATATCTTTATTCTGATATTTGTGTATACATAGGGTTCAAATTGAAGCACTTTATATGTGAAATTTTGTTAGCTTCAATGCAAAGGGTTACATTTATTCTAAAACTGTGAAAGATATTGTATCATTTTGCAATGATTAAATGATACAAACCTTGGGATTCATTAGAAAAACAAATGAACAAAAGTTTCTATAATTTAAAGTAATATTCCAAAAAGAGAAAAAGTTAGCTAAAATATACTTAATGAATAAATGTTATATTGCTTGATGGTTTGCTATGTGTAGTGCAAGGCAAATATAAGGTAGAGGAGAGTAAGAAGCACAAGAAATTTCAGGGAATTGATCTGGAGACCATTGTCTTACCCAGATTTCCGGAAAGTCAAAGAAAGAATCGATTAAAGATTTGTAGGAAATAGAATGACAAGAATTAAGTATTCTAAGTAGAGGAGACCACCACTGTATCCCCCTTAAAATATAAAATGTGAGCTTGAGAGATTGCTTACTGGTTAAAGCATTTCTTGTATTATGTGTGAATAACTGAGTTCAAAAACTGAGAACCCAAGTAAAAGTTAGACATTTCCTTGTGTCCCTATAATTCCAGTCATCCTGCACAGATATGAGCAATAGAGATAAGAGAATCCACAAAGGCTCCCTAGTGAGCCTATCCAACAGCAAATTACAAAGATGCCTTGACTCAAACATGGTGAAAAGCAGACCAATACCCAAGCCTGTTTTCAGATCCCCAATGTATACATATGGGCATACCTGTAACCATATATACATTCTGGGTAGGCAGAAGGCAAGGATATGGTTTGGGTAGAATCAGATGTTCCCATCAGATGCTGCATAACAGAGTCTGTAACAGGGACTTTGCTGCTTCTCTGAATTAAAAGGCTGAGAATTTAGAATAAAAAAATGCCATTATCTTTGCTTCAAAAGACTCACTTGGTAAAACTACCAGTATAAACACACACACACACACACACACACACACACACACACACACACACACACACACATATACATCATATACATATACATATACATATAGCTACAGGTACACACACATACACACACACACACACAAACACACACACACACACACACACACACACAAACACACACACACACACACGGGTACATATCCAGGATCAATCACCATATCATGGAGAGCTAGGGTATTTAAAATAGCTAAGGCATTGAGTCATTCAGGCTCTTGGGTCACAGTGAGATGGGGGATGAAGTGTAGTGTTTTAAGTAAAGAGAGATCATTTTAATAGCTAGAAAATAAATAAACACAAAAGTTATAGTGTAATGTATAGGCATCATTAAAAAACTCACATGCATCCATGACTATGAGCTTCTAACCTGAAACGCCCATGTTATGTTCGTGATTTTTTTCAGCTTATATGATTGCAAATAACCATGGAATTTTAAAGTAGAATTAGTTTTTTCTAGGTGAGAAAAATGAAATAAATGCAAAAAAGTATCATAAACTTTGGCTTGATGTTAAAGCTAGACTCTCCACCCTCAAGGATAATACAGGAATAAGGAAATTACACAATTCAATGGTTTACTTCTGGATATGGGTAATCGCTGGTTTGATAGTAACAAGATCCTAGGTGAAACTAGCTGCAAAGAGATAGGGTTGCTAATCAATTACAAATATGATAGAGCTTAAAAGAACAATAATTTTTACAATAATAGAATGTAAGAGAGAGACCAATGTTGTTTGTAAGTACCCAAAATTGAGAAGCCAGTATATAGTAAAGATCTTTATACAAATTGAAATGGGTAGAAACTAATTCTTTTCTATGATTGACAATAAAAATTTTATAAATATTTTCTGATCATGGCTTCCACCTTCTCAAACATTCTTCCAACTACCCACCCATCCATCCAAGTCCTCCTTTTCTTTATTTTTGCTTCTTTGTTTGTTTGCTTGCATTTTTGGTTGTTGGTTGGTTGGTCAGGCTTTATTTTTTTCCCTATTTTTTGAAAAAAAAAATGTAACAAAATACAATAAAATAAGATAAAATAAAAGCCATCACATTGAAGTTGGGAATCTTTGAAAAAATAATATGGGTAAAGTTGTCCAGAAATATAAATGATTAGAGAGTAAATAATGGTAGCAAAAATGCAAGAAACTGCCCTAATAATAGCAAAAGTGATGATAATGTTATTACTTTGGATGATCAATGAATGTTCTAAAAGTTTTTATGAGAAACTAGGAAATTTCTCCATCTTCTCTTGACCCGAACAGATAGATGGTTCAAGAAAATACGCATCACAGGGAGTTTCAGGAAACAGCAACCTCAGAGTAGAGCCAGGCCACTATCCTCAAGCAAAGAAGGCATTCAGAGAGGTGGATAAGTCATGTTTTCCTGTCAGTATTTTCAAATCTCAAATGATAGCCACATTTCAGAGCCGAACGAAGGTACAGTACATAGCTTTGCAGTACCTAAAAGGACCTAGTATCTTTAAATGTTTTGATGACTGCCCTGACATAAGCTACTTATTTATTTATCACATAGGTTATATGTATAGATATTTTTCCTACCTGTGTACATACTACCTGTAGTATGTGCATCATGTGTTTGCAGTGTTTACAAATGCTGAAAATGGTCATAATTTCTGCTAGAACTTGAGTTATAGACATTTGCTAGCTGCTATGTAGATATTAATAGTTGAACTACAATCCTCTGAAAGAGCAACTATTGCATTTAGCTGATGGACTATTTTTCTATTGACTCTTTATTAGGTTTGTATTTTTTCCAATTCAGTAATTTTTGAGATGTCATTAAAATAAACTGATTAATTTCATAAAACATTGAACTCAACCTAAGTCCAGGAACAAAATGGTTAGAAGAGAATCGTGTATTGGAAAATCAGAAATATTTTATTTAATATTTTTGCTCAAAATATGATATAATAACTAACATCACTTTAAATGAAGTCTTAGCAATAGATAATAAAAGGATAATAAATATGCACATAGAATCTTGAATACTTAAGAATGTATGAGTCTAGCATATTGCATGCCTAGCTACCAAAACTTTTTCTTATTTTTTTATGAAACAGGAAGCTATAGCTTACATGATAATTGAACAAAATATTTCTTCCTCAGTACTTTCAACTTGATCAATATGATGTGACATAAATTGGCCAGGTAAGTGCCCTACTCTGGACATAGAATGTGGAGAAAGTTGTTATAAGAAGAGATCAGTCATGGTAAAAGGAAGGAGAAAGAAAGTGTATTGGGTAAAGGACATGAGAAAATTTAATGTAAAATCCACATCTCTAAGTTAGAATCCATTGTCCAGTCGAAGAGTAAGGTCTGATGTCCCATGTGAACTGACCATGGCTTCAGAGACATGTTATAGAGCTATTGAGGGAATGTTATTCTGATTTGTACCTTACATGGCAAGGACTCTATAGGCACTGTGATCAGTTGACAACACTATTATTTTTTGTTTTGTTTTATGACTTAGATGTTTCTATTTTTCCAGCAAGTCAGAGTTTCTTGGTATTGTGAAAGAACACAGAAGTTGATCATCATAGGTCCTTGGGTATGTTCCAACCCTCTTGCCTTTGCTAGATGTACTCTCTATATAGGGATCATGATGGACAAAGTGACCCAATGCTAAGATTTGAAGTGTTCAATGGCTGAGAGTGGAAATGTCATATTTAACCAGAAGTACACAAATCAGGACAAAAAACCAAAAAACAACAACAGCAACAACAAAAATCCTTAAATTTCTTATGCATTAGGACCAAATCGAAGGCTTTTCCAGAACCAAGGAAAGCACTTCTTAACATTCTCAGGCTGAGATCTTAAAAGCTTCTAATAATGAGCACTCAGTTGACTCAGACAAAAGCATCAGTTCAGTTAACAGCCTTGCAAGATCCTTGTAAAACTTTCCTGCCCTGGTGATATGAGTGCACAAAGAGAAAAGTAGTGAGGCATAGGACAAAAAGAGGATACAGAGAAGTGAAATCCAGTCTCATCGGCTCCCAAGGCATCTCAAGCAGGAGAGGTATGCAAAGAGCTTATTTCAACGAAAGAATGTAATATAAAAGGGACTAAGTTGAAAAATGACAGATTAGATAGTCTAGATACCCTGTATACATTAAGTAATGGTTAGAAATCCTCATTATTTCCATGGTAGCCAAACTTCTTGTTGAAACAAAGTGTCCGAAGACATTGCAATACCTGAATACTGTAAAGGTTTGTTTGTGTGAAAAAGAATACTGACCTATCAGGTAATTGAAGAAGCCTAACATGGTCCCCATGGCTGTCCTTTCACCACGGTGCTATAAATTCATGGGTGGAGAATTGCAGTTTCTCAAGAAAGATCTAGAATGGGTGGGCTAGGCACTGCAGTTACTCTACTATTTAAGTGGCATCATGAATTCACTGGTCTGCTTGAATCCTGGTTGAACTGCAAGAGCCAAAGCACATGCAATTTCATAACAAGTGATATCAGTTGATGGCATAATAATTTGATTAAGGTCATGGTTAATTAATATACAGTAATTGTTATGATTCAACACACCAAAGTTCTATTGTCCTCAAATACTTACCCTCCAAAATAAAGGCTTCACAAACAGGTAAGAATCGCTAAAAAGAAGAATTATGTCTTCTGATTTTTTCACAAGTTTAGTTTACTCAAAAATATAAAATTCTTTGAATGAGTGGTAGAATGTGCCATGAAGACATATAGGCAAGGTAAACTGTTGTATATTTTAAGGGCAAATCTGATAAATACCACCCTGTTTCTGCAAGTAGAGGACAGATGTGGAGACTGTGAGCGGAACTGAGATAAGACTAATTGCAACATTAAGAAAATGTGGCTATTACCTAGGAGAAACTAAACTCAGTAACAATGAACTTGGAAAATAGAGAAGCTTCATACAAAAATACAGAAGGTACATAGTTTACATGTCTCGGTGAAGAAACGTTCTTTCTTTGTTTGTTTGTTTTGGTTTTGGTTTTGTTTGTTCTTTTGAGACAGGGTTTCTCTGTATAGCCCTGGCTGTCCTGGAACTCACTCTGTAGACTAGGCTGGCCTCGAACTCAGAAATCTGCCTGCCTCTGCTTCCCGAGTGCTGGGATTAAAGGCATGAACGTTCTTGATATATAAAACTAGAGAATGAAAGAGCAAATGGGAACATGTGCTTTTACCTGCTGGCTGCTGGCTGGAGCCCAAGAGGGTTAGGAAGCACCAATCCTGTGTGCGTACAACTATTTTATTGAAGCCAGCGTTGCACAGAAAGGTCAAGGATAGCTACAAACCTGTACTTGTAATTCCCAAAGTGATTTGCATCACATATACAGTAATTGTGGCTGGTGACTGCTGTCATAACGTCTCTGAGTCATGAAAGAACTCTACTAGTTTCAGACCCCAGTAGGTCCACTGAAGCTTCACACTGAGGAAATAAGCATTCCTCTTCTACCAACTCAGCCTTTGCATTGCTTACTAAAACTGTTTAGCATGATAGAATGCAGCCTTCCTTTTTACTGTTGCAAGCACCATTTGTTGAGATTTCTGGAGGCCAGATTTTTCTCTAGTAAAATTAGGCCTACTTACACCCATCATAAATAGCCAACATGGTGACTAAAATTAACATCACATTTGTTTTTCCCCTACAGGCTGAGACAGCACTGATCTCTTTTTACATTACGAGATGGAAGTAGGACTTTGGCCTTATGATGAGAACTGTTCAATTCTGAGATACTTGCACTCCATGTCCTTAGCCTGCTTCTTTGTCAGTCCACAGAAGGTGTCAAAAAACAATAGCCCCAAATCCCTGGCCTGAAGCATATAGATAAACCCATTGGTTTGGCTATCTTCTAGTCTGCTAACATGCTACAAAGTCTCAACTAAATACTCTCATCAGAGAAACTGTGTCAATATTTACCATTTAAAAGTATTGATGAAATGGTCATTTATGAAATGTTTGCTGACACAGGATGCCCTGGCACTGATTGTTTTAATTAAATATTCTGCTGTATCCTGTTTCCATGGAGCTCTGAAGGGGCTAATTTCTTCCAACAGATAGTGCAGTAGATGAGATAGGAGGAAACCTGTCTGAAAAATGAGTTTATCCTAATACTCAGTCTGTGCCTTATTTCAAAGAATGGCACAAGGTTCTTTAGTACCAGCTGATGCTTCTCTATCAGTAAAGTCATTTTGACAACAAAAGAAATGTTTTACACCAGAATCTGCTTCCCTCAACAGTTATGTTGAAAAATAAAACACAGTTCTCAATACTTGATGAGGTATCATAAAATGTGTTTCTTTGACGCTATAATTGTCCCAAGTACAGAACCACACAACTTGCTGTCTAATAGTAGTCTGGATAGACTATCAAGTAAGTAGTTAGCTGTGAGACCACTGAGGAATGTCAGCCTTGTCATGGTAGCTGGGTCTCCTGATGACTAGGATGCCCTCATGTGGTTAAACAATCTTAAAGCTGTGGTTAGGTTGTTCCTGCAACATTAGAAAGAAATGTACCTTTCCAGGTGCTTAATGTGTGCACACAGGAATGCTCTGCATCCTCAGAAGCTTGGGACTTGGTTGTGATATCACTCTCACTGGAGATTTGAAGCCACTCCTTTGTGGGTTGTTCTAGAGGATGATGGAACAAACTACCCAAAAGGAAGTTGGTTTCATGATAATTCAAAAAGAATAAAAAACCACTCTCAGAAGTATGTAACCAACCTCATATATTCATAATAATGTGTCTTAAACTCACACTGCAAAATCACTGGGTTGCTATCTGCCTTCTGTATAGAACTTTGTTCTGTCTTTGAAATGCATGCTTTGCTTTTCAAATAAGTTTGTGATTAAATTGTCTGTCTCTCAACTGAATTCATTCCTTAGAGAAGGCAGGAACCTTTGAGACCCATTTAACAGAATTACAACAGACTTCAGAAAGATTTACATGAATTTTGTATGGAGTACCAAAATTCAGCACAAGAAATTTGCATACTTCTTTCAAAAATTAAATGGTACTCTATTGTTTATCATTCCCATTTTGGACCATTCTGTTTTACTGTGCTGCTATTAAATTACATTATATAAAGCTGGTAGAACTTCTATTGTTTATAATTCCCCTTTTGATCCACTCTGTTTTTTGTATTCTGCTATTACATTGCAACATTATATAAAGCTATTAGAGCTCTTAGTCTACAAATCTTATAAAATAGTTTTTAATCACACTCCACAGAAGTCATGGAAAGAAGTCAGAAGAGCACATTTTAACTCATTATAAAATGCACATACTTGCTAATAATGGATTTTATCTAATAATATATTGTTTATTCTTTCAAGTTTTATTTAATAATAGTGGAGATGTGGTTTTAAATAGTTTTGCACAATACATACTCATTATGGAAATGTGTAAAGTATTAAATCTATAATTTGTGAACTTTAGTGTATTTTCATCATTGCATCTTAATTAAGAATGTTTGGCACTCTTAAAATTATAACCTTATGGGCTGGAGACATGGCTCAGCCATTAAAGGCTAGGCTCACAATCAAAATTACAACCTTATAAGTGTGACATATGTCTATAATCTCCACAGTCAGGTGACTAAAGCAAGACAGTGATGAGTTCTAGCCCAGCCTGGGCTATATGATGATACCATACCTCAAAAACCACAATAAGTAGGTAAATAATAGATGATAGATGAATAGATGATAAATAAATAGCCCAGTATCAAATATTGGTATTTTGAGATCTGTGTCTGGCATACTCCTCATATTGGCAAGCTTGGCACAAATGTGGTAGTACCTCTCTTTCAGGTTCTCTACAGAACACTTCTTGAACTGTTAATAGTCATATTGATCATGGTAATCATAACTAAGAAGCGCAGAACAAATCGGTGGCTGAGATTAAAGATTTGGTCAGTCTCTGCCTTAGTCCATATATGGACTTCATCATGAAGGAGGAGCTGGTAATCCTGCTCTGAGTGCACCTGCACCTGCCCCATCTTATTGAACCTGGAAAAAGGGTAGTCTTTGCCCTCCTCCACTGCTCTTCCCCAGTGGAAAACATGGAACCCATCCTTTCAAGACGGGTTGGTAAATGGCAACCACTTCCAAGGTCAAACCTTCTTGGACCCCAATTTAGCCTTCACTGTGCAATACCCCTGACCAGTGTCACTGCTCAGTAGTGGGTATGCATACTTTTTGTCAGAGTAAAGCAAAGCAAAGTCCTGCCACTCATACATGTCCTCAGGCCTTTTGAAGGTCAGTGTCTCCAAGGACTTCTTGGATTTTTTTTGGGAGGGGGGAGGTCTGGGTTGATAATATCTTTTTTTCTGGTGGCCTCTGAAGTGACATGTCCTTCTGGTTCCCCACTTCTAGAATGTCCAGTACATCTGTGGCCATAGCCATCACACCTAAGAGTTGAGGGAGTACACGAGATCAAGGGTTAATACTTCAATACTCCAGTTGCAACCCACTCCTAGTTTATCTATCTCTGCAAACCCACAGACATGGTAATAAAATCTTTATTTTTGTTTTGTTTTGTTTTGTTTTTTTTGAGACAGGGTTTCTCTGTGTAGCCCTGGCTGTCCTGGAACTCACTCTGTAGACCAGGCTGGCCTTGAACTCAGAAATCCACCTGCCTCTGCCTCCCAAGTGCTGGGATTAAAGGCGTACGCCACCACTGCCCGGCCTGGTAATAAAATCTTGAATGACTTTGGAGTCAAGACCCAAGTCTGCTGATTACAGCAGCAGACACCACTGCTGAGCAGCTGTGCACAGAATGTTAAGTCTCACAAGAAGCTACCCCAGAAGAAGGAGGCCGAAAAACAGGTTGTTCCTGAGACTGCAGGCATCAAGTTTGCAGATTTTAAGTCAGCAGGTGTCATACCACAGAGCCAGGGGATGAAGTTGCCCAGCCCTGTGAGTCAGAAGATCAAGGAGCTGGAATAGATGCTGCTGGAACTTGGTGTGGTCCTGAGTCCTACCCCCTACAGAAGAGCTGATGCATATGTTCAATGAGTTGCAGAGTGACCTGACGCTGCTCTCCGAGCTCAAGCTGGCCTTTGCCAACTGTGAATATGAGCTACAGATGCTGCTACACCGGCATGAGGCCCTTGCT
The DNA here is from genome assembly GCA_028551405.1 of Uromys caudimaculatus. Classification (NCBI taxonomy): domain Eukaryota; kingdom Metazoa; phylum Chordata; class Mammalia; order Rodentia; family Muridae; genus Uromys; species Uromys caudimaculatus. The sequence continues at coordinate 68,852,358 of CM052715.1, forward strand.
CTTGCAGGAGTGCTGGGGTCATGCCATCCCAGCAGTGGGACCAACCCCGGCTTCTGCTGAGCCAACAGTGTCTGAATCAGGACTTGGTCTTGACCTCAACAAGGACAGTATCAATGATGTAGTGGATGCGCCCCTCATACCCAATTCACAGAAACCATGGGAATCAGCTTCTAGCTCACCTTCTGTGAAGAAAGCCAAGAAACCATGAAGGGCCATCAGGGTTGAAGGTATGGTGTAAATAGAGCTGATTCTATGTGCATTGATTTGGAATCATCTGTTTCTCAAATATTTAAATCTATATGACTTATATGAAATCTGCTATATGATAGATTTTATACAAGCATAAATTAAAATTCTGTGTTATAAAAAATATACCAATAGTTAGACCATTAAGCAAAAAAAAGATGATCTTATGCCACACCCAGTTGATTCTATGTGCATCTCTTAAATTGTATTACTGATAGAATAATAATCGCACTTTCATACTTAGCTCACAGTATTATTTTTATAATAACAGAGACTCCTTCACATGATCTAATTATATTGACTAGATATTCTCTGACAGACATTTTCAGTAAAACACTGTATTTTCTTATCCTTCTCCAATAAGACAAAATCAATTAGTCATCTAAAATTACATAATTTCAGCTTTTCACAGAGAACTCAAAATATGGACAGAATGAAAATCTAGCCATTTCACTATTGACCTAAAACATTGTTCAGTTAGCTGTCAGTGAGGACATAGAATTCATTTTCTCAAAAACTCTTTTTGTCTCATTAGGCTCTTCTTAAATTTGACGCTGGCATTTGGGGATATTGAAAGTGTCCTTACTCTGTCCTTCGGCAATGTGAGAAATTTAGTAACCAAAGATACAGACTGTTCTACTAATAACCCACATAAGAAAGTTACAGACCACCAGGCTTCTAAGTAGACAAAGAATATTAATAATTTATCTTTGAGTGGAAACCAAGAATGTGCTAGCACCCCAGAAAGACTCCCGGTGACAAAGCTCAGGGGTGGGCCATTTTTTAAAGGCAAAAGACCATTTAGACCAAAATTACAACAGTCTTAGAAGAGTGTCAAAGTAACTTTATAACATCTGTTTTGGAGAAATATAGTAGTTAAAGCAAACACAACTCAATTCATTTTGATCTATTCTTTATACATTATTGTATTTTAGTTTGTTTATAAATTAATGATTTTGAGTTAATACAACTGGATCATGGTCAGTGTCACAGACAATCCCAAACACGCTACCAAGGAGACAGCTGTTAATGTAAGGAATTGAGAAGTGTCTAAGCAGATGCAAGAGGGAATCAAGAAAATAAGGTTTTATATTAGTCATGTCACTGCAACTCTGGAAGGACCTTTACTCCATAAACTAAGCTATGTTTATGTTCTGAAGGCACTATAGGAATTCTTAGTTGTCCATTCCTTTATGTTATAATTTGAGGAGTAATTTTACTTGTTTATAAATATGAACATTCTGAAAGTGACATGATTTAAACTTTGTTAGGAATATTTCTATATATATGCAATGGTGAAAGCCGAATGATTTGTTAAAATAAAAATTTCCTGTGTTTATTCAGCTCACTCATGGTAGTGTTTGGATTCTTTTCTTTTATGCTATTTATGGAAGTATAATTTGTGAATGACAACATCAAAGCTTGATGAGGTGTCTTGTTTGGAAAATAAAATTTTAAAATGTTAACCTTGTATGCATGTTTTTACTTACATGTTCAATGATTTAATATAGCAGTTTAATTTTTTTAACCACAGAAATCCTGTTATGTAAATTGGAAGGGTTATTATTGTTATTGACTTGGAAATCAAATAAATAAGAACAATGTAGTAGTTCAAGATGGAAGAAGGTGCTGGCATTAAAAAGAGAGTTGACAAAATACATATGATTTAGAAACTTCACCAAAGATGGTCATGTGACTACCAGGAAAATTAATTTAGAAGTATAGATTTCATGGGTCCGGCTAGATCGATCAGAAGTTAAATAAGAGTTCTTGCTAGTCTTCCAGGAGATCCAAGTTTTGTTGCTTGCACCTGTATCTGAGATGTCAAATCTACCTGCCTGTAACTCCAACACCAGAGGATCCAACAACCTGTGATGGCTATTCCTGATTGTCAACTTGATTACATCTGGAATGAACTACAATCCAGAAATGGAGGGCTCACCTGTGATCCAGATCTTGAGACTGAAAGACAGGTTTCTGACCTCAATCTTGACATGGAGATCTTGAGGCCCAGGTGAGGTAGTAGATTCCTTTAATTTCAAGAGACTGAGGCAAGCAGATTTCTGAATTCAAGGTCAACCTGAGACAGAGCAAGTTTTAGATCCAGTTGTGGTGGTAAACACCTTTAATCTGAGTCATACCTTCTGCTGGAGGCCTACCTAAGGTCATTGGAAGAAGGAAGATTCACTCTTCTTTGACCACTTGCACTCACTTGCTAGCAAATCTGTTGAAGTCTAGTTCAACAGAAGAACAGTTTAAACAACTAGCCTCATGGGACTGAGCAATTAGTAGATTCTTGGACTTCCAATTCACAGCTGCCCATTGCTGGGTTAGCTGGATTACAGACTGTAAATCATTACAGTAAATTCTCTTAATATAGAGAGAAACATTCCATAAGTTCTGTGACTCTAGAGAACCCTAAGACAAATCTCTTCTGTTTGGACACTCACACATGGTATATATTCATACAAGTGCCATCACATACATAATACATAAAAATAATAAAAACAAATATTTCTAGAAGTAATGATTCACATCCTGAACCTGGTTAGAAATCTATTTGATAAACCTACAATCAGTATACTAATGGGTTCAAGGGACCAGAAAATTAGGTTTTACATTAGTCATGTTAAGTATCTCTTTAATTTTTCATTTGCTTGTAATTTGCTCATAATTAATATATCAGAGACACATTCTTACCACTGCAGGCACTAAATTAGATGAAAAAAAAAAAAAAAGAACGGGGTAATTCTCGGCTGTTTCCATGTCCTCCATAATGAGAAGCAAAGAGAATGTGGAGATGTATGATTAAAATATACTTAATAACTGCGTTTCTGGACAGGTACATGTGTGGAAAAGAATGATCCAGGATTGAAACTTTCATCATGCTGTCAAATATATCAATAAAGTTTTTTTCATAATTACTTCTAAAAGACCACCACCTTAAGATAAAATATAAGATGAGATAGCCAGGTTTGCAGAGTAGAATGATAGTATTATATTTTTGGAAACTTGATGGTAAAATTCTACTTTCACTTACCTTGAATGTATGTAATAAGAGTAAACAACAGAATGTGTATAATTATTGCAACTGGCTGAATTTTCTTAATTTTTAAAGCATTTCTATCATATTGCTTGTTTATTAAAGAGAGAACACTTGTATTTACTTAGTTGTCTGTGGTATTCACTGTCCTCCCATCAAAATACAAATTTTTAATCCCATCAACACAATTTAAAATTATTATTTAATGAATTCTTTATTATGCATGTCATGGATACTTTTCGTTAGGCCTGAAATATTTATTTATTTATCTGAAATACATAGAGGAAATTGAGTGATTAAAGTGAGTCTCAGAGACTCATATCTTTGAGTTCTTGCTATCCAATTGGTGAAACTATTTGAGAAAGGTTATGAAGTCTGGACTTACTGAAGGAGAGGTGTTCTTGGGACTTGCCTTTGAGGTTACAAGACTTTTACCAAGGCAATGTGTTACAAGCCAGTACCTCATAAAGACCTCAACATGACAATAAGTCCTGCAAGGTCATTGTGAGAGACTGTGACATTGAAGCCTGATTTGTATTGGAGATCCCAGGATGTTACAGGTGTCAGTGTCATGAGATACATGACATTGAAACACTCTAAGAGATATAAATCTGTTGTAGGTAGCAAAGATGTCTAAGCCCTCTAACATCAGATATTTACAGGATTTGCAGTTGGACCCTTTGCCCTTGTGAATTTTGATCTTGATTTGGTCCTTTATTTCCCCACTCTGTCTTGATTTATCCCTTTTGGAATGGTAATGCATATTCTGTACTATATTTTGGAAGTGTGCAATTTGCTGTTGGTGTTTACAAGTGGCTAAGTTAAGATATTTCCTTGAGTCTCAGAAAAGGCTTTGGACTTGGGACTTATAAACAGTGTTGAGAATGAATGGCTATAGAAACTTTTCAAATTGGGTATTTTGCATCATGTTGTGGCCATAAGGTCCAGGAAGTAGAATGTGGTAGTTTGAAAGAGAATGATCTCCATAGGTTCCAATGTCTGAAAACATGGTCACCAGTTGGTGGAACTATCTAGGGAATATTAAATGGATGAGACCTTGTTGGAGGAGATGTGTCACTGTGGGTAGACTTTGAAATTTAACAAATCTGGAGCTAATTATTCTTAATGTGCTTTCCATCTCCTAATTGGTGATGGAAATGTGAGCTCATGGTTATTTCTACTGCCATGCCTGTTTTGCTTTCATTACCTCTAAGCCACTTAAACTGTTAGACAAATTTAGCATGTTCTTTGATAAGTTGTCATTCTCTCTTTGCTTGTAGTTGTGTCTCAAGATGTCAGCTTTCAGCTACTGCTCCAGCACCATGACTGCTTGCTGGAATGTTCTCCATCATGATGGTCCTGGACTCTCATGCTCTGAAAATGTCAACCTAATTAAATGCTTCCTTTTATAAGTTTCTTTTGTCATGATGTTTTAGCACATCAATAGAAAAGTATATAAGACATCGATTATTTTCTTTTAATTCCTGTCAAAATTATACCCCACATCCAATTTCCTCAATGAAACTGAATTTGTAAGTTCAGTGAGGGGAATAATTACAACTGTTAGTAAAAACTCTTGATTTTCCTCGAAACTATCAGAGAAAAACAAAATATTTTAACTTGTTCAAAATATGTCCATTTTAAAGTCTGATTCATTGACACTTTCCTAGTATTGCTTTATGTGTTGTATTGAGCTATGGAAATAACCTGAACATTTCATATCTATATGTCATAATATTTTGACTTCTTATTTCAATATCTTTAATTTCTTGTCTGATTGGAAACTTTTATTCAAGTATCTTCTCCAGCACTGGATTCTAAAATTTCCCCAATTCTAATACCTTCTCCTAGTTTCATAAACATGCTACATTGTTGGCATTTCTCTCAGCATAATTTAATTTTATAAAAAAAATTCTGTGTTCATCCTTAGACTATGGTCCACCATACATTGAGCTTGTGTATCTTTTTTGTTATTGTTGTTTTGTTTTGTTTTTTGGGGTTTTTTTTGTTTGTTTGTTTTTCCGGGACAGGGTTTCTCTGTGTCGCCCTGGCTGTCCTGGAACTCACTCTATAGACCAGGCTGGCCTCAAACTCAGAAATCCACCTGCCTCTGCCTCCCAAGTGCTGGGATTAAAGGCGTGCACCACCACTGCCCGGCCCTGTGTATCATTTTATACTGTTGCCTGTGCTAATATCTAAATAGGAGAGATAATAGCTATTTTCATGTATTACTGCATGCTTAATTTAATAATCCAGTAAATTCATTCCTGACAGTATTGAATTATGATTTCCCAGTGAACATAACCTAGTCTTTACTCAGTGGAGCTTATTTATGAGAACCTCTGGAGAATTCACAAAATTCCAGCTTAATAATATACATTCATTGTCATGCTAGCTGAGTCCTGCTCTTCCTGACTGTCTAAAAATAAATATGAACCATTTACTGCTTTATTCACTTAGCTAATACTTACTTATCAGAAGGACATTTTCATGGCATTTTGAAGGTACAATGATGTCAATATGCTTTACAACACAGAGTTGTCAATATTTTTATGAAAGATGCAAGTTATCAAACAATGTGTATTATGGATATATAATGTTGAGTGTTGTGAACCTGCTAAGCAGAATAGTATAGTTTGTAGGCCTTAAGACAAAGACAAATTTAATTTCAATTAAAACATAGGAGATGAACTTTTCAGTAGGTGATATTTAACAAAGACAACGAAGTAAGGCAGAAAGGTATATTCTAATTTCTAAAAAGATAACTTATGTCATAAAAAAGAACATAAGCAAATTAACTAATATAGTGATTTTCCTGGCTAGTTTTCTGTCAACTTGACAAAAGCTGGAGTTTCCCTTAAAAAGGGAGAATTTCAATAGAGAAAATTCATCCATAAGATTTGCCTGTAGGTTATTCTTAGAGCATTTTATTATTTAGTGACTGATATAAGAATGTTCAACTTAATGTGGGTGAGGACATCCCTGAGAGCAGGTGGTCCTGAATTCTTATATCAGTTACTTTTCTATTACAGCAAAAAAAAAAAAAAATGTTGCAAAGGCAGTTTATAAAGGAAAATGTTTAATTGGACTTAAAGTTTCTATGGGTTGTAGAGACAGAACCATGACATAATTAAAGCATGGTGTCAGGAAGAGCTGAGAATTCATAGCTTGATCCAGAAATAGGAGGCAGAAAACATAATGGGTATAGTTTCATTTTTTGAAAGTTCACTGTCTACCTACAATGAAATAAATCAACCCAAAGGTCATACTTCCTAAACCTTCTTAGACAGTTCAACCAAATGTGGACCAAACAATCAAACATAAAGCTATGTAAGACATTCTTATTCAAAACACCATATATTTATTTTAAAAAAATCATGCTAAGTACTCCACATGGAGCAAATCAATATGTAGCACTTCTCCATGACCTCTACATCAGCTCCTGATCTAGGTTCCTGCCCTGTTTTAGTTTTTGCCCTAACTTCAGTGATAGACTGCTGCCTACAAATTTAAATGCAAGAGACCCCGTGCTGTACAAGTTTTCTTTCTGTCTATTCCTGTTATATAGAAACTTTAACTACAACAGAAATTAGTACCAGGAATGGGGTACTGATGTGACAGAGAAAAGTAGAGGCTTAACACTGATACTAAAGGAATACCTTCACTAATGGCCTGTCTTGACCTCTCAGTGTCCAAGCTTCAGATGTGCCAAGCTTTCTATGACCCTTCACAACTTCAAAACCAATAGCATGAGAGACACTTGCACTACAAAGTTCAGCAGGCTCTATCTGGATGAAGTTTCTGTGACCCCAAAGCAAAACCTCTTAGAAGATTTTGATCGGCTCAGTCAAGCAAAGGTTAGACTTTAGTGGTTATAATCTCCAGCCCACTAGGACCACAGATTCTGAGTTTAAGGTACCTCATAAGTTATTTTGAAAGAGGCATGGCACCATGTGGTAGGGTTAGACCCCCTGAAGAGAGCTTTGGAGATTTGTTGATAAAGGTACTATGGATGACCAGTAAGGGTGACAGTGGCTGTGGCATGGAGCTAGCCTAACCTATGATATGTGCTATGTGTTGTGAGAATCCCTTTGGACCATACAGGTTCATGAGCTCCAGGATCTTCTCAAGTCTGTCAGTGAATTTTATACTTTTGGACTTTGGTTTGCTCTAATTTGATTGTAACTGTGTCCTTGTTATTCCTTATTGAAATAATAAAGTATTTAAGTTTTACTTTCCTTTCAGGAGCTCACGTTTAGAAATACTTTGTAGTTGTAGAAATATTTAAATTTTTAAAGAGATTGGATATTGCAAAGAGACTGAGTTTTTAAAATATTGAACTTTAAAGACTGTAAAACTTTTAAAATTATAGTATGTTTATATTGGGATATTAATATGCAATCTTTGCAATGAACTAAAGAGAAAAGGTTATTGCTTAATTGTGTTACATTGGTGTGTCAAGTTGACAAAGGGTCATTTTTCTGGCTAGTTATATGCCAACTTGATACCAGAAAATGTCAGTTGTGTAGGGAACTCTGGCTTAATAAAACGCCACCATAAGGTCTGCCTTTAGGCAATTTTGTAGTGCATACTCTTAGTTATTGATCTAAGAAAGCCCAGCCCACTGTGGGTTGTGCTATCCCTGTGTATGATTTACTATAGTGTAAAAGACAGCAGAATGAGCAAGCCATGGGAAATAATCCAGTAAGCAGCACCCTGTCATGACTTCTGCTTAAATCCCTTTCTCCAGGTGTTTGTATCACTTGAGTGCTCACCATGACTTTTCTCATTGATGGACTACTACCTGAAGTATAGGCAAAGTACACCCTTTCATTCCTAATTTGATTTTGTTTCTGGTGTTTTATCACTGAAGTAAAAACCCTAAGACAGTGATTAATTGATATTCTCTGAATTTAGAATTTAATAATGAAAACTGTTGCTGAAGGGAAGGATACATGACAAGGTAATGAAAGAAAGACAGTGAAAAGTAGTGTCTTAACTGACAAGTTGCTTCTGTATAATTGAATGAGGAAATGGGTTACAGAAATTATAGCACACATTTAGAACAATTCTTGGATCAAGAAACAAGATCTTGGTACCCCCATGTCAAATGGTTTTTGACTGAGTACTGACTACCTACTAGACTACAGATCATTAGCCTGTAACTGACACCAAGCAGTTTGCTGGACAAGGCAGTAGGAGCTCTGAATTGTTATCAATCAGTTGGGCAATGTGCATGACAGCCCTCAAAGGTGAAGTATATTTATCTTCTTCAAATGGAAACAAGTACTTTGGTGGAACAAGTGTTCTAAAACTTTAGCAGGTATTTGCATCATCTGGCAACTGCTGAAACTCATGGTGTTACTGTCACTTTCCTCAAAGTTTACATCAGACTCTCTAAGGGAGATACATAGTGTCGGTAGTTAAAAAGATTCCATGGTTTTTGTTGTGCAGACAGGATTGTAAAGCTATATTAGCAATGCTGAAATTGCAAGAAAAGAGAACATCATATTTACTATGGGGAGTGATGTGTGACCTCATTAGAATGCGAAACCCTAGAAGATATTATCCAGGGAAATTATAATATATATATATAAAACATTTTAAAGTATTTCCTCCCATTGCCATGTGGATTATTACCAGGACATTTAAAATTAGAGCAAGGATCCAATTTTAATGTGTGCTTAACTTAATTCTTTCTATAAATAAGTATTTTTATCATGTTTTTTTCCACCTTGAACTCCCTCTGAACCTCTACACCTCCTTGCCCACCCAACATTAGGTCTCTCTCTTTCAAGAAAATACACACACGCACACACACACACACACACACACACACACACACACACACACACACACACACACACACACACACAAACCCAAATGAAAATCATCAAGCAAGTCAAAGACTAACATGACCAAAAAAAAAAAAACCAAAAAAACCCCACAAAACTTAAGTCCATAAAATACATTGAGTTTATTTGTATTGGCAAACTATTCTTAGACATGAGGCCTGCCCTGCTGTGAAGCTGATATACCCCTGGCCCTTAATGAAATAAAAAAGAAAACACTTTTCCCTTTGCTGGTGGGTATCAGTTGCAATTATCTTCCTTGTTAAGGGTGTGATTTGTGTCCACTTTCCCTTCTCATTGTAGGGATTTTTGTTTTGATTGAATTTTTTTTGTTTTGTTTTGTTTGTTTTGTGATTTTTTTGTTTTGTTTTGCTTTGTTATAGTTGTTGTTGTTTTTGATACTTTATTTACATTTCCAATGTTTCCCCTTTTCTGGGTCTCCTCTTTGGAAACCCCCATCCCCTCCCCATCCCCGCCTCTATGAGGGAATTCCACCTCCACCCACCTGCTCACCCATCCCCATATTCCCACCTTGACATTCCCCATTACTGGGGCCTCTAACACCCTCAGGCCCAAGGGCCTCTCTCTCCCGGATGGCCATCAAGGTCATCCTCTGCCATATATGCGGTCCGAACCATGGGTCCATAGATGTGTATTCTTTGGTTGGTGGTCCAAACTCCATGATGACTGGGGGGGGGGGTCAGGCCCATTGACACTCTTGCTCCCTCCATGGGGCTGCAAATTCCCTCAGTTCCTTCAGACCTTTCTCCAACTCCTCCAT
>CM052715.1:68862779-68888580 GCA_028551405.1 Uromys caudimaculatus
ATGTCCATTTTTCTGAGGGTCCGCCAAACTGATTTCCAGAGTGGTTGTACCAGCTTGCAGTCCCACCAACAGTGGAGGAGTGTTCCTCTTTCTCCACATCCTCACCAGCATCTGCTGTCACCTGAGTTTTTGATCTTAGCCATTCTGACTGGTGTGAGGTGGAATCTCAGACTTGTTTTGATTTGCATTTCCCTGATGACTAGGGATGTTGAGCATTTCTTTAGGTGCTGCTCAGCCCTGCGAATTTCCTCAGTTGAGATTTCTCTGTTTAACTCTGTTCCCCATTTTTTGATGGGGTTATTTGGTTTTTTGGAGTCTAACTTCTTGAGTTCTTTGTATATATTGGATATTAGCTCTCTATCGGACATAGGATTGGTTAAGATCTTTTCCCAATCTGTTGGTTGCTGTTTTGTCCTATTGATTGAATTTTTAATGGTCTCATGGATAACATCATAATCTCTATGATCTAATGGGTGTATCTAGATCTTTTGTGTTAGGAAAGCACTATTTCCTTGGTGTCATCCATTATCTTTGTACCTTACAACCTGCCTACCTCCTCCTCTGCATATAAATCTGAACTCTGAGGGCTACTGTTTGATGAAGGCATCCTATTTAGGACTTAGTGCTCCAAACTCTTTTATCCTCTGCATACTGTCCAGTCTTGGTGTTTGTGTTAATTCTTATCTACTACAAGAATCGGATTTTTATAATGAGTGTTAAGCAAAGTGCTTGTATTAGTCAGGGTTCTCTAGAGTCACAGAACTTATGGGTAGTCTTTATATAGTAAGGGAATTTGTTGATGACTTACAATCTATAGCCCAACTCCCCAACAATAGTCAGCAGCAGCTGTGAATGGAAGTCCAAGGATCGAGCACTTGCTCAGTCCCACAAGGCAAGCAGGCCAAGAAGAGAGAATCTTCCTTCTTCCAATGTCCTTATGTAGGTCTCCAGGAGAAGGTGTGGCCCAGAATAAAGGTGCATGCCACCACACCTGGACCTGGAACTTGATTTGTCCCAGATGACCTTGAACTCAGAGACCTCCTTACCTTAGCCTCCTGGGATTCATAGCCACTATGCCTCAAGATCTCCATGCCAAGATCCAGGTCAGAAACTTGTATCTCCTAGTCTCAAGATCAGGATCGCAGGTGAGACTTTGAATTCTGGATTGTAGGTCATTCCAGATATAGTCAAGTTGACAACCAGGAATAGCCACTACAATCCACCCCTTGTCAACTTGATACAAATAATATCTCATGTCCACATGAAACAATAACAAGGTCATGAATACGTCTAACATGATATTACTATTCCTTTTACAAACTCAAAGGCATTTGTAAATTTACAATGGGGCAATGTCCCTTGGAAACATTCTTTTAGTATCAACTTAAATACCAATTGATGTCAAAGAAATTGGAAGAAAGAGAAATGTATTCTTAACAAAATAAAACAGATGCATTAATATTACTTTATAATCCTAGTTTCTGCAACTGGTTACTTGGTCTTAACTTGTATTTATAACGACCTTCCTCTACCACCCATTTTTCCTCTACACTCTGTAAGCGCCTCAGCAGGGCTTTGCTCTTTTCCTGGAGGAGTGACCCATACTTTCATTCCAGATCAGTGTATGTCCTTTGTCATCCTGCTTGGATTAGGCTATTGTAGTTTCCCATTGACTTTAATCACAGAACATGATAGTACTAAGAGACACCCTAAGGGATCTCCTGCACTCCAGACATAATCTTTCTTACCTCCATTGTGGAGAGGCAATCCAGTTTCCGCTTGGTAATCTGCATCTATCACCCCTTCTAACACTGTTATTCCTCTCTTAGCCTATTGGTTTACGGGCATTAGAAAATGACCAGGGGGAAGACTGAGCTTCCAGTTCAGTGGAATGTTGTGGTTCCTGGTAGGAGCACTCCCCCCTCTGGAACCAAAACTTCCAGGCCAGCAGAACCTAGAGTTGTGGGGACAAGAAGCAAAAAGGTTCCTAGAGGGTCACTGAGGTGATAGTGAGTGGAACTATTCCTTTTTCCACCCCTTGATTCCTAGACCCATGGATCCTGACTGTGGGAGAAACCCTACTATATATTGGATGCTGATTCAAAGCATATACTGCCTTCTGAAGAACTCTGCCCCAGCCCTCCATGCTGCTGCCACCAAATTGACACTGTAACTGCATCTTTTAAAGGCCATTCCATCTTTCTATCAGAGCAGCTGCTTCAAGATGATGGGGAACTTGATAATACCAGTGGATTCCATGTTCATGGGCCCACTGTCATACTTCTCTGACTGTGAAATGAGTTTCTTGGTCAGAAGCAATAATGTGTGGAATATCATGATGATAGATAAGGCATTCTGTAAATCCACAGTTGGCGGTTTTGGCAAAAGCATTACATGAAGGAAAGGCAAATCCATAACCAGAATAAGTATCTACTCCAGTAAGAACAAAACATTGTCCTTTCCATGGAGGAAGTGGTCCAATATAGTTAACTTGCTACCAGGCTGCTAGCTAGTCACCTCGAGGAATGGTGCCATATTTGAGGCTCAGTGTTGGTCTCTGCTGTTGGCAGATCTAGCATTCAGCAGCAGCTGTAGCCAGGTCAGCCTTGGTAAGTGGAAGTCTGTGTTGTTGAGTCCAAGCATAACCTCCACCCTGGCCACCATGGCCACTTTGTTCATGTGCCCATTGAGTAATGACAGGGATGGCTGGGGAAAGAGGTTGACTGTCCACAGAGTGGGTCATCTTAACCACTTAATTATTGAACTCCTTCTCAGCTGAAGTCACCTTTTGATGAGCATTTACATGGTACACAAATATCTTCACATACTTTGCCTATTTGGAGAGATCTGTCCCTGTACTTCTTCCCCAGATGTCTTTCTCACCAGTTTTCCAATCATGATCTTTCCAAGTCCCTGACCATCCAGCCAATCCATAGGCTATGAGCCAATCCACAGCCCAAGAGTCAGTGAACAATTGTATATCTGTCCATTTCTTCTTCCAAACAAACTGTAATACCATGTGTACTGCCCGAAATTCTGCCCACTGTGAAGATTTTTCTTCACAGGTATCTTTCAGGGTTGTCCCACAAAGGGGTTGTAATGCTGCAGCTGTCACTTCTGGGTGGTGACAGCATAATGTGCAGAGCCATCACTAAACCAGCCCTAGTCTTTGCTTCTTCAGTCAGCTGATCATAGGGAACACCCTATGTGGCTATTGGCAGCAGATGGCATTTTAACAGGAGTAGAAACCATAGGCATTTGAGGAACTTCTTCATGTAACTTACTTGTGCCTTCAGGACCTGCTTGGGCCTGATCATGTATATATCACTTCCATTTGATAATAGACTACTTCTTTGCATGTCCTACTTTATGACTTGGAGGATCTGACAACACCCAGCTCATGATGGGCAGTTCAGGTCACATGGTAACATGGTGCCCTATTATTAAACATTCAGTTTCCACTAAGCAGGCTAAGAGATGTTTTTCAAAGGGAGAATAGTTGTATGCAGATGATGGTAGAGCTTTGCTCCAAAATCCCAAAGGTCTCTTCTGTGATTCACCTAAAGGGGCCTGTCAAAGGCTCCAAACAGCATCTCTATTTGCCACCAACACCTCAAGTACCATCAAGTCTCCTGAATCATATGGCCCAAGTGGTAGAGCAGCATGCACAGCAGCTTGTTGAACAGCCTTCTCCTGTTCCAGGCTCCAAACAAAGCTAGCAGCTTTCAGAGTCACTTGGTAAATGGGCCTGAGTAACACACCCAAGTGAAGAATGTGCTGCTCTAGAATCCAAATAGACTAAACATTGTGCTTCTTTCTTGGTGGTGAGAGGAGTCAGGTGCAATAACTTATCTTTCACCTTAGAAGGAATATCTCTGCTTGCCCCACACCACTGGATCCTAAAAATTTCACTGAGGTAGATGCTACTTGAATTTTGGTTGGATTTATTTCCCATCCTCTGATATGCGTATGTGTTGCCAATGAGTCCAAAGTGGTTGCTACTTCCTGTTCACTTGCTCCAATCAGCATAATGTCATCAATATAGTGCAATGTGATATGTTGTGGAAGAGGGAAATGATCAAGATCCGTTCTAACTAAGTTATAACAGGAGAGTTAATAGATCCTTGAGGCAAAACTGTAAAGGTATACTGCTGGCCTTGCCAACTAAAAGCAAATTGCTTCTGGTGGTCCTTATGGACAGGTACTGAGAAGAAGGCATTTGCTAGATCAATAACTGCATACTAGGTACCAGGAGATGTGTAAATTTGCTCAAGTAATGAAACTACATCTGGTACAGCAGCTGCAATCGGAGTTACTATCTAATTTAGTTTTCAATAGTCAACTGTCATTCTCCATGATCCATCTGTCTTCTACACTGGCCAGATACAAGAGTTAAAGAGATATGTGGTGAGAACCACCACCCCTGCATCTCTCAAGTCCTTTATAGTGGCAGTAATTTCTGCAATTCCTCCGGAATATAGTACTGTTTTTGATTCACTATTTTCTTTGGCAGAGGCAACTCTAATGCCTTCCATTTAGCCTTTCCAACCATAATAGTCTTCACTCCACATATTAGGGAACCAATGTGAGAATTCTGCCAATTTCTAAGTATATCTATCCCAATTATACATTCTGGAACTGGGGAAATGACAACAGGATGTGTTCAGGGATCTATTGAACCAACTGTGAGTCAGACATCAGTCAAAACTCCATTAATCACCTGTCCTCCATAAGCCCCTACTTTAACTGGAGGACCACAATGTTTCTTGGGATCTCCTGGGATCAGTATCAATTCAGAACCAGTATCCAATAGATCCCAGAAAGTCTGATTATTTCTTTTTCCCCCTGTGTACAGTTACCCTTGTAAAAGGCCGTAGGTCCCTCTGGGGAAGAACTGGAGAAAGACTAACAGTAAAACTTTTAGGTGTCTTATCAAGATCCTTCCTCAGGGGAACCTGGCCACCCCTTCATTCAAGGGGTTCTGGGTCTGCAAACTGGCTCAAGTCTGGAAATTGATTCACTAGATGAGATTGCCTTTTGCCAGGATCCAATGTAGCCTTTCTTTCATTTGTTTGAGAATTTTTCGGCTTATACAGATCAAACAGATATGTAGTAGGCTTCCTATCTAGTTCATTCCTGGAAACACCATGACTGATTAGGCAGTATCAATGGTCTGAACAAGTCATGCCATTATAAATTTCACCTCTCCTGTGCTGACCATTATAGGTTATGTCATTATAAATGTTGTTTTGTCTATGCTGTCCATTATAATAACTATGACCACCTTGTCTCTGATGATTCAATGCTGCCACCTGGCCCTTGTTACCTGGGACCCAATTAAACCCATTGCATGTAATTCATCTAATTGAGCAGCAACATCTCTAACTCTAAGGTCTGGCTCAAGGAAAAGGTCAAGAACAAAACTCTTCAAATGTGCTGGTGCCCCTATCACCAGTTTACATCTTATAGGATTCGTGAAGGGCATATCTTCTGGGCCTTCCTACTGTGGAGGATTAGGTTTCATAGAACTTATTCACTCTAGCATTGCAATTTCCCTGAACCTTAAAATCCCTTTGTCAGCACTAAGCCAAGGGATATCAGGCATCTCCAACTCCTTTAAAGTAGGACATCTTTTAATAAATGCTTCAGCCAACCATTCAAACTTCTAACACCTTTTTAAAACTGCGAGCTGCCATATTAAACCTAGAATCTCCACTCAGAGGGCCCATGTCAACAAACTCAGCCTGATCTAGTTTTATATTCCTTCTACCATTATCCCACACCCTTAAAATCAATTCCCACACATATTCTCCAGACTTCTGCTTGAATGAATTAGCAAACTCCTTAAGCTCCTTAGTAGTATAATGCATTTCCTCATGAACCTCCCTTCTAGTGACCTGTTTTGCCTTGAGTCTGGTTATAGGTCTAGAAGAAAGTATTGGTGGACCTTGTGAAACTGCTGACACCCTCTGAGGCTGAGACTTGAATTTTTGCTGTAATTCAGCCAAACTTATAATGAGGACTTCAGTTTGATTTTCTGAAACTTGAACTCTATGGCTGCTAGAGAGAAAATTCTCCTCAAGAACACACTTAAAAACCTTTAGATTGTTTACATGCATCTGGAGTTGTTCAATTTTATCATACAGCTCATTCCTTTTCTTCATCATTTTTCCAGAGATACTAAGAGCAATGATCCAGCAAAATCATTTTCCTCTTTTTCCCCCAACTTGTAGAAAGCTTTGTACACCGGATCACTTAATTCATTGCCAGTTACAATTGATGGATCAAGATAATCAAAGGCATTAGCTTCTGTAAGTTTGAAATATACTTTCCATTATGGACCTTCAATATTCTCTGAGCTTCCAGGATAGAGAATATCTGGAGAGGTTGCAGTAGTTGAAGGTGATGGTCAATTATTAAACCAACTACAGATTCTTAAAAGATTCATCCTTATACTCCTGCTCCTCTAGAACCACACCCGGTATCAACTTCTCTATTAGTCAGGGTTCTCTAGAGTCACAGGACTTATGGGTAGTCTTTATATAGTAAGGAAATTTGTTGATGACTTACAGTCTGTAGTCCAACTCACCAACAATGGTCAGCAGCAGGTGTGAATGGAAGTCCAAGGATCTAGCAGTTGTTCAGTCCCACAAGGCAAGCAGGCCAAGAAAAGA
This sequence comes from Uromys caudimaculatus, assembly GCA_028551405.1. NCBI lineage: Eukaryota > Metazoa > Chordata > Mammalia > Rodentia > Muridae > Uromys > Uromys caudimaculatus. The sequence continues at coordinate 68,869,454 of CM052715.1, forward strand.
GAATCTTCCTTCTTCCAATGTCCTTATTTAGGTCTCCAGCAGAAGGTGTGGCCCAGAATAAAGATTCATGCCACCACACCTGGACCTGGGGACTTGATTTGTCGCAGATGACCTTGAACTCAGAGACCTCCTTGCCTTAGCCCCCTGGGATTTATAGCCACTATGCCTCAAGATCTCCATGCCAAGATCCAGGTCAGAAATTTGTATCTCCCAGCCTCAAGATCAGGATTACAGGTGAGACATCGAATTCTGGATTGTAGGTCATTCCAGATATAGTCAAGATGACAACCAGGAATAGTCATGACTTTGTCATGACTAACATGATAGAGGAACCAAAATGTTAATCTATTGGATACATGCTTATGGACAAGTGGCCTTTCCAGAAGTCTAGACAGTCAGAAGCAAACACATTATTTGTGAAAACCTGATCATTAACTAACATAGCATGTAAGAAAGCAAAGTCATCCTTTTTTTTTCTTTTTCTTTTTCTTATCTTCAATCTTGTTGCTTTTTTTTTTTCCCTGTCCAGTCGTCATTATCCCCTTCCTGTTCCCGTTCTGACAGTTCCTCATCCCATTCTTCCTCCTCCTTGTCTCCAAGAGGATGTCCCCACTCCCCACCAGCACATCCTCAGCTTCCACACCTCCTCATTCTCTGGAGTCTCCAGTGCATCTTCTGGGGTCAGGTCCATCATCTCTCATAGAGGCTAGACCAGGCAATCCTCTGCTGTATATGTCAGCTTTAGTTTAAAGAGGCCTATCTACTCCTTCCTCTGCTTCTTGCCTTCATGCTCCTGTTCCTTGAGGCGACTGTTTTTGAAGGGTCTTTTAGAAGCGCCCTGCTGTTTTGCTTCTGCCAAAAACTTGTCCAAACCAAAATGATCTTCCTCAAAGTGAACTGGTCCTTCTCGGCCTCTCTGTCTATGGTCTGAACCAGAAAACGCCTTCTCAGGAATAAATCTGTTGGTCTTTATCATGCTTCCAAGGTCATCACTGTACATGTTCTTACCCAGATTTTTACTGGGCCTGTAGATACTCTGAGCCACATCTTTCCCACCTCTCCAAGCCTGATAATAAACATTGTAAATTTCGTTGTCTCCACCTGCAAACCCACTGTCCATACCCTTGGATTGGTCTAAGAGCCTTCAGTCATCCTGGACTTCCTTGGAAGTTTGAGGATTGGGCACAGCAAGAGCAATGACTTCACTGATATCTTGATTTTCATTTCTCTGTTGTTTTGACCTATTCTCAGGAGCTGCTCTAGAAAGGTTCTGGTCATGCTGCCTCTCTTTTCTCCGTCATGATGGATCTCATCCCTTTCATGGGCCTCTCCATCCTCTTTTTCCACATCAGGCTTCAACCTAGCTCTCCTTTCTCTGGCTTTCCGGGCCATTTCTCTAAGTTTCTTCATGTTTCTCAATTTCTCTTTGAGCCATCTTTTTCTCCACTTGGGCTCGCATTTCCACACCTTCACAAGCTTTCTGTTCAGCAAGGTATAGTGCTTCAGCCAGTTTGACAAAGTTTCCATTTATATGTGTAGGCTGCAGCCCTTCTCCATCAGCAGCTACCCGTTTGTCCAATGGAATCATTTAACCCTTTGAGTTCTTCCAGTTGAATATACATGGAGGGATCTTCTACTCTTACTGTTCTTGAACAGTCTTCTTCCCAGTAGGAGAGTGCATTACAGGTGCTAGAGGAGGTGGAAAAGGGGAATTTTCTTACTAATCTTGAATCTTAAAGGCTCCATTGGGTCTTTCTGCATTTTTACCAACCGAATAACTCTATGTTTAGCTCCAGAATTGAATGCTCCTACTTGCTGAGATGGCATGTAGCAGATATACTGAGCAGGAGCCAGCTTGTCAGCTGCATGAACTGGCATGGCCGCAGTGACCTTTCTTGATACTATCTTCTGCATGGCCACTCTTGTCTTTTCTGTGATCTCTTTAATGATCTGTTCATCAGGTCTTTGCAGGTCTGGATCATCTGCATTCATAACTTCCTTTGGAACCAGGTCACTGTATTTGTTGTAAATGACCTTGTCTTTGGACTGTCCCAATCAAGTAATAGCATCTTATTTAATTTTCACTTCATGATCCAACTGAATGGCCAGTACATTTGACATTTTTTTCTTTTGCCCCATAGCCAGAAGATACTTGGCCACACAGATTTCTGGGAAATCACCTCCATCTCCAAAATTCTCTAACAATTGTGGAATCCAGCCTGTCCTGTACCCCTATCAGGGAGGCTCTCTTCCAGAGGAGACTATCGAGATCTGCTGTGATCTCTCGGATCCTGCCCTTTCTTCAGCTTTAAACTGGTCCTGAGATAGCTGAGTAGGCACAGGTAAAAAGCTGGTGAGCACCATCTTCTCACTTGGGCCATTAGGCTTCTTGACCTTTTTGAGTTCTGTGGACTTATCTTGGGAATTCTGTACATTTTTTGACCAATATCCACTTATTAGTGAGTACATACCATGCATGTTCTTTGGGATCTGAGTTACTTCACTCAGGATGTTATTTTCTAGTTCTATCCATTTCCCTGAAAAACTCAGGATGTCCTCGTTCTTAATAGCTGAGTAGTATTCCATTTGTAAATGAACCACATTTTCTGTATCCGAGTGTCGTGGGACATCTGTGGTGTTTCCAGCTTCTGACTATCACAAACAAGGCCACTAAGAACATAGTGGAACACATGCCCCTATGGCATGGTTGGACATCTTTTAGGTATATTCCCAAGAGTGGTACTGTTGGGTCTTCAGATAGATCTAGTTCCAATTTTGTGAGGAACTTCCAGATTGATTTCCAGAGTGGTTGTGCCAGTTTGCAATCTCACCAGCAATGAAGGAGTGTTCCTCTTTCTCCACATCCTTGCTTGATTTAAAGCACCACACTATCCATTCTTGTCACAAGTGTCCTGACATATCTACACATAGCTGGCTGTAATCTGTGTCTTACTTCCCAATGTCTCTCTTAGAGCTTCCAGAGACCAACTTTTAGTTAAATTAACCAAGTTCACTTTTGGAGTCTGCCTTTAAATAGTCCAGTCCTAACAGTTATCACTGCTGTAAACAATGATATTGGATATGTGTTTCCTAGGCCCAATAACAATATCTCATATCATTGAAAATATGATTGCTAGATGGTGGATAAATGATAGTTATTTCTCTAGTTCTAAAATTAAGTTGTTCATGAAAATAAACTTGGGGTTGTGTACAACAAAGCTAAATGTATAAATATGACCCAGAACACTGACTGCCATGCAACCTTTTAAGGAGGGGAGAGGTTAATTCACACACTATTAAAAGCAATGTTAATGAAATATGGTCAATAAAAATGGTCTCATTTGGATTTGTATGGTAGATGATGGGAGATGATAGAAACAGAGTACCCACAAGAGATTATGGCTGGGATAGAAAAGAAGTGTAACTCCCTTCTCTACTTCAATATGACTTCCTTCAGAATCAGATTATCTTGTCTGACTCCCAAGAAAGTAGAATTCCTTCAAGAACAATCTGAAGAGAAAGGTTGGTCTTATAATGTCACAAAGTCACTTGTAGAAAAATATCTTTATAAGTAGAAATACTTGATAATAAGCTCTCACAAACATGTAAAAGTATACGTATAAACTATCTTCTTCTTGCTGTCTGTTTTGTGTCAGCAAATATATATAAATGTTTGTATGCAATTGCATAAATACAAAGAGATAGGAACATACTAAGATCACCAAGTCATTAAGAGAAAAAATGCTTTAATATACTGTGATAAGTTATTCTGGGTCACAATAAAATAATAATGATGTGCAATTAAATATTCAAATTTCCAAAGCTTATTAAGGACAGTATTGAAGATGGGATATTGTGCTTGTTTCTTATCAAGTAGTCATGTGATTTGTGATTATGTTTCAATGATTTTTAAGTTCCAGTAAATATACTAGGGCTTCATTTTTCTCAGGAAAGAGTTGATCAGTCTAACTGGAACCTATTGTGCTTTATTGTAAACCTTGATCACTTTTCATCTCATTAAAATCCTGTTGAAAGAAAATTTATTACCAGAGGACAGATATTCTTACCTGCTAATGGCATGGTCTGACTATATCTTATTACTATGTTTTTATTGATATTGATAAAAGAACAGTAGATTCATTAGTACCTCATTTCAATATCTAAGAAACACAGAAAATTATATTTTCTGAGCTGGGGCTTACTTATATCAAATAGACTTAGAAATAGATGAATTTAATGATATTGAGGGCATGAGTAGATATAGCAATACTAGTACTTAATAAGTACTCTTGATTGTAATATTCTTCTAAAAAACATTCGTACAGAAAATGGGATGACATTGTTCTTAAGTCATAATATGGAACAAAGACAATTTTTTTATCTCAACAAACTGGATGCAAGTTTCACAAATCTTCACTGTAGATCACCTAATTAGAGTGTAAACATAATCTTCTAATGGTAGTGACTAAAAGAAATAAAGGAAAAGTAACAGAAAGAACCAAACATCTCTAGTGTTTTCTGAGACATATGTTTCTGGAATGTTCTTCTGACCACATAGACCTCTTCCTCAGAGCACTGGCAGACTACAGGGCTGATGAAATTGTCCAGCTGATGTAGAGATATGCTCAATTTTCTGTAACTCCCCCTGGTATGAAAAATGCAAGTTAAAATCTCAATAAGAATAAACAGAGTTAGCTACTACTAACTAACTCATGAATGTATTCTGTCTTTCTATATCCCAGTCTTTTGAGTAGGTAAAAAACCACTGATAGTCAAATAATCAATACATTCCGAATGTATCTACTACCTGACTCCTGATATCATATACATGGCTATTTGTCAAGATTTAAATTATATTTTACTTAAAGAGGCCAAAATGTTAATTTCTGGGTCTGATGGCCATGATCTTATTTGAAAATAGGATCCTTGAAGATGGAGTCTTTGGAACATACCCAATGATGAATTTATTATTCATCCTTTGAGAAAAAGGTTAAGTATTGGTATATAACTCCAAGTGCATAGAGAATAGATAAAATGAAAATACTAGAACAAATGATATTCCATAAAACATAGAATGCCTGAAGCTTTCAGAAGCTAGGAGAAACATGAGCCACTTCACAGTCCATAGAAAGAATTAAACAGTTCATATCTCTGTCATATAATTTTGGGTTCCAGAATTTTTATTATTTCAGGTGTTCCTTTAAATTCACATTCATTAATATTTAATTGTTGAGCTAGAATTTAATGTAATTAGTTCTGAGGAAGTAAATTTCTCATGTTTAAGCCATCAACTGGATAGTATTGTGTTGTGATGAATCTATACACTGCAACCTTAGGTTACTGTCTGGATACCATAAGATCTGATTGAAGATAATGTTGCTTAAATAATTATATTTCCTAATTATCTAAACACACAATGCAGACATTAGTCTTAGCCTAGCTTTAAGAGTTACCAATAATGTACAAAGCAAGAACCATATAGTTTTTTTAAAAAAATATGCAATGAGGAGGAATTGTTCCTCAGTCTCTTGTTTGACATTAAAACAAAACGTCAGGTCAATTGTCAAGAAGTTGGTGGGAGCTGCTAGAATTCAGAGGTGAATAGACAACATTTTTTCCTACTACACTATCCAAACACCCATACATTCCTCCCAGTAGGTCTGTCTTGATTCAGTGAGAACAGTGCTGGATATCTGACCAAATAATTTTAAAATAATAATAATTATGTTATTTTGAGTCACCAAGTTTTTCACTAAATAGTTGTAGGAGTCATGGAAGATTAATGTATCTCTGTAGTCCATTGCTGTTGGGTCTTGGAAGAGAGGTTTGAGAAGTCTGTATCAGTATACAATTTTTGATTTATTCTGTCATAAATAGTAATACAACACAAAAATCCCAAACCTAAATATCCAGCAAGTACTATAGCTGTAGTTTAAGATTCTGTGAAATGTATATAAGACCTCAGGAATGCTCAGGTTATTTCTTTTGAATTCGGAGTGAGAAAGCATTGATGACCTGACAAAATATTCTCTCCAATCCAGTGTCAAAAGGGTGAGGAAAGAGGAAGAAATTTGTGCTGTCTTCTGCAATCTCAGTTTGCAGCTGACACTGTAGGTTCTCTTATCTGCACTGGACAAAATGGCCAAGTCCAACACATCAGGATAGCTAAGTGAGTAAAGACAAGCAACTGAAGAACAAAGGAAGGGATAAATACTGAGTTCTGGCACAATCCACTTGCAAATGTGGCCCTTGGTCCTGTGAAAGCTTGATGCCCCAGTGTAGGGGAATGCCAGGGTGGGGAGGAGAGAGCGGGTGGGTAGGTGGGTGGAAGAACACCCTTATAGAAGCAGGGGGAGGTCGAATGGGATAGGGGGTTCCAGGGGAAACCGGAAAAGGAGATAACATTTGAAATATAAATAAATAAAATTCCAATAAAATATTTTTAAAAAAAAAAGAAGAAAGAAAGAAAGAAAGAAAGAAAGAAAGAAAGAAAGAAAGAAAGAAAGAAAGAAAGAAAGAAAGAAAAAAGAAATATGGTGGCCTTTCCCAGCAGTCTCAACTAACCTGGACTCCTGAAATCTCTCAGATTCAGTGATCTTCCTGTATCACCTTCCCAAGTTGTTTAGGAAGGGCTCACCTGGGCTACAATTCTAAACAATATGTTATAAAGTTGTATTTACTACAACTGTATTTACTTGTTAACTTATACCTTTTTTTTAATGCAAAAAGGAACATTTTAATTTTGACTTGTGATTAGTATCAAATATCATGATGCAGTAATAAGACAATACAGAATTCTGCAGCGTATAACTAATGGCGTGAGCTATTTATAAACAAAATATCCTGATGAATTCATTTTATAAAATGTATTTGTTTGATGATATGTCAGATTCTGTTTTCAAAGCCTGGGAACTTTGCAAATGTTTTACTACAGAAATCATTTGCACTACCTCTGTAGTGCCACCCATGTGACATGCACAGTCAAACGGCTACTTTGTCTTGTTACATTATTGTTTGAATTGACCATTTAATCTCTGTTTATTCACATTTGTTACTTAATGTTCAAATTTAGAAATGGAAACACAAACTGTTTTACACCAGAAAACAGAAGACTAAAGTTAATCCCAACATGTTGTTATTCTTCTTCTTCATCATCATCATCATCATTATCATCATCATCATCATCCTGTCATCCTATCATCATGTTTGACCCCAGTAATTTCAAAGATCTTGAAAAAGCATCCTTATTTTTAAAACAGAAAATATCTTCCTCTAAACAGTGAGCGGATTCTTCCATCACCAGGAAGAGTAGCACCTTATTGCCCTTCCATTTGAATTACAGATTCTTGATTCTTTGTTCCCATTACATGTTTTAATAGACAAACTGAACATAACGTTTATATGACCATTCTTTTTGAGGTACTTCGACAATTAAATGTGATGTTAAACCCCTTCAATCCATTCTGACGTATAAGAGCTATATTTCACAGCGGTTGTTTGTTCTGTTGGTGTGTGCTGAAGCATGAAGGGGTGCCATAATTCCGTTCTACATGTCTAAACTTATTACCTACATAGTTTCTAGGAAGCTAGTTTCAATTGTAATGAGTCTTCCACATTGTACTCCCAAATAATCCTGACATTCTAATATTTTTGACATACTGAAGTACGTGTTTCCAGTACTGCCTCTTTCAAATCGAAATAGAACAAGATTCTTTGAAAGGCTGTATCTTAGTCAGGGTTTCTATTCCTGCACAAACATCATGACTAAGAAGCAAGTTGGGGAGGAAAGAGTTTATTGAGCTTACTCTTCCACATTGCTATTCATCACTAAAGGAAGTCAGGACTGAACTCAAGCAGGTCAGGAAGCAGGAGCTGATACAGAAGCCATGGAGGGATGCTGCTTACTGGCTTGCTTGCTTCCCCTGGCATGCTCAGCTGGCTTTCTTATAGAGCCCAAGACTACCAGCCCACAGATGGTGCCACCCACAATGAGCCCTCCCCCACGGATCACTAATTGAGAAAATGCCTTACAGCTGGATCTCATGGAGGCATTTTTCTCAACTGAAACTCCTTTCTCTGTGATAATTCCAGCTTGTGTCAAGTTGACACAAAACCAGCCAGTACAGGCTGCCTATCCTGTTACCGAGTTGGGATATGACTGTGGAAAATGTTGCCAGATAGACTAGTGAAGGAAGAATTTTCCTTTGGGGTCAAAAGAAATATGCGTTTGGGTTCTGCCATTTACTTACATGGGAGCGTTTCTTTCAAGGTTATCCTATGAGTTCCAAAGTGCTTTTGTTGTCTGTAGATCCTTGATGTCAAGTCATGTGACTCAAGAGCTGTGACAACCCGTACTAGCCCATGTGGTTTGGAATGGACTGTCCCATGTTGGCAGATCTTCCACTAACATGGCATATCTTTATGGAGATTATTAACATGAAGGGATTTGGTTTTCACAGGGACCTTAGTTCTGCCACTTGTATACAAAGCAGTATGAAGATGCAAGACTGTGTGCGTGGTTCAGGGCAAGGTCAGGCTTCTGCGTATGTAGGTAGCATGTGTTGAGCTTTGTCTCAATAAAACTTGCCACTCTTGCTTTATCTTCAGAGTGTGCTTCAAAGGGTTTCCCCAGAGCCGCCCCTTTGCTGCAAAGCCTTTCAAAACCCCTCCATTCTTCTCTGGTGTTCTTTCTTTCTGGAACCCAGTCGAGTCACTGCATGAAGGAAAACACCACACAAACTTAGTTCAGAAACAATGGCAACTCAATCTCTAGGTACAACAACTAAAATCCTAATCTTGTAAACCATATTAAATCTAAATCCCCTGGTGGAGAATCCTGGCTGATACGTCATTAAAACTGGAAGACACTAGTGGCTACATATTGTCCTCTCCCTATCCCTGACCAAAAGCCTAACTTATACCTTTAAATATGTGATTTCTACTACAGAATAACAATAGATCTAAATTTATCATAAATTATTAAAACTTGTAGAGCAAAACATAGTTTGTTTATCAGAGTAAAGTATCAAAATGTAAATGAAAATTTTCCTCAAACATAAAAAAAAGATACAATTACTTTAAAACACTGAATGGTTAATTTTTTATTATTTATTCGTTGTTTTTAGTTAGTTAGTTGAGATAAAGTCTCTCTCTGTAGCCCTGTGTATCCTGTAACTTGCTATGTAGTCTGGGTCAGCCTCTAAGTCAAAGAGTTACAGCTGCTTAGTTTGATTCCAAAATTGTTAATAAAATATAAGAAGTTTATACAAATTATACATTTATAAATATCTCTATATAGAAAATGTCTCTCACCTTTGGTCTAATATTTCAAGAAATCTTCTTTCAACTATTATAACTGAAGGAATTGTGGCTGTAAATCCCAGAAATAAGACAAAACACAATCGCTAATGTGCTATTACTCAGTTTAATTACTTTAATTTCTAAAAAGCATTCCATATTAGTCCTTGTTTCTTTAAACATTTCTTTTTTTCACTGATTTAATCATTCTTACCAACTGCAAATGAAGTATTTATTATGTGATTGCCTAAAAATATTCATCACTCATCATTTTAGTTTTCTTTCCTATTTAAGTAGTTCAGATATAAATTATTTCAAAATTAAGTCACCTAGTTTTTCTTGGACAGTGGTGTGTTGCTGCATCTCTTGATTTTGGCCTTCCTACTCACCCATCTACTAGAGGAGACAGATCGGGTGCTATTTTCTTTTTGTGGAACTTCATTATAAGGATATAAACTCAATTTTATTACAACTTTAACACTTTTTTAAAATTTTTAACTATACTAGAACACATTAAAGTTTTATTTTTAAATAAATACATACACACGACCTCTGTTTTTCCTTAAATTCATGGCCTCTTCTTCACTAATTTTATTACAAGCATATACCTAGATACATAGATACATTCATACATATATATGTGAGTAAGTATATATATATATATATATATATATATATACCTAACTATAAGTTGTTCAGTCCATATAATGTTACTTGCATTTATGTTTTCAGGGTTAACCATTTGGCACAACACAACCAATTGATGTGCTCTTCCCATGGGGAAGACCACATTTCCTGTCCCTGGCTTTTCTAAGTTTTCTGTAGTGTTTGTGTAATGTCGAGATCTTGTGGGCTTTCCCTATTCACTTTGCCATATCTATTGCTGTCATCCTTGTTAACATCCCACATGGGCAGTCATGTTGGTGAGATTATATGGGTGTAGCATTTGCCATTAGTAAGAGAAACTACCTCACAGAAAATTCCCTTATCCTTGGGCTCTTAACAATTTTTCTGTCTATAATCTGGATGTTCTGGAACATTAGGTACAGGTATGCTTTGTAGATGTACCCATTGAGACTAGACTCTACAACTCTGTATTTTGATTGGTTGTAGTTTTACGTAGTAGTTTCCGTCTAGTTCAAAGAGGAGTTTCCTTGAGGAGGTGTGAAGACTACACTTATCTGTGGGTATAAGCCAAATGTTTGCAAATTACTGTTATGGATTATCTTGGTTTAGTATATTAGTTGTTATAGATTCTCCTCCAATAACTTTTCTATATAACTATAACTTTGCTAACATTGAGTAGGTAGTTAGGTTTCAGTATCAGGCATGTATCCCTCTGGTTGAATAGATCTTAAGTCCTGTTGGAGAGCAGTTGGTTACCACTAAGATATGTATGCCACAACTGTATCCTTAGGGTTATTGTGCCATGTTGGTCATTAATGTGTGTCCTAGGAGCCATAGCTCCATAGGACTTTTGATTGCCTCCTTCCTTTGTAAACTTGCATGGAGTCTTCTGGTACCAAAAAATCTGGTCAACACAAAGGGGACATTCAGGTCAGGGCCTTAATGGGCAGTGTTTTATAAATGCCAGTAATAAGAGACACTATCTCAGCATATTCCCTTATCCTTGGTCTCTTAACAATCTTTCTGTCTATAATATGCAACATCCTTGAACATTAGGTACAGGTATGTTTTATAGACATATCCATTGAGACTAGACTCTTACTGAACAATAGCTGCTATCATGTCATTATTGAGTTATTACCAGTTTAGAAATATAACGTCTCACATCACTGGAATAATCAGAAGTGTTTAAGTTGTTCAAAAACAGGTTGTAAAAAATTAATATAATTTTCAGTCATTATCTATGGTCACAGGAAGAGGCAGGCTACACTCAAGGTAGAGCAAATGTACATTGTTATAAACAACACAGATTAAATAGACTATTTATTTTTAAAGGATCCTCAATAAGTATTTAGACTTTCAGTTGTAGCTGTCATGAACAACGAGGTTAGAAATACTGCTTCTTGTTTACAAGAAGTGAACCCTGTTGAAACCTAGAAATTAACTTTTATCAGGGCCATGAGAGAACTCACTTGGAAGGTCTATCTTGAGTCAGAAGCCAGAAATGATCTGAGCATCAGTGAGGCACAGTTTAATTTTGATGACAGAGACATGTTGATGATTTTCAGCCTTAGGAGTCCAGGTGATTGACTCAATCACCAAATGTGAGTCAGAATACTTGCTGATCCACAGGAAATGTGGAGTCAAGATTTTGTGTTATTTTTAAGACACTAATTTGGTGGTAGTTGTTAAAAATTAACATGATAAAATACAGAAATGCATTGAGTACTTATATTTAATGCTTCATATAGTTTACTAAACTGACTATATAACAAAGTGGATTTAAATCATTATATAGGAGAAAAATTTCACCTCAATAACATTTACAATTATTATTTATGCATTTCATGTTACATTCTTTAATTAAAGTTTAAATATGAATCACATACATTCTGGTATCATTTTTATGTTTGATACACATGATTCTATACCTGAGATTAATCTAGAATAAAATAGTCATATTATTTAGATTTAAAAGAAAACAGTATGTAAACAATACAAGACACACTGTGTTTTAGAGATAACATTGTTAGAATCAATAATAATTGCCTACCTTCTCATTTAGTTATTGTTTGCTCAAGAGACTGGAATTTAAAGTATTATAGTAGAAATATGCTCTGAATATGTAAGTTTTACTGGGATTTTTTCAGTATTTTGTTTATTACTTCCACAAAATATATATATGTATATTAGCAAAAGCAATGAATGGTGCTAGTTCAAGGGAGAAAATATCAGTATCCAGTTATCAGTGATGGTAAATGGAAATCCTATTTTACAGCACTTCTGAGGAGATAGCTTAGCATAAGTCACCTTCATTAAGATTTATGTTTTGTAATGGATTCTTCAGAGGCTTCCAAGAAACTGCAACTCAGACCTTTTCATAATCATTACATACTATATAAATTATCTACCTTTTAAATCTGAAGATATAGCTACCATGATCAAGTCTCAATAAATATTTATCTCTACATGTAAATGACTAATGACAGGAAAAATGTTGTACAGGTGCTATTAGGATTTAACAGCAAGGGCACCTGGGTTGGTTGGGGCCAACCTCAAGGAGACTGTCTCAAAGATATTAACCTCACAGCATTCCCACATTCTTACATAAGAAGTTTGTTTGGGGGGGAGAGGAGAGAAAAGGCCATCTGGGTGAGAGAGAGAGAGAGAGAGAGAGAGAGAGAGAGAGAGAGAGGGAGAAGGGGGGAGAAGGGGGGAAGCAAAGAGAACAGGAGACAGAAAAGGATGTGTGTGTCACATAGGAAAATATGCATCTTAAACAAGCTGCACTTGGTGGAGGTGGGTGATGGTGTCTCTGGTGTCTGCCAGTGTTGAGTTCTTAAAGGGCAGGCTAGCAAACTTCCTGATGTATATAACATGTGCCAGCTGATTTGAGGAAACATCACCCAGATATTGTTGATAAAATAACACTATCCTAGGTTTTGATGCTTGCTGACTAAGATCAAGGAGTCAACATGGTGGGGCTTTGGTGAGATTCTTTCCTTGATCCTGCATGGACACCTTGCTGTGTTTCCTTTAGTGTCTGGAATCAAAGAATTTTCTAATGAGCCTGTTTAGAAGCACATTCTTCCCATGGATTCAAAACCCCAACCTATGAGCTCACTTCATCTTAAATATCCTTCGCATGGCCTCAAGTCTAATAATTTGATGTTGCGTCTTCACCTCAAGAATGGAAGGGTGAGATACAATTCAGTCCATAGTAAATTCCATGTGCAAGCAAGTCAGTAAGTACTAGGCATTTACACACAATTTACAAGAACAAAAGGACGTGAGGAGCAAGGCATTAAAAAGGAAAATTATTCACAAGTATTTCAAATACCTATTGTTTTGATTCAAATGACTTCCATCCCAGTTTAATGTATTTTACCTATTGCAACCAGATTGCTATTTTGTTCAGTGCTAGTAGCAGCAGGGCCCAGAGGTTTTATGTAGGTGTCCTTGTCCTTTGGCTCTTCTCATTTGCATTTGAGACATATGGCTTCTGTGTGTTTGAGTTCTCTGCCATCAACCCCTCAAGTTTTTTCTAATTAATACTCATCATGATTCAGTAACACGACATTTCAAAGAAGTCACATATTTCCAGGGAAAATAACTTAAGTTTTATGACTACTCTCCCCAAAATACTGTATAAATTTTAACGATTATGAAACTGTAATATGTCCTACTTTTATTATATAGTTGTATGTATGTTATTTATGTAATGTGTCATTTTTAAAAATCCTGATAAAAGTGTTTCTAAATAAATCGGCAATGAATTTTGATAAAGAAACTGAAATTTCTTAACTTTATATCTGGATTGCTGTCCCCCATTCTTCCAGTCCCCCCTCACAAGTCCTTCTCCCATTCCTCCTCCCCTTAGCCTCTGACAAGGTAGAGACTATCCCTCTATATCCCCACCACTTGACACATCAAGTATCTGTACAGCTTGGGGGAGCCTCTCCCACTTTGGCCAGAAAAGGCAGCCCAGTTAGGGGACAGACAGGCAACAGCTTTAGTGTTAGCCCCACCTCCAGTGAAGGAGGGGTGCTCCCTCATGAAGATAGAGCTGCACTTTTATATCTGCTACATATGAGGGAGGGCCTAGGTCCATCCAGTATTGGTTATTTGGCTGGTGGTTCAGTCTCTGAGAACTCCCAAGGATCCAGGTTAGTTGACTCTGTTGTTCTTCCTGTGTAGTTCCTAACCTCTCAGGGGCCTCCTTTGTTCCCCATTTGTTCCATAAAACTCTCCGAGCTACATCCAATGTTTGTCTGTGTACCTCTACTTCTGTTTTATTCAGCTACATTGTGGAGCATCTTAGATGACAATTATGCTAGGCTGCTGTCTGTGAGTATAACAAAGCATCAGGGATTGGTGCTTGCTCTTGGGATAGGTCTCCAGTTGGGCCAGTTATTGGCTGACCATTCCTTCAGTCTCTGCTCCATCTTTGTCCCTCCAATTTTTATAGACAGGACAATTTTGGGTCAAAGGCTTTGTGTGTAGGTTATTGTTCTTATCCTTGCACCAGGGGTCCTACCTGGCTACAGGAAATGACCACTTCAGGTTCCATATCCCCACTGATAGGAATTTCAGCTAAAGTCACTCCCATAGACCCCTGGGAAGCTCCCCCATCCCATGTCTCTGGCACATCCTAGAGGTGCTCCCCTCACCCCTCAGCTGCAGATTTCCATTAATTCTCCTGGCCCTCTGGCCTTTTCTCCTGTCTCTCCCCACACATAATTCTAACGCCACCCACTATACCCCTCTTCATCCCCTCTCCCACACAGTTTCCCCCTGCATCTGCCTCCTATGACTATTTTATTCCCACTTCTATGTATCCTAAGCATCCTTGTGTGGACATTCCTTTTTATTTAGCTTCTTTAGGTTTGTGGAGTGTATGGTGGGTATCCTGTACTTTTTGGCTAATATCCACTCATAAATGAGTATATACCATATATGTCCTTTTGGGTCTGGGCTACCTCACTCAGGATGATATTTTCTAGTTCAATCCATTTGCCTACAAAATTCATGATGTCCTTGTTTTTAATAGCTGAGTAGCATTCCCTTGTGTAAATGAATGACATTTTTTTGTATCTGTTCTTTGGTTGAAGGGCATCTGGGTTGTTTACAGTTTCTAGCTATTATGAATAAAGCTGCTATGAACATAGTGGAGAATGTGTCCTTGTGGTATGGTGGAGCATCTTTTGTTTATATGCCTGGGAGCCAGATAGCTGGGTCTTGAGGTAGAACTATTCCCAATATTCTGAGAAACTGCCAGATTGATTTCCAGAGTGGTTGTACAAGTTTGCACTTCTACCAGCAATGGAGGACTATTCTCTTTCTCCATATCCTCACCAGCAATCACTGTTGCTTGAGTTTTTCTTCTTAGTCATCCTGATGCTTGTGAGATGGAATCTCAGGGTAGTTTTGATTTACATTTTCCTGGTGACCAAGGGTGTGGAATGTTTCTTTAAGTGTGTTTAGGTAATTTGAGATCCCTCTATTGAGAACTGTCTGTTTAGCTCTGTACTTAATTTTTCAGTTAGGTTATTTGCTTTGCTGGTGTCTACCTTGTTGAGTTATTTATATATTTTGCAGCCTTCTGTTGGATAAAGGGTTGGTAAATATCTTTTCCCAATTTGTAGACTCCCTTTTTGTCCTATTGACACTGTCCTTTGCCTTGAAGATGATTTTCAGTTTCATGAGGTACTGCTTATTAATTACTGATCATAGTGCCTGAGTCATTAATTAAATAGAATTCAGACCAATTTCTCTTATGAAAATTGATGCAAAAATACTCAATAAAATACTCACAAATTGAATCTAAATACAAATAAAAACATCATACACCATGATCAACCAGGCTTCATCTCAGGGATGCAGGGGTAGTTCAGTATATGAAAATCCATCAATGTAATCTACCATATAAAGAAATGGAAAGAAAAACCCACATGATATCTCATTAGACCCAGAAAAAGCCTTTGACAAAATCCAACACATCTTTGTGTTAAAAGTCTTGGAGAGATCAGGAAATCAAGGCACATACTTAAAAACAATAAAGACAATATACTGCAAGTCAACAGACATAAAATTAAATGGAGACAAACTTAAACCAATTCATCTAAAATCAGGGACAAGGCAAGGCTGCCCATTCTCTCTGTATCTCTTCAATATAGTAATTGAAGCCCTAGCTAGAGCAATAATATCACTAAAGGAAATCAAGGAGATATAAATGGGAAAGGAAGAAGTCAATGTATTGCTATTCACAAATGATAAGATAGTACACATAAGTGACAACAAAACCTCTACCAATGAACTTCTACAGATGAAAAAACCTGAAGCAAAGTGGCTAGATATAAAATTAACTCAACAAAATAATAGCCCTCTTTTATACAAATGATAAGCAGGCTGAGAAAGAAATTAGGGAAACAACACCTTTCACAATAGTCACAAATAATGGAAAGTATTTTGGTGTAACTCTAACCAAGCAAGCGAAAGAGAAGACAAGTACTTCAAATCTCTAAAGAAAGAAATTGAAATGGATATCAGAAGATGGAATGATCTCCCATGCTCACGAATCTGCAGGATTAACCTTGTAAAAATGGCCATCTTACCAAAAGCAATCTATAGATCCAACACAATTTCTTACATTGAAAGAAAAATTCTCCATTTATATGAAAAACAAAATTCCAGTATAACTAAAACAATTCTGTATAATAAAAAACCTCAGGAAGTATCACCATCTCTGTACTATAGAGCAATACTAATAAAACCTGCATGGTATTGGTATAGAAATGGACAGGTTGATCAATGAACTCAAATCAGAGACCCAGAAATAAACCCACACACCTATAGGCACTTGTTTTTGGTCAAAGAAGCCAAAATCATACAGGAAAAGAGAAATCATCTTCAACAAAGTGTGCTGGTCTGACTGGATGTCTGCATGTAGAATGCAAGTATATCCACATTTATCACCCTGCATAAAACTCAAGTCCAAGTGTATCAAAGATCTCAACATATAAGCAGATACAGAAAATCTAAGAGAAAGTGGGAAATAGCTTGGAACTCCACCTTGAGCTTTAACAACAGGAATCTCAACAGGATCAGGAACAACAGGAGACTCTATGTTCCTTTAGAAGCAGGAAGGTGGATCTGAGAGACTGTATATTCCTCTGACCATAGGAAGGTGGATTTTGGAGGCCCAATATTAACTTCTAAGAGCAACATCTGCTTTGGAGTGGATGGATACTGAGGCTGACTGTGAACCATTATTTTCAGCCTCTTAGGAGAACTACTCCTCTGAAATCCTAAAAAATAAACTGGAGTCATTGATGTTATGAGCAAGTAGATGAATGACCCGGTTCTTCATATGGAAGAATTGTAATTTTTTTTTAAAAATAGGATCCCTGTAGCAGGAATGGAAGGGCCTCCTCTATGTAAATGTCAGGGGCTACACAGCCGCAAAAGCATCTCCTGCTGGAGGACCTAAATGAGGACTGCCAAAGAGACCAAGGATTGCCGGTGCAGACAATGCCAGTTAATCAGGAGCTACTCCGTAGAATATAAGCTTTTCTGGGTACCAATGGGGCACAGGTGAAGGGTATTAAAAGATCTTGCAGCAGTGATCAGATGAACTTGCTGCAATGTTTCTCACCTGCTCGCAGAGTAACCCCAACTCTCCTCCAACCCCCAAGGGCAGGTAGGGTCGCTGGCAAGTAGTCCAGGGCATAGGCAACAGATTCTTACTCATTCCATAGAATTTGAGACCAACAAAGATTTTGCAATAAGAGGTTGGAAGAAACATAAACAGAAAGAATCATCATTGTTAATTAAAAACAAAGAGACATGAAAGATAACATATTTCAAACAATAAGATGTAAAGACATTGTCTTAACATGTACTATGTCTTATTATTTTAAATCTTTCAGTAATGTACAGACATGTCATAGAAAAGGTAAAGTCTTGAAGCACTAAAAATTAATTATTATAAAAACAGGTTATAAATAGATATCCAACTTTTTCTTAAGGGGGTCAGAAAATAATTTCCCTTATATTATTGTTAGCTCATTTTATATGATAAGTGATGGTCCCATAATAAATCTAGACATTACTGGAAATGTTCTAAACTGCCCAGCAGCCACTAAAGGCAATTAAACTGTAATTTATTACCAAACCACAGAAAAAAATGGTACCATTCCCAACCACTTTCCTTCTGGAAGTTAGGCGCAAGAAAAGTAAAGTGTGTTTTTGTGGTAAGTGGTAAGTATAAATTAAGTAAGTTTATGCAACATATTTTATTTCCCAGTGGTGGTCACAGCTGCCTCTCTGAAGTTCCTGGTAGCAGTATCAGCAAGAGTGATTGCTCTTAGTACTGAGCTGCTATGGAAAGAATCTGTGGTCACAGAATTCCCCCTTTCAAGTGATTAAATGATGAGGCAGCCACAAAGAATACAAAAACAAAAACAAAAAAAATAACAAAAAACAACTTGTCAAAACAGTGAGTATCATTACCTTACTTTTCCCACAATAACAAAATAAGGGTATAATATTTCTACCTTAACTTTTTTGTCCAGACAAGGTTTTTCTGTGGAGCTTCTTAGCAGTCTTTCCTAAAACAAAATTTGGCTGTTATTTTAATTTCACTGAAGTAATTTATGTTTATTATTATGCATTTATTATCTGTTGTATATTTGTATGTGTGCATATGGAAACTACTTTTTTAAAATTCAGATTGTAGAAAATATTTTGATCTATTAATTTTTTTTTGGAGAGATAAATACTTTATCTTTCTATTCTTCAGCACTCATACCCAATCTGTCTATATGACCACTTGACTATCTTGCCCAGATATCTTTCAAAATTATCCATTTCTCTCCTCTAGTGCTTACTGCTTGTTTTAGTTTTCTTCACATGCTGATCAGAATTCTTGGGACTACAATTCAGTATGAACAGATATTTACTGACTCCTAGCTCTGGAGGCTGTGTAATCCAAGACCAAGGTGCTGGCACCTGGTGAGGACTTTCTTTTTTTTTTTTTTTTTTTTTTCCTCCTTTTTTATTTTTGATACTTTATATACATTTCCAATGTTTCCCCTTTTCTGAGTCTCCTCTTTGTATACCCTCCATCCCCTCCCCAACCCGCCTCTAGGAGGGAATTCCACCTCCCACCCCACCCCACCCCCATCCACCCATCCCCATTTTAC